>OX465439.1:17647092-18127092 GCA_950005045.1 Agrotis exclamationis | reverse complement strand
GTGCGTCTAGCTCGCAAAAAATTTCCCTTCATTTTTCAAAATTTCGTCAAAGTCCAAAAATTGATATACCCCGGTAAGCCGTTGAAAAAAGTATCGATAACTTCTTTGTCATAGGTGCGATTTTGAAGCTGTTTTCAGCTAATTAGACCTAAAAAGGCGGACGCCTATCGTTTGACACAAATCGCAACCCCTAAAAATCAACCCTTAACCGAATTTTGCATTTTTTCAAAATTTCACCATATTAAATTCATTTACAACGCCATTTTTCGACCAATTAGAACCGTTTAAATTTTATATTAGTCTCAGCGACCGCCCTCAATTAATCCCGTGACCAGGTCCGCGATCCGTGGCCCGAGTTCCGGAGTGGGGGTGAAAAACACCAATTTTCGCTTAAAAAACTGGTTTTTCGGCCTAAACTCAAAATTTTGTCTCTTGTCGCTTTCATTTTTATTACATATTCGGCTAGCCCGCGCGGAGCCCTATCCGACGATACCCCGCACGTGCGTCTAGCTCGCAAAAAATTTCCCTTCATTTTTTCAAAATTTCGTCAAAGTCCAAAAATTGATATACCCCGGTAAGCCGTTGAAAAAAGTATCGATAACTTCTTTGTCATAGGTGCGATTTTGAAGCTGTTTTCAGCTAATTAGACCTAAAAAGGCGGACGCCTATCGTTTGACACAAATCGCAACCCCTAAAAATCAACCCTTAACCGAATTTTGCATTTTTTCAAAATTTCACCATATTAAATTCATTTACAACGCCATTTTTCGACCAATTAGAACCGTTTAAATTTTATATTAGTCTCAGCGACCGCCCTCAATTAATCCCGTGACCAGGTCCGCGATCCGTGGCCCGAGTTCCGGAGTGGGGGTGAAAAACACCAATTTTCGCTTAAAAAACTGGTTTTTCGGCCTAAACTCAAAATTTTGTCTCTTGTCGCTTTCATTTTTATTACATATTCGGCTAGCCCGCGCGGAGCCCTATCCGACCCTATCCGACGATACCCCGCACGTGCGTCTAGCTCGCAAAAAATTTCCCTTCATTTTTTCAAAATTTCGTCAAAGTCCAAAAATTGATATACCCCGGTAAGCCGTTGAAAAAAGTATCGATAACTTCTTTGTCATAGGTGCGATTTTGAAGCTGTTTTCAGCTAATTAGACCTAAAAAGGCGGACGCCTATCGTTTGACACAAATCGCAACCCCTAAAAATCAACCCTTAACCGAATTTTGCATTTTTTCAAAATTTCACCATATTAAATTCATTTACAACGCCATTTTTCGACCAATTAGAACCGTTTAAATTTTATATTAGTCTCAGCGACCGCCCTCAATTAATCCCGTGACCAGGTCCGCGATCCGTGGCCCGAGTTCCGGAGTGGGGGTGAAAAACACCAATTTTCGCTTAAAAAACTGGTTTTTCGGCCTAAACTCAAAATTTTGTCTCTTGTCGCTTTCATTTTTATTACATATTCGGCTAGCCCGCGCGGAGCCCTATCCGACGATACCCCGCACGTGCGTCTAGCTCGCAAAAAATTTCCCCACCCACCCGCCCTGTGGCCTATAGCTAGGAGGGTAAACTAGATTTTGTCCAAAATTTTTTCTTTCGTGTTTTATTTTCTTCATCTTTTTTGAAGGCTGACTGTTGCTGTGAGCGCGGACAGGGTCTGATTTTGTAGCCTACATTAGTTTATAGTATTTTTAATTTTTATCCGACATTTAGACATAATCGTGTTCCCCCCTTTACAGGGACACATAATTGATGTTTTTAAAATACTGACTATTTATAATTCCGACTTGTATAATTAATTTATTCGTATTTATGTTTTAATCTGATTGGATTTTGTGTTATTACTGTGTCCCCCCTTTACAGGGACTCAGAAACTGGTGTCCATGATACTCTCCTTCTCATCAGCGAAGAGAGAGACGCGACCCCCCTTTTACAAGGATCCGTTTGTTTCCGCTATGATGGACACCCCCGACCAGCATGAGAGGCCTTACGAGCATCGGTCGACGGGAGAGTCCATGGGGGAGAAGTTGCTGTCCCCGAAGGAACGCGATGAGGTGAAGAGGAGGTTATCCTTCGGGGACGCCACCCCTCGTGAATGCATCGAGGTATTCACCACGCCAAAGGGGCGCCCGCCTCCCGTTGTCGCCACTGGATTGCTCGAGGGGACTGGGGCCCAAAGTTGCAGTCGTCTTGAGGAGGCGAGAGCTTGCCTACAGAAGGCGAAGCAGAACTTGGGTAACTCTCGCAACCTCAAGACGAATATCAAAAATGCGGTGTTAGAGGCCCTAGAACGTCTCTTCGAGCTGGTCGAGGACGCGGAGCTTGAGCGTGCCCCTGATGCGCCCGTGACCGTGCCAGAGCCGGCGACCGCCGCGCCCACCGCTGTCCATAGCTCCTCACCCGTCACCGACGAGATCCTTGCTGGCCAGACTGAGCTCCTCAACACCCTAAAGGAGCATATCTCGGAGTTGAAAGACCACTCCGAGAGGATGGATAGACTCCGAGACAGCCTGGCCAGCAGGGAAAGCGTGGAAGGGGGCACCTACGCGGGTGTAGTAGCTGCGAATAAAAGCCATACCGGAGCAAAAGCCCCGGAGCTAACGACACTGCACTCGGTGGTTGTCTCCTCCACGCAGGAAATGGATACGGGTGACGAGATCCTGGAAAGGGTCAGGAGAGCGGTGGATGCGAAGGACGGCTGGGTTCGGGTGGAACGCGTCAGAAAGGCCAAGGACCGGAGGGTCATTATGGGGTGCGCGACAGAGGAGGAGAGGAGAAAAATCAGGGAGAGACTGCGGTCGGCCGGAGAGAACCTCGTCGTCGAGGACGTGAAGAATAGGGACCCGCTTCTGATTCTGAGGGATGTGCTGGTAGTACACTCCGACGAGGAACTGTTAAGAGCCCTCAAGAATCAGAACCGGGAGATATTTTGCGGCCCCGACGACGGGAATCATAGGATTGCGGTTAAATACAGGCGAAAGAGCAGGAACCCGCATGTTAATAGCGTTGTGCTCAGTGTGTCCCCTGCGATCTGGAGACGCGCACTCGAGGTAGGAAAGATCCGAATCGACCTTCAGAGGGTGCGCGTCGAAGATCAGTCGCCTCTGGTGCAGTGCACCCGTTGCTTGGCTTTCGGGCACGGAAAACGCCTGTGCTCGGAGCCAGCCGATCTGTGCAGCCACTGTGGCGGTCTGCACCTCAGTGCGGACTGCTCGGAGAAACAGAACGGCACGGCGCCGGCATGCGTGAACTGCACCAGAGCCAAACTGGGGGCAACTGGGCACAGCGCTTTTAGTAGCGAGTGCCCGATACGCGGGAAGTGGGACGCATTCGCTAGAGCAGCAATCGCCTACTGCTAAAGTTGTCGCTGCGCCCACTTCCTGCGCCTCGGCAGAAGCAAGCTCGACGCAACCAAATAGCAGCCGCATTGAGCGAACCACTGGGGTTGGCTCAATGAGTGATGATAACTGGAGCCACTTTCATGAGAAAGTGGCCACAATTAAGCTAATTCGTGAGTCAGCTTCAGTGGAATCGCCAAGTTGCGTCGGGCTTGGAAGTAATTCCCAGTCTGGGGACCATGGAGCGAGTGTCGCTTCAAGTAAATAATATTACGGTATATGATAAGCATATAGTCAGTGAATATCATTGAAAAGAAAGCGAGGCGACGTATTGGTGGAAACCAAGCTGGGCGAGCAAATGTCACGCGGGAAATTAAAAAGAAAACAAAAAAAAAAAAAAATTGGGTCAATCGAAAAAATTTAAATAATTCTGTTAAAAATTGCAGTTAGCAAACAATAAATTATCACCTACATTAAAAATTATAATCTTGTACAAAACACAGTAAACGGAACTTTCGGAAAATAATAGTAAAAAAAAAATAAGACTATAAAATAAATAGCTACACAGGAAGTAAAAGATATAACGAAATAAAATTAAAGTAAACTAACAACCGCACGAAACGTGGTCCCTCCGACCGCCTTCATGAAATAAGACTAAAACGCAGTTATAAGGTCTCTGCAAGCTTATAGCAGAGGGACACTGGCTGGGCAGGAGTGGGTTTTAGCGGGTTCGAGTCCCGCACTACCTCGACTGTCTCATGGTCTCAGTGAGACGGTGAGACAGCCGAGGTGTCCGTGGGGATTTCCCACTCCTGCCTCAACAACAAAAAAAAAAAAAAAAAAAAAAAAAACCTAACCTAACCTAACCTAACCTAACCTAACCTAACCTAACCTAACCTAACCTAACCTAACCTAACCTAACCTAACCTAACCTAACCTAACCTAACCTAACCTAACCTAACCTAACCTAACCTAACCTAACCTAACCTAACCTAACCTAACCTAACCTAACCTAACCTAACCTAACCTAACCTAACCTAACCTAACCTAACCTAACCTAACCTAACCTAACCTAACCTAACCTAACCTAACCTAACCTAACCTAACCTAACCTAACCTAACCTAACCTAACCTAACCTAACCTAACCTAACCTAACCTAACCTAACCTAACCTAACCTAACCTAACCTAACCTAACCTAACCTAACCTAACCTAACCTAACCTAACCTAACCTAACCTAACCTAACCTAACCTAACCTGACCTAAACCTGACCTAAACCTGACCTAAACCTGACCTAAACCTGACCTAAACCTGACCTAAACCTGACCTAAACCTGACCTAAACCTGACCTAAACCTGACCTAAACCTGACCTAAACCTGACCTAAACCTGACCTAAACCTGACCTAAACCTGACCTAAACCTGACCTAAACCTGACCTAAACCTGACCTAAACCTGACCTAAACCTGACCTAAACCTGACCTAAACCTGACCTAAACCTGACCTAAACCTGACCTAAACCTGACCTAAACCTGACCTAAACCTGACCTAAACCTGACCTAAACCTGACCTAAACCTGACCTAAACCTGACCTAAACCTGACCTAAACCTGACCTAAACCTGACCTAAACCTGACCTAAACCTGACCTAAACCTGACCTAAACCTGACCTAAACCTGACCTAAACCTGACCTAAACCTGACCTAAACCTGACCTAAACCTGACCTAAACCTGACCTAAACCTGACCTAAACCTGACCTAAACCTGACCTAAACCTGACCTAAACCTGACCTAAACCTGACCTAAACCTGACGCACTTGACATCTACAAATGATATTACTTTTTTTCCGTCAAACTAAATCATCTTTCCATGAAACTAATTCAAACAAATTAATACACGAACACACCCGACCAACAAATTTTCCGCGTTTTAAAACATAATTCTTTTTCGATGGCAGCGATTGTCATTTGTCACCAAAATTTCAATAATAGAAAATGATCTGACAACGTTATAGTGCAAATTACAACAGACTAGAACTAGATACCTACCTACCTGCGTCTTGCCCCCACATTCACACTGATCCAGCGGTGTCGGCAGGCGTTTTACCACATTGATAAGAGCCCTTAAAGCCGAAGTTAGACGGTTCATCAAAAGTGATTCATTCTTGCAATATACACCTAAGAAATATACTGATGAATAGTGAATGATGAACAGTGAATTGCGTTGTTTGTATAGACGCATCACTTTTGATGAAAACTTTTTTCCATTCCTTGTCATATTCTCGCGTGAACAACAACTGTGTCGAGATGTCGCGGAAACAAGTCGTGCGCCGTTGCGTTTCTTTGATTGTTAACCATGCTTAACTTATGATTCCAAAGACATTCGTATTGTTTGAAATGCTCTAAAAACATAATGGCATGTGTTCATCTCGCCATTTAAATACCATGTTTATACCAGGAAGCTGGATGGTGCTAGTTTTAAATTAAACTAGGTAAGTACTTACAGCGTCGTCGCATGCACAACACATCGTAATGAATTACTGTTATGACGTTTCACTTGTCGTTCACTGCCGATGAATGATGACCGATGCTAGGTAGTGAAAACAATCGAAAGCCGCAAGCTTTCATCGAGAAGGCGCACTGCGATGAACGTCAACTTAGACATTTCATTTTCGGTCTTTCATCGATGAAGCATCGATAATGAAAGCAAAAATGAACTGTCTAACTTCGGCTATACACATCCCACTGACGATGAAGTTCATGACTCTTATCTACATCACATAAGCTAGACTGAACACACCTGGGCACTACCTAACGTATGATATTATTACCGTGCTAACGTCTTCATGTTAATCATTTTAACTTGTGAATGCTTGTAAATAGGTGCGTCCACACAGAGCGCGCAGCCTCGCGAGGCATTTTCCGCGCGAGGAAACTGACAAGCGAGACTGCTCACTCTGTGTGGACCGTCTATTGTTTTTCGACCGAGGCACGAAACAATATACGCGAGCAAAACAAAAGCCGACACTGGATGGCTCGGGCGCTCGGTCGCTCGACTGCGGCAGCGCTGTCACTTGCTTCGCCCGAGACACGTCCACGCCAACCGAGCTGCTTCGCGCGGAAAAAGCTTCGCGAGGCTGCGCGCTCTGTGGGGACGCACCTAATGGCAAATGTCAGTGCAATTATTGTTACTAAGTTATGTATTAGTCTGTAAGCTTTCCGAACAACGTAGGTAGGTATAAATTATAAATAAAATACGGCATATCTTATTTTCTTGACACCGATTGTTAAAGTACTTATCAAAATAAATAAATAAAAAAACATTCAATTGAGAGTACCTTATCACAATCCAACTGAGCATGCGTACAGATTTTTATTGCCTTTAACGTATTGCCAGGGATTTCGGCAGAGGCGTAGCGTACCTTGGCGGGGACCCGTATAAAATTTTGTTTGGGGGCCCTTAGGTAGGGTAAAGATTTATCAGTCAAGAAAAAAATGCATTTCTCTGTATCTACGCCGAAATTTAAACAAAAAATTGGACAAAGGTCATCAAAAAAAATCAAGATGCGACTGATCAGTCCAAAGGTCGGAATTAGGTAGATTATTATTTTAGTACTTGCATCGAATGTTGATATTAATAATGGATCTTCCCGGGATTTCTAATAGACAATATCGTGCATAAAACAGTATTACATATAAATACCAATTAGCAATTGCATGTAGCAATTACCATATCCTAGGTGACAAAATTGAGGAGGTTGAGACAATAAAAGACCTTGGTGTACTATTTGACAAAAAATTAACTTTTACGCCGCACATGGACAATATTATTAAACGGGCCTCAAAAATGTTAGGGTTCATTATAAGAAATACTAAAAACTTTCGGTACAATAAAACAAAAATTCTTCTGTATTACAGCCTAGTTCGTAATATTTTAGAATATAACAGTACCGTCTGGCGTCCTCACTTTGCCTGCTATTCCTTGCGTCTTGAACGTGTCCAGAAACGTTTCGCATGGCATCTTGCCTTCTCTAATGGTATCGCCAAAAGAATACGCTCATATAAAAATAGACTGGCGAATTTTAACATGACTTCTCTAGACAAACGTAGACATATACTGGATGCTATGTTTGCCTACAAGATTATTAAACACAAGATAGATAGTCCCTGCCTACTTGCCCTTTTTAGTTTCCGCGCTCCCTCCAGAATTCCACGTAGTGCCATCACACCACTTTGTCCACCTTTTAGAAGAACTGTTTTAGGATCCAGCTCACCTTATGCAAGAATGTGTAATGCAGTGAATGGCTATAGTGACGTTGTTGATCTACACTTTGACTCTCTTACTAAACTGAAAAGTACTCTCAGTCGTTTACCAAGTGACCGATAATTGTTTTTATTCATTAATATGTTTGGATGCTAAGTATTTAAATTTATATTAATTTCCATCTTTTTAGGGTTTTTTTATTATGATTTTAATTTAATTCTTATTCTAATTTTATATCTATTTTTCAATACTCAATTGGATATTATGTATCTAAGTTTATTGTAATTTGGATTTTGATTATGATTTTATTTTGTTTATTATTTCCTTTATTCATTATCTATCATATTTGATACATTTTTAAATATTATTACAAAAAAATAAAAACATTTAAAAATATAAAAAATAGGTGCCCACCAGCATCGGGAACAGGGTCCAAGCTGCCGGTGGTTAGGGCTCCAGAGACAGGAACCTCCTCACTATGCGCGCCGTGTCCAAGAGAACTGCTTTCTGTATCAAGCCCTTGAGCCAACTGCACAATGAGAGCCTCTTAAGATGTTGGTCGAGGCTCTTCGCAATAAGTCCATTGACCGTAACGACTATCGGTACAATGACTGCTGAGTCCACGTCCCACATGTCGACAATCTCGTGTGCTAAATCAAGATACTTGATTTTTTTATCATTTTCAGCTTTCACGAGATTCTCGTCATGAGGGACGGTGATGTCAACAATCATTGCACGGCGCTCTCGGCGATCTACCACCACTATATCAGGCTTATTGGCTACAATAGTCCTGTCAGTGATGATAGATTGATCCCAATACAATATGGCATGACCGTTTTCAAGAACTGGGTCGGGCACATACCTGTAGTATGGTACTTCAGAATCCACAAGGTTGTACTGCAGGGCAAGTTGCTGGTGGATAATCCTAGCTACTAGATTGTGTCTGTGCAAGTACTCGCCGTTAGCAAGACGAGAACAACCGGAAACAATGTGTCTGATCGACTCACCGGGACGGTGGCATGCCCGACAGATGTCAACCGTACCGTCCTTGACAATATATTTCCGGTAATTGTTTGTCATGATAACTTCATCCATAATCGCACAGACAAAACCTTCGGTTTCTCCGAAGAGGTCACCGAAACGTAGCCAGGCTACAGATGCCAAAAAGTCTACATCAGGCCCGTGAAGGGCCTTGTAGAACCGTCCGTGTAGCTCCTTGCTCTGCCATACCTCCCTGCGGCCATTAGTATCCAATACCACAGGTTTGCGCCAGTTCTCGTTAGCCAAGGAGAGCGGGGTAAGGCCTTTGTCCACTGAAACTACATCTCGATGCATCCCCACGTCGGCTTGAAGGAAGTATTCCCTGAGACTGGATACCTCGCGGTTGTGCAAGGTCTTAGCATTAAGTAAGCCACGGCCTCCACACTTCCGCGGGATATACAGTCTCATCACCGATGACCGTGGGTGATGCATCCGATTTGCAGTCAGCAGTGTACGGACCTTTCTATCTAAGGCGTCAAGTTCCGTTTGAGTCCATTTGAGTATGCCGAAAGAATACATTAGAACCGGCATGACCCAACTATTGAAGGCGCGCACCTTATTTCCGCCTGATAAAAGACTATTTAACACTTTGTTCAGGCGGCCAAAGAAGCGCTCCCTCAACGATTGCTTCATGCTAGCAACATTGATGCCCAATGATTCCGACATACCCAAATACTTATAGGTTTCGGTTGCTGAAAGGGATCTAAGGTTTATGGAATCTGAGAGTTGGGTGCTCTCAGACTCCATAATCTCCCCTCGCCTTACATGCATGACCGCACATTTCTCCACACCAAATTCCATCATAATGGCGCTACTGAAGGTTTCAGTGATCTTCAGTAGCCCCATCAGCTGCGAATTGGTGGGGGCAAAAAGTTTCAGGTCATCCATATAAAGGAGGTGAGATATAACCTGACCGCCTCTCCTCAACCGATAGCCTAGACCTGAATCCTCCAGCAGTGTGCTAAGAGGATTCAGGGCTAAGCAAAACCAAAGCGGACTCAAACTGTCACCCTGAAATATTCCTCGCTCAATCCTAATCGGTTCGTCGCTCCCGAGAATCTGCCGACGTCCCGGATAGAGAAGGAACGTCCTCCATTGCCGCATACATGACAACAAGAAGGTGCGAAGTGTTGCATTTATTTTATACAACTCTAGCACCCTCAGGAGCCACGCATGCGGCACAGAGTCATAGGCCTTCTTATAATCTATCCAACACGTCGACAGATCCCTCCGGGATCGACGAACCTGTTGGCTTACGGCCATGTCAATAAGGAGCAGCTCTTTAGTACCGCGGGACCAATTCCTACATCCATTCTGAGAGGCAGACATAATTGAATTACTATCAATATGATAAGCAATTTTTGCTCTCAGAATGGATGTTAGAACTTTATAGATCGTCGGTAGACACGTAATTGGTCTATAGTTTTTTGGTTCCGCGGTACCACCTGATTTATAGAGCAGGTGGGTAACACCTGTGGTAAAAAACATTGGTAGCGACCCTGTCTCTAAAGATGACTGAAATTGTGAAGCTAAACAAGCGTGCGACCTTCGTAGCCATTTTATCCAAAAATTATGCAGTCCGTCCGGCCCTGGAGATTTCCAATTAGGTAACGGACGGACTGCATGGGCCACGTCAAGTGCGGTTATAGAGATTTCTTCCATTTCTGGGATTGAGTCACACGCTCGCTCAACCACACGCATCCAGTCACCCTCAGTGTGACCAACGGGCACCGACCAAATACTTCGCCAAAAAGCACTCATAGCTTCATTATCTGGCAAGTGCCCGTCAGTAACACCCTGATTGAGAATGGGTCGCTCCCATGTTCTATATACCCACCTTTCATCACTTTGGAACATGCGATTCTGAGTATATCAATCCACTCTTCTCCTATACCGGCGGATACGGTTCGCCCATGCATAAACTTTCTTATTAACTTGTTTATTATTATCTTTAATTGCTTTTAATTTTGTATTTAATTAATTTAATTTTTACGTTGATTTTGAGTTGTATTTTGATTTTAATGTTGTATTTAATTTGTTTTGAATCTGATATTCATTTTATTTGTAGCATGATCACCAAAATACTGAGTAGGTATGTTTAGCTTGACCTTGGTCTAATATTAATTAATGTATGCATGTGGAGTTCACCTATAAGTGATTGTTACACTGTAATACTATCAATAAGCATGTGTTTTTAAAATGAAATCGTGTAAACAATTGTTGGTGAACCTTTTATAATAAAATAAAATAATAAAATAAAATAATAAAATAAAATAATAAAAAACACCAGAGATAGATTAGACAAATAAATTGTGGAAAAGTAAATAACGATTTTATTTAATAAATCACTAAGTTTTTATTAATTTTTGTTTACGCTCGTTGGGGGGCCCGTATAATTGATACGGCAGATACGGCGGTAGCTACGCCCCTGGATTTCGGTGTCGGTAAACACTACAATATCTAATTTTTTTGGTGGTAATCTTTGGAATTTGATGTCATCTGGAGTTTTAATAATTTAAATGTCAGGCCTTTCTGTAAAGGAATGACCTAACAAAACTGGATTTACCAGCACATAATCCTCTACAACGTATAAATCTATTATTTCTTTCAGTCCTTGAACTTCGACAGAAGTCACGACTCCTAGCGGATTTGTTAGGTTACCACCTACTCCTCTAAGTGCTGGCAAATTCGGGCGTTTTAAAATCTGAAGATTTAGAGAATTAGCAACACTTACTTTAATAAGAGAACATTGACTACCTAGATCAATGTGACACAAGGTTGTTATTTCGTTCACTTTGATTTCAAACACGTACTTGTTTAAACCGGTATCCTCTGCTGTAACTTCTGAAACCTGCTTTTGTGTTTGGTCATTACCTGTGTTCACGCATGATGTTGACGACGTGCATATTTGCTATTACTAAACCGTAGGCGTTTCATTCTTTGGGCCACCTACCTACACGTCATGACTCAAAACTATCACATCATCCTCGGGCAGCCAATAAGAGGACCTCAAAGGATGCCATCGAAGAAGCACCAATAGGAGCAGTTTAGGAAGATTTCGTCGAACGTTAACCACTCGGGTTTTCTAGAAGGACTAACCACATTCGAACCTCAACTTTGCTCTGTATAACTGCATTTTCAAACAATTAAATTTTGAACCGTTTTTTCATATTGTAAAGTACTAACTCTCATTGAAATATACCATTTTATATGTTGGAGAACTGCTTTCTGGCTATCCGGTTGGTTTGTAGTCCTCTTATTCCTCAGACAGTTAGCAGTCTGATGGCCAGACCGGTCACAATTAGTGCACTTCGCAAGAGGCTTTTCACATTTAAAGCTTGAGTGGCCAACCTCGTTGCAGTTGAAACATTTTATATTAGTATTAATATTCATACCTGGTTTAGATGGGCCCGGTCAATTTGAGTTGTTTCCAAATCGTCGATCATTTGGTCTCCGCGTAGAGTCTTGTGTTTCTCTACGGGGACCACTTTTAACAGTCCTCAAATATTGAAGTACCTGTTCTGGTTCTTTGAACTGAGCTGCCTGAGCGCCTACCTTCACCGCACGGTCATCTATCCCATATAACTAGGCAATCTACTGCTTGCCTGCCATATATTTTACGTCTATTTAAAAGGTTTACCTTCGCATAATAATAATTCTCCAGTAATTCGCCATATTTTGCTTTTTTTGGATAGCATTTCCGTTAACAGTTCCGCATAGTCTTCTCTACACGGGAAAGATTCAATCAATTTCTTTTTCCATTCTGGCCACGTATGTAATATCGAAGTTAGACCCTGATACCACGTTTTTGCTACACCGGTTAATTTAGGCAGAGAGTAATGAATGATTTCTTTTTCATCCCAATCATATATTTCCGCACATTCTTCGATTTTGGTCAACCACGTCAATATGGTTTGTTCTTTAGATAAAGGGTCGAACTCCGGTATCACATTCGCGTTAAAAGACATTTTTGGTTTATCTGAACCCTTACATTTATCTAAAATAGCTAAAAATTTATCCATTAACTTACTATCTGCTTCTCTTCCGTTTGATCTCCTCCTTTTTGGTAATGGTGACTCACCTCCCGATTCCGAAGACGTGGAGTAATAGCGCTTCCTCTTTCGCCGTGATGTTCGTTTTGAGGACTGCCTTCCACGATCTTCCCTTCTTTCGTTCCCTTCCTCATTCTCCGTCTGACTCCGAGTCTCTTTGGTTCTCATCAGAACTCAAGTGCCCATGCTCTTGCCTCGAGCGTGGTGCACTCCTTTCCATACTCAAATCGTCCGTGATCTGATTATGACCCCTAACCTGGGGTGTTCCAACATGTGCATGTGCCAGTCCTTCCCTTGGACTGGTCACATCACAAGTATTCCCTAACCCTTCACCTCGGGTTTGGTTTCCAACAGGGCCCTTACCTCGGGTTCCCTGTCCATAAGGCCCTTTACCTCGGGTACCTTCCTTATAAGACCCTTTACCTAGGGTTTCCTTTTCATAAGGCCCTTTGCCTCGGGCATTTCCTTAATATTCATCCATCACAGCAAAGTCTGAAACTTTTAAAATAAGCTTAGTCACGTGTTATGCGTTAGCTATACACATACCATAATGTAACATGACACGTATGTTGTATATTGTCACCAGCCGCATGTAGGTCCACTACATCCAAGTCACCACACTCAGTATTTGCGCCCAAGACCATTTAGACCAGACCCGTTCCACATACGGCCCCCTCAGACCACGCAGCATGCCCCTTTAAGCCACTCACACGCTATTTATAAAAGTAAGTATCATAGCGTGAGCATTATTTAAAAACCAATGACCGTAACTTAATTTATTATTAATTTAGAGGTAACCTTGCATTTCTACCATAAGACTATGTTGGATACGTTTGACTTTAGAGTACCCAAGTAAAAACTTTTTCAAAAAAAAATGTAACCGCCTTCAAAAACAACCACAAAAAAGGGTAAAATAACCTACAAAATAACTTTTCTTTCAGAAGTCGGTGCCTTTATTTTTTATCATTTCATTGTCTTTTTTGCCACCGACTTCTGAAAGAAAAGTTATTTTGTAGGTTATTTTACCCTTTTTTGTGGTTGTTTTTGAAGGCGGTTACATTTTTTTTTTGAAAAAGTTTTTTTATTTTACTCTTTTTAGTTTAAATATTCAACCCAACTTCTTGTCAAATAAATCATTCTCTTACATGTGCACTAAAATTTTGTAATCCGTAGCACCGGTAACAACATCGCTCACGTGCACAATAAGCTAATAAAATTCCCTAAGTATCTCAAAAACTACTGAACCGATTTTGATGAAACTTGCAGTATTCCGTAAGTTAAACAATACCTAGTACAACAAAAAAAGAATTACTTAAATCGGACTTGTAGTTCCGAAGATATGCGAACACAAACTAAATCAGTCGATGCTTACTCCTTACTGTTAAGGAGTTGTACCTTCCATCATCAGCTCAGCTACATGAGATGATGATTATCATACGCAAGTACTTAAATTACTTCATAAAATTTGCGAAAAACGATGTGCGGGCCTATAAAATTTGAGGGTTGCCCTCGATTTCCCCGGGATCCCATCATCAGATCCTGACCTGATGATTATGGGACCACATGGGAAGTATACCCTTTCAAACAAAAGAAAAATTTTCCAAATCGGCCCAGGCGTCTTCGAGAAATCGGGGAACATACATAAAAAAAAAAAAAAAGATTCCGACGAATTGAGAACCTCCTCCTTTTTTTGAAGTCGGTTAAAAAGCTATTAAGTAGGCCCATTTTAATTTAATCCATTCAAAATTAATTGAATCTAATTTTAAATTATTTGAAGTCAGTAAAAAGTAAAACTATTTTACCACGTTTTTATTTGAATAAATTCCATTTACAGCTTGGCAAAAAACAGTAGAAAACCGGAAGTCGCCACTGTCTTCTCGCTACCAGCACTTTGAATGATTTTATTTTATTTATTTTCACTTATTACGTTAGTTTTATGGCACAATAATAAATCTTACAAACCTGAGTCTTTGTTTACATCAAATATCAAATATTTTAAAACGTTGTCAGCAAATAAAAATATTAGTTCCGTTTCAAGACGTTCTGGCCAAGCTGTAACGTACCTTCTCTTCGTTTCAGTATTACAGGTTGTAAACGTAGTCACCATACAGCCGTTAACAAGTAAATATAATTACTCGTAATTAAATAATCTCGTTGTGAAATTCAGAAACAAAACACCGTGCTTAACCACAGGGGTCATGGCAGGTATTTTCCAATAACGTGACAGTGGTAATAATAAAAGTGGGCAAAGTTGAAAGTACACTCTTCGATATTCAAAACATAAGTGATCTCAGATCGGATATAATATTGCCCCTTAGTACCCGTTTCAATAGCTTCTGACGTAGGTAGTGTAAACAAAATTGGAAAATACAAGTAGGAAAAACTATGTAATTAATAACCACTGATATTTAATTATTATCTCATTATCTATTTTATCCATTGAATTACATATATATGTTTTTTTTTAACTTAATTCTCATTAGTCATTACGTACTTAGTCGTTTACTAACTTCTTATTCTACCTTGAAGTAGAAAAAAATATTAAAAAATTAATAGATTTAAAAAATCTAAAAACCCACGTTTTTAAATGTCCTAAAAATAAGAAAATAACCCTACGGGGCTGAGAGAGGGGCCACTCAAAACGTGGGGGCGTATCTTTGCAAGTTACACCCACGATCTATACACGTCATGTAAATTATATCCCAAAAATAATCCCTTAAATAATATACGCCCCCACGTTTTGAGTGGCCCCTCTCTCAGCCCCGTAGGGTTATTTTCTTATTTTTAGGACATTTAAAAACGTGGGTTTTTAGATTTTTTAAATCTATTAATTATTTTATTATTTTTATCTTTGTTCATCGGGTTTGAAGCTACCCTGAAAATTTCAGCCTGCTAACTTATCGGGAAGTGCCTAAAAGCCTGTCCGCCATCTTGGACGTCCGCCATATTAGATTTAAGTCACATGACTATTTTTTTCGTATTCCTGACAGCAAACCCTTTCCTTCGATACCCATATCATGGGGTGGATTTCTAACAGCCAGTCTGCCATCTTGGACGTCCGCCATATTGGATTCATGTCACGTGACTATTTTTTTCGTATTCCTGACAGCAAACCCTTTCATTTGATACCCATATCATGGGGGAGGATTTGAAACAGCCAGTCCGCCATCTTGGGGAGGCCGCCATATTGGATTTGTTATGACGTTTCTTAGCTAGTCATGTATTGTCATCAGAACTCAGAGCGTGTGCAAAATTTCAGCCTGCTAGCTTATCGGGAAGTGCCTCAAAATTGAGTTGCAAAAGTCCAACCGGAACGACAAACAAACAAACAAACAAGAAAAGTGAGTGTATAAAAACGTGGTAATAAAAAACAATCGTTTACTCTGTATTTTCTTAAACCAATAATTCCTTTGGAAGAATGATTAAAACACATCAGGACTACATAAAATAATGAAAGCTAACATCACCGCAATGGACGAAACAAATAAAAAAATAAAACCACACGATTATGCAGTCAAAGTAAAAATAATCATAAATGCGATTACTTACGTAACGTTTTTTTTTTACTCCGAGCAGTGAGCGTGACAAGAAAATGTAGAATTTTCTTGGATATCCCACTTCTGACCTTTTGGTCAGGATAAAAACACTTGAAGTAATCACAAAATAACAGGTTTATTATACCACTCACAACACAAATTCAGAGAATCACGATAAATAATTTTAATTTTAATACAATATAAATTCACAGTTGTTACTTCACTCGATGTTCCATAGCGACTGACTGTCATGGCGGCGAAACGTTTGTTATAACTTTAGCCCCACCACTCACAGTGCAGAAGGGTTAGTCGAAAAGCGACCAACAAATAATAAATTAATCAGTAGATAACTAATAATTTAATATTACACGATTATACACATAGATTTAATTAATACATTACTAAAACATTTAAACTTAATAACCGGATCTTAATATTTTTACCACAGTATCTTTTACTGACTAATATATTTACTACTACCTACAAATACCGGCACGGTTCTTGAGCGCTCGGCGTAAGGGTGGGGATCGCTTTGCGCATCGTACACTTATCGACAAATGAAATGCACAATAAAACAAATAAAACGCACAAAACAACGAATCCCGAGTGGCGGCTATGACGCGATGCGCTACGGCACGCTACGCGAGCCAATCACTACACTTTCCCCGCCCCCTTCCTTACTTCATCTACCAAAGGGACCTAATAACTCACTTCTGCGCAGGTGAAGGTCAGCGCTCAAGATCCATGCCGGTATCTGTACACTAATTATAATACGACCTTACACAAGGTTGATTTTCACTTGTAGTTGGAATCAATCGAATTGCAATCGCGTCGCGCCATAAAGAGTAAAGTCCCTTAGTGTGCAAATACAGTGGCGCGGAGCGGGCAGCGGGAGCGGGTGGCGGGTCACGAAACAGACTAGATTTCCGCTCACCCCACCCCGCCCGCACTGGTGCACCTTAGTCAAAGTGCACCCGCCAGCAGATTCCACTGCCCGCCCCGCTGCCACTGTAATTACACACTTAACCTACCTACGAAGACTTTCAACAATTCAGTGAAGTGTTAAGTGATAAACGAGGGACGTCCCTGGACCGTATTGGAGTGGATGGCGCCACGAGAAACCCGTCGTTTTAGCGAAGAAAACCCGCGAGTAGGTAGGTACCTCCCTTTCAATCCCAGTTTTCTGTCCACAGTCCACTACACTCCACAGTGTCCACAGCACTTGCATTGACGAATAATTTCCCATATTTGTTTTTGAGAATAAACTCAATTTTTATAACAAAATACGTGTTTGTTTTTTGTACAAGCTATACAGTAATCTGATTTATGGGACAAACGATCGCAACGACATCTACGAATAGCTTTGAATTGCTATCCTACTATAGCATACTGTCACAGGCCCACAGACAATATGCAGAATTTGTGTTAAATTACCTATAAACTATGAATAGGGGAAACACCAATACATATTATCTCACTCATTTTCGGGGACAAAAAAAACACATCGAGAAAGAGCTGAATTGGGCAAGGCAAGTGTCAAAGTGAAAAGTGACATTTGTGTCCCAAAAGAACTGTCAAATCAAAGGATTTTTCTGAAAAAAAAACGCTTTTATTGATGTAAAATGACTAGATGTTGTGTAATAGGCTGTAAAAATTATGGAACATACTTTCCGACAATTCACACTATCAAGAAATAATGGGTAGCTGCTATGACTGCTGTGAGAACAAAAATTGTATTATCAATAAGGAAAAGCTATATAATAAACAAATATCTACCCTTGCGAAGCCGGGACAGGCCGTCAGTTGAATTTATTAATGAAATTCTATGATTATACCATAACTAAACAATCGAATACACCTTTCAAAATAATATCTACTTTTCTATTGGAGGTTAAGTATTGCATCGCTCTTTATATCATGAAATGGTTCTTCTGGTGGAAGAATTATCACCGGGACCGAGATTTGTGATAGTTGTGGTGTTAGAAAGTAAAATTCATATCATATTGCTCCAATCTATAAAATAGATGTAAAATTAGATGAAGACGACAAACACAAAACTTGATGACATTTTTCTCAATATAGAATGTCAGAAGCAGTACTATATTCTTTGTAGAGGCTAGCACATGTAATACCTACTTAAAAATTACAATTTTAAATCCCAACTACAAGTAAATGTGTGTTTAATGTAGTAGAATCAAATTTCTAGCCTCTCAATTAAATCACTTTTTTTCCTCTTGTAGATGCACCGCGGCGTCTTAGTTCTGGTTTTAGTATATGCACTTGCATTGACGAATAATTTCCCATATTTGTTTTTTTAGAATAAACTCAATTTTTATAACAAAATACGTGTTTGTTTTTTGTACAAGCTTTACAGCAATCTGACTTATGGGACAACGATCGCAGCGACATCTACGAATAGCTTTGAGTTGCCATCCCCATTTATTTTTATATCTCTTATTACGGATTCAAATTCCTGTATCTTATAAAACATGTAGAGTGTCTGTTAAAAATAATTATCAATTTTCATATATTATCGTACAGACCGAATTGTCCGGGAAGGGAAATATATTGCCCGAATTTGGTATCCCTAAAATCCGCGAAATGTTGTGGCTGGCCTTGAAAAAACTGGCTACGCGCTGAGAGATGGCGATAGCTATGCTCTGTCCCTTTTCTTCATATGCGATTTGTCGATTTGTTTTTCTTTCTTGAGGGAAAGAGAAGGAATTATCCCGAGTTCTATACTTTTTCTCTTTCTACGTCTTCAAAGTTCACCTCTCATTTCTCTCGTTATTATTGCCAGACAAAAAAGAAATCTAATTCAAGAGACATAAGGTTCGTTTTTGTGTGGCAAAAAAAATAAATTCTGCGGTCTAGATTATTATAATACGTCTATGTTTTATAGCTGGCTGTTCAGAATGAGACAGAAAAAGTAAAGACGGATGTCTTCAGTTTCAAATAAGAGAAGACTATCTTATTTTTCTTCTTCAGATTCTTATTTTTAGGGTTCCGTACGGAACAGATGGACACACAAGTGATCCTATAAGGGTTCCGTTTTTGTATTCGGACATACAAAAACGGAACCCTTATAGGATCACTCGTGTGTCCGTCTGTCTGTTGCTTACAGTCAATTATCTCCGAATCTACTAGACCGATTGAGTTGAAATTTGGTACACATATCAATTCCTGTGACCCAAGCACAGAGGTGTGACGTGAATGGATGAAATCTGTATGTGGGAGGTAATTTGTGTGACATATCACATGAGAGATCTTGTTAAGACAATCTTAAGTGTATTTTTTTGTAATTTTAAAATAAAGAGTTTCCAAGTTATTCAAGAAAATAAACGAAATTTCACCATTCCCCCCCCTTATCTCCGAAACTACTGAACCTAAAATTTTGAAAAAAGTACAGTAATTAGTTTTCTACTTATAGATTATAGGAAAACCTATAAGAAGTCCATATCTGTATATGGGAGGTCATTTTTGGGGGGGGGAAGGGGAAAATTTAAAAAAAAGAAATTGAAAACTGCGTCGTGTGACATATCAAGGTCTTGTTGAGACAATCATAAATGTATTTTTTTTTGTAATTTTAAAATAAATAGTTTCCAAGTTATTCAAGAAAGTAGACGAAAATTGACCATTCCCCCCCCCCCTTATCTCCGAAACTACTGAACCAAAAATTTCGAAAAAAATACAGAAATTAGTTTTCTACTTTTAGATTACAGGAAAACCTATAATAAGTCTATGATAATAAAATAACATGGTAAATCACTCAATATTTTGCGTACCAATTTGGATCAGATTTAAAAAAACATGATAGGTAACATCGTACGGGACCCTCTTTACGCGAGTCCAACTCGCTCTTGGCCAGTTTTTTTAGTTACGGTGGATTATTGTTTGTAATTTTATTTTTAGAGTTATTTGTTTTTTATGAAATGTTTAGTGGTGCACTGTAATAACGTAAAAATTATAAGTAATGAAGATATATGTGGGTGGTTATACAAACTGGGTCACTGGATCATTTTCGACTGGGAAGGATCGATCTGTGGAAAAAAAAAAGATAACAGACTTTGACAAGTTTGACAGCTGCAGTTGACACTGACCACTGACAATGACATATTATTGTTATGTAAGTAGGATTTTTGTGCGAAACAAAACATAAACAAAAATACCGCACACTGCTCTTTAATTAATTATGCTCTGTGGCTCTGTCTGTCCGATATTTGCTGATAAAGGTACTTGGGTACTTACTGTTAGAGCTAGCTTACCGTATATAGTGTTCTGTGTAGCTTAGGTACTGCTAGAGCGTAGCAGGAAAATAACATGAGATTATAATTATATTTATGTAGGTATTTACAAAATGTGAATGTGCGACTGGGATTAAATACCAGTGTTTTTAACGGAAACGCCAGTGTTTCGTGTTATTGAGAGCACTGAGACGTTACGGGTCTTGCTGAGGCTGCGGGAATCATGCACGGCGAGATAGTTGTGCGCGAGGCGAATGCGCGCGACTGGGAGATGCGCGCTGAGCTCGTGCGCCGGAGCATCACCGACTATGATTTCGATGCGTTTATACTGTTTTTCTTCCAAGAGGTGCGTGAATAATTTTGAAGCACATGATGTAGGTACACAAGTAATCAGAAACTCTATTTTCAGATAAACTCGTAGGTAAGTAACAAGTAACCTGATCAAATAAGTGCAGAACCTAATAAACAATGTTAATGTAGGTAGTACTTCATTAATACAAAGGTTCAACACAGAAAGCAAGTTCGTCAGCAACAATTTGGTGGTCAATCTTATATAAGCCACCCACTAGATCTGAACAAAGCTACACCCGCCCTGCCACTGTTATGTTCATATAAGTTGTGTAAAAAAACTCAAAAATACTGGACAAACTAGTAACAGTGTGTTGGTAAAAGTATGGATCAAATCCAATAGTGATGTGGGTGAGGTTATTTCCAAACATTTTAACCCTGAGTTTGCTGGAAGCACTAATTTTTATAGTTCAAAAGTTATATGTACTGAGCTAACCTTTATATGTATTATGTAGTACTAAGTCTTAGTGTGTGTATTATCTGCCACTAAATAGCACTTCGTGAAGGTCCAGGGATGTCTTTAGAAAATACTTCCTGGACCAAGTAGTACCCAGATTATATTATTATACATTAGGTACACATTTTATGTACGTCAGGATTGAGGAGCCACATCAGATTTTTAAAATCTGATTTCACCATTATTTAGCAGCAATGTAGCTGATTTTGCAGCACAAATTCTAGATTTAGCAGCAAAATATATCACTAGTTATATTAATGCAAAAGTGGCTCCTCAATCTAAACGTTTGAATTGAGGAGCCACCTTGGATCTCGGTAAGTAATAGATGCACATTGTTGAAACATTTGCAGCATTTAGCAGCAATTGTGCATATTATCGTCTAAAAATTTGGCTACTGTAGCGCTAAAATCAAAGAAAATACAATAGTTTTAGTTGAATATATTAATTGATCGCTCACATCCAATATAATTTCAACTCTTGCGTCTAGATTGAGGAGCCACACTAAAACTATTGTATTTTCTTTGATTTTAGCACTACAGTAGCCAAATTTTTAGACGATAATATGGACAATTGCTGCTAAATGCTGCAAAAGTTTCAACAATGTGCATCTATTACTTACCGAGATCCAAGGTGGCTCCTCAATTCAAATGTTTAGATTGAGGAGCCACGTTTGCATTAATATAACTAGTGATATATTTTGCTGCTAAATCTAGAATTTATGCTGCAAAATCAGCTACGTTGCTGCTAAATAGTGGTGAAATCAGATTTTAAAAATCTGATGTGGCTCCTCAATCCTGACGTACATCACATTTTCGTGTTGATGTTTTGTGCATTTAAGGTGATTCTTCAGTAGTAGCCCACGAAATTCAATTTTTCACGTGTTTTTTGCAATTTGCTTATCAGTGACAAGTAGTAGCTTGATCAAAATATGATTCGCGACAATAACAAGTATAACTTTACATATAAGAATGATCAAAACATTCACTGCATTCGCTTTCATAAAGATTTGGTCAAAGTTGGTAAAAAATCCGAAAACTAACTCATTTTGACCAAATCTTTGTGAAAGTGAGCACATGAAAAAATGTGTGTGTGCTTCAGCTGACGCTGCAGGTGTGCGTGCTGTGCGGCGCGGTGATGTTCATCTTCGTGGGCGCGGGGCTGTGGGCGTGCGCGGGCGTGGTGCCGGCCGCCGCCGCGCTGGTGGCGCTGGCCGTGCGGGTGGCTCACCGCGCACGGGCGGACGCGCACGCACAGCGGCTGCGGGCCGAGCTGCGCGGGTTCGTGGCCGAGTACCGCGGGCCGCTGGTGGCGGAGCTGGCGGGCGCGGGCCGCGTGGTGGGCACGGTGAGCGTGGCCGAGCTGTGGGGCCCGCGGCGCGGCGGCTGGCTGACGGCGCTGTGCGTGTCGCGCGGCTGGCGACGACGCGGCGCGGGCGCGGCGCTGCTGGCGGCGGCGCGGCAGTTCGCGGTGACCGAGGGGCTGGAGGTGCTGGAGGCGCGCGCCAGTGAGCTGCAGGGCGCGGTGCGCTGTCTGCTGCACAACGCTGGGTGACTACTATACTGTCTACTAGGTAACTTTTGACTGGCCTGTTGGTCTAGTAGTTAGTAACCCTGACTGCTATGCCGGAGGTCGTGGGTTCGATTCCCACCCAGGACAAATGTTTGTGTGATGATCACGATCATTTGTTCTGTGTCTGGGTGTAATTTATCCATAATAATTATGTATATATTTAGAAATATATAAGTATGTTTATCAGTTGTCTAGTACCCATAACACAAGCTCTGCTTAGCTTGGGACTAGATGGCGTTGTGTGATAGTGGTGGAATATTATTATTATATTATTTAACACAACGTGAATAATGGGCCGCGCTGCATGGGCGAACGGGAAGTCCTAGCTCGGGGGCGCTGCTCCCGGCTTCAAGCAAAGGTTACAACCTTTCAGACCTGTATTATTAACTTGCCTTTATAGAAAAAATAATACATTCAATTCATCAGAAATAAAGCTTCTACATTTCATTGTTTTTAACCGACTTCCAAAAGGAGGTTCTCAATTCGGATGTTTATATATATTTTTTAAGTATGTTTGTTCGGGCATAACTCAGTTGTTTACCAACCGATTTGAAAATTCTTTTTTTTGGGAAGGGTATACTTCCCGAATGGTCCCATTAAAATTTTATCAAAATCGGACTAGCACTTTTTAAAAATCAACAACAACCTAAAAAGTTTTCAACATTGTATACACCGATTACTCTGAGGTATCTAGTCCGATTTCGGTGATTCTTTTATGTTCGATACAGTATATCTGCCATTTGGTCCCATAAACCCATAAAATTTTCATTTAGTTTGGTGCAGTAGTTTTCATTTTTAGCTCATTGTGTTAGAGTACATACATGGGCGATGTTATTACCGGTGCTACGGATTACAATATTTTAGTGTACATGTAAGAAAATTATATATTTGCTACGATCATTAATAATGTTATAAATGATCGAAGTATATTTGACAATAATTTGGGTTGAATATTGAAACTAAAAAGGATAAAATAAAAACATTTTCAAAAAAAAATGAAACGACTTCCCACAAAAAAGTTCAAAAAACTTTTCTTTCGAAAGTCGGTGACAAAAAGTCAATGAAATAAAAAAGAAAGTCATCGACTTTCGAAAGAAAAGTTTTTTTGTAGGTTATTTTGAACTTTTTTGTGGGAAGTCGGTTATATTTTTTTTAAAAGAGTCCCAGGGCAGGGGGGGAGGGACTGTCAGACTTGTACTGACTAAAATCCACGGTATTCTTCAATCCTTTACGTTCCGGGGGTGACCCCGGAACGTAAATGATTGAACGTAACCGGCAGGCTTTGGTCTTCTAAAGCGGGGCCCCGTCATAATGCTGACACTCTTTGAGGCGCCCGTGGAACACAACGCGCCGTCGCGTCGACCCGGGCATGGTCCATGGTTGGACAACGAGTCGCTCATTACTCGCCGCTCGCATGCCCGCGCCGCCGCCGGCCAAAAATCGTCTTGCGAATGGCCTCCATTTATATATATATATATATTAGTCTATGATGGCCTCGACCAATGCCGGGCGCGAGATGGGGGTGAATTTACGCAAAATTCTTCCTTCACTTACGTCATTATTACTAATCTACTCGTATTTATGCCATACAGTGAAATCCGTTTAGTGGTTTCGGCTGGGCGTTGATAGTTTCAGTTAAGTCAGTCCATTTTGCCTTTGTAATGTTCAGATTTTAAAAAAAAGTTTTAATCGTGAATACCTTTTTTTGGCATAGATCCCATATCGACGGGGACTTTTAGTAGGTTCGTTTGTGGGTGGACCAATCTCCAATATTTGAGACTTCCGTTTTGGATAATGACGCCCGACTAGTGCAACCATCCACTGTCAAAAAACAAAAATATAAATTATTTTAATTACATCTAACTTAGGTAAATGAAATTAAAATAATTTATATTTTTGTTTTTTGTCTGTGGATGGTTGCGATATACAAACAAAAAACAGTGAACAATGAATCGTAACTAAAAAGTGTAAAATAAAAAAAAACTAATTTTGAAAATACGTGAAAAAGCCATTTAAGTTAAATTTTTCACGTATTTTTCAAAATTAGTTTTTACGCAGTCGGGTTTTTTGTTATTCTTTAATATTTTTTTTTTATTTTACACTTTTTAGTTACGATTCATTGTTCACTGTTTTTTTGTTTGTATATCGTTTATACTTGAAATAAAAACTTAAATCAATAAGTAAGAAAATTAGCGAGAATGATTGTTTTGTTAAACAACTTTAAATCGTTATATATCCTAAACTTTTACTTAAAATGAAAAATGATGAAAGAAACCTAAAGATGATTTTAAAATACCTATTCAACGACACCCCACTTGACATAGTTCGTCGACTTTTATTTTTTTCATTTTGACAATATGGCGTCTGGTTGTCGCTGTGGTGAATTTTGATTACTGTCATGTCTTTAGTGACACTCGCAAGGTTAAGACTAATCGATTCACGTAAGAATGATCAAAATCGGCCTACGCGTTTGGTCTCTAGAACGCCACATATGTAGAAACAAACATACATACATAGACTGATAAACACAGTACCCTCCTTTGCATCGCGCAGTCGGGTAAAAAGGAACAGGTTATCGGTACGGAGTTACGCTCTGGCGTATTTTAAGATTCAGCGCCCTGGGCCTGTAAAACGTGCCGCCCCGAAAGTTAAAGAAAAAAAAAATTAAGTGCGAGTCGAATTCGCGCCCCAAGAGTTCCGTACCAACTTGTTGAAGACAAACTAAAGTTTTCGGGTGTATGTACTCACTTTGTATGAAATAAACTACAAATATAAGTTTCGAGCGCTCGCGTAGGCATACAATAGCTTGTCAACAAGGTTCTAGATTCAAGTTAGACAGTAGACAAAACGAAAACACCTTGCTGAGGAGTTTGACTTATTTCACCCGACTAAATAGCACCATTTTACTTTATTTTCAAAATTGTAGTCATACATAAAAACCTATATTCATCGCTGTCTAGATCGCGACCACCAAAGCCTTGTCGTTATTGGAGAGCGAGCGGAGCGAGTTTGAACTAAAAGATCAACGACCATTTATATCTAGACGCCTCATGCACGATCTGACTAACGAAAATTATTCTGCCAAGTCGCTGAGGTACGACGTAAGCGAGGGGGACGGGGTACTGCGTTCTGATTGGCTGACGGGACGGGGTACTGCGTTCTGATTGGCTAACTCAAGGTCAGTGCGACGAGGGGACTCACAGGAGTGGTCGAGTCACGACGGTTATAAGACTTTTTTACCTAATGTGTTGACAGACATCGGTCGCCTGTGATTAGGAGTCTAGATATAAATGGTCGTTGTAAAAGATGTTTTCTGGACCACGACAAGACAATTTGCTATTGAAAAAGGAGCTATAAAAATCGAGGCCTTTAGGACATGAAAAGCTAATATTTAATTTATAGAGCGAGCGTAGCGAGAAAGAAAAATAATTTTTAGCTTTCTGGACTGCGACTAGTCAAATCTTCACAGAAGAGTAAACAGCGAGTTTTAAACGGCAAGGTTTTATTGAAAAGAGAGCTGAAAAAAGTTGAGCTCTCTTGACAGTGAAAAACTAAATCTTCATTGAAGAGCGAGCATATAGCGAGCCGGAAAAATTGTAGTTTTCTGTAATAAGACATGTTTAATTGAAAAGCAAACTAGATAAATGTGAGGTTCCTGGGCTGGGATAATTGAAGATTCGGGGCGGCAAGTCAGAATATATGAAAAGGAGGGCCTCACGCAGTCTGCCGCCCTAGGCTATAGCCAGTGGCGCATATTATGGTAAACATAAACGCCACTGTTTGGTTGTTCTTAACATTACCGACCTGGTGTTGCAATAAAATAAATACATGTTTGGCATAGAGAAGAGATCGGTAAATCTGCCTAGAATCATGACTTGTAATTCGTTGCACAACGATTTTTAAGTGAAGAAAAGATTTTGTTATTGACTAAAATAACAGAGTTCGTTGTATGGAATGATGTAATAGGTTATAGGTATACAGGGTGAATTTTTCAACTGGGCGTGGATGGCTATATCGGAAACTATGTGGAATATCGAAAAACGTTGAAAGGAGTCTCGAAGCCAATTTTGACGAAAACCATCATTAGATTTTAGAAAAATCCATAATTCTGGCTAGGAATCGAACCCGTCAATTTTGGAAAAAAATCACACCCTGTATTATTACACCATTCGATAGTGTTGCTAACAAGGAACAAATTCTGGCAAGTAATCATATACGACAAACTTAAGAAAAATGTATAATTACAAGAAAACTGCTCAATCTACAAGGCAATGCCTGTATTCGAAACATCAGTTAACAGTTTCTTCTTTGAAATAATCCTATTTTTTGTTCAATTCAATAATTTCGGATTCCTGAATACAGTGGGATTGTTGAGACGTCAAATACAGTGAAACATTGAACACAATGTTTATAATTTTATACATATACTACAGTTCGCCCGCGACTTCGTCTGCGCGTATTTCGAACTTTTTATCTGTGAATTTCTACTCCCGGCCACCCCCTTCTTATGGGATACTTTTGGAAAATCTAAATCAATATCCAACAAAAATTCTATCAACCCAAAAACAAACCCTCAGGGGTTCAAATTTCGCAAAATCCCGCCTGAGGTAGCACCTACGTCCTAAAGCAAACCCATAAGCGAGACTCCTAACTATCAAGAACAAAGCAGCGTCTTAGTGAGCATCTTTTTTTTTTAGCGTGTTTAATTCATCAAATGAGTCCTCTCAACCAGGGCAGGGTAGGAGGGACTGTCAGACTTGTTCTGACTAAAAGCCACGGTGTCCTTCAATAGCCCTTTACGTTCCAGGGTCACGGTATTCGTTAGTCCCGCGACCCCGGCAGGCTTTGGCCCTCTAAGGGGAAGCCCCGTCATTGTGCTGACACTCTGTGAGGCGCGCGTGGAACATAACGCGCCGTCGCGTCGACCCGGGCATGGTCAATGGTCGGTCAGTGACTCGCCCATTACTCGCCGTCCACATGCCCGCGCCTACGGTGGCCGGAGATCGTCTTGCGACGTCTGTCGCAGTGGACGTCTAACTCTCCCTCACACGTCCCGCCGACTCCTTCGCTAGCATGCCTGCCGCGATTGCGGCGTGACCGAAAGTGTGCGATGGCCGCGTCCAAAAAATCTCTATGCATATTTTGAGACTCCCAGCATTTATAATAACGAAGTTTCATGCAAACTATCAACCCCAAAAACATCCTCTAAGGGATAGAATTTCAGAAAATCCCGTCATAGGCAGCATCTACGTCCTAAAAAGAATCCCTATGCAAAATTTGAAACTTCTACCTCTAAACCCCAAAACAACCCTTTAGGGGTTGAATTTCGTAAAATCCCTTCTTAGTGAGCATTAAAGTCCTAAACATAACCCCCATGGAAAATTTGAAACTCCTAGTGCTTGTAGTATAAGTTTCATCAAACTATCAAGCCCAAACACAACCCCTTAGGGGTCGAATTTCGCAAAATCCCGCCTTAGTAAGTAATAACTTCCTAAAAAGAAACCATTAAGCAAAATTTGAGACACCTAACTATCAACACCAAAACAACCCCTTAGGCGTCGTATTTCACAAATCCCGTCTTAAGCAATACGTACGTCTTAAAAAGAAACCCCATGCTAAATTTGAAACTCCTTGTACTTGTAGTAACATAGTTTCATACAAACTATCAACCCCAAAAACAACCCTTTAGAGGTGAAATTTCGCAAAATCCCATTTTAGTGAGCACCTATGCCCTCAAAAGAATCCCCATGCAAAATTTGAAACCTCTATCAATCAACACCAAAAATAACCCCTTAGGGGTCGAATTTCGCAACATCCCGTCTAAGTGAGCATCTACCTCCTAAAAATATCCCCCATGCAAAATTTGAGACTCCTAGCACTTATAATAACGAAGTTTCAAACAAACTATCAACACCAAAAACAACCCCTTAGGGGTCGAATTTCTAAAAACCCCTTTCGTAAGTAACACCTATTTCCTAAAAAAAAACTCGCATGCAGAATTTAAAACTTCTAGTACTTGTAGCAAAAAAGTTTCATACAAACTGTCAACCGGGTCATTTTTCGTTCACCAAACATCCGTTGAGGATAATGACGCCCGTTCTTTTACTACTAGTGCAACCATCCACTAACAAAAAACAAAAATATAAACTATTTTAATTACATCTAACTTAAATGAAATTAAAATAATTTATATTTTTGTTTTTTGTTAGTGGATGGTTGCACTAGTAGTAAAAGATCGGGCGTCATTATCCTCAACGGATGTTTGGTGAACGAAAAATGACCCAACCCCAAAAACAACCCCTTAGGGGCGTAATATCGCAAAATCCCTTCTTAGCGAGTACCTACGTCCTAAAAAGAACCCATATGCAAAATTTTAAACCCCTAGCACTGGTAGTTTCCGAGATTTCGTGTCCTATGAGTGAGTGACCTTTTGCTTTTATATATATAGATAATAAAATATATAATAAAATGGTAGGAAAGTCAAAACTGTACATTGAATTTTTTTTTTAAAGAATACTTGGGGTGTGATCTACAATCGATACCGAAGCCAAAAATATAGTTTTCAGAATTTTTGTCTGTCTGTATGTATGTCCGGGATAAACTCAAAAAGTACTGGACGGATTTGTATGATTCTTTTTTTTTATTGTATAGGTATTAAGTCTGGCCAACATACAGGCTATAATTTATCTTGAAAACTTGTACACCTGGTGCAGAACTGCAACAGACCAGCTAAACTATAAGAGATGCAAAAATGGTGCCAAAGCAAAAATTGTTCCACGTGATGAGCATTTTCTGCGGAGAGGATGAATTTGAAGATCTGGAACACCTGATGTGGAACTCTAAGAGCCCAGCTACACTATAACATATACAGTAATGACGTCTTAGCAATAGTTGCAATTTTATAGAAATCAGCTATTTCCTAAGTTTGGCGAATATGATTACTTCCCAGAATTTGATCCTTACTAGCAACTAGCGATGCATCCGATACCGATACCGATATATCGGCGATACTTCTGGTAAGCCGATATATCGGTATCGACGATATTTTATGACCGATTCAACGATACTTTTTATTTTAAAAATGTAGTGTAAACGAGCGTGTTGTCTCGTCTATTTCGTTGTAAACGAGGCACGAACTATGCCCGGGGAAACCCAGTACTGCAACTGTAAGTTCCGAGATGCCTACGAGTGGCGGGCTTTGGAGTGTTTGTGGGAAGATGAGCCCCTGTCTACTCTGAGCTGTAATTCTCTCAAAGAAGAAGTCGAAGAAGAGATACCTGAGGTCTCCCAATATATCGAGAGATGCAGATTCATTCATATTCTGGCGAAATGTTGTCTAATACCCGAACTTGAAAAAAAATGAGCAGAAGTACTTTAGATTCCAAGTGAGTTCTGACGCATCTGAGAACCTATTTTCCAGCGCAGGTCTTTTTCAAACAGACTCGCGAAAGCGCCTTTCTCCGAAAAAAATTAAGATTACTTTGTTTTTTAAACAAAAATGTTACTAATGTTAATTTTAATAACAAAAATTTATATATCCAATATCAACCCTATTTTTATATTAATAAAAAAAATTGACTTGTGATTTATTTATTATATCTTAATTTTTTAATTCATTATAAGCGTATCGGTATCGGTATCGGTATCGCCGATATTTTTATAAGAATATCGGTATCGGTATCGTATCGGCGAAATGGCGTATCGATGCATCCCTACTAGCAACACTATCGAATGGTGTAAAAATACAGGGTGCGGTTTTTTTCCCAAAATCAGCAGGTTCGATTCCTGGCCAGGAGTATTGAATTTTCTGAAATCCAATGATGCAGTTTTAGTTTTCGTCAAAATCGGCCTCGAGACTCCGTTCAACGTTTTTCTATATTATGAGGAATATAGAAAAACGTTGAAAGGAGTCTCGAGGCCGACTGTTGCGGATATAGCCATCCACGTCCAGTTGAAAAATTGACCCTGTATAATAATGAACAGTCTGTTGTTGTATCAGGTGGGAGATCAGCGGGTCGTACGCGCGGCCGCTGCTGGGCGCGGCGCTGTCGCTGCACATGACGCAGCTGGCACTGGAGCTGCCGCACGCGTGACGGCACGGACAACACGCGCCATGTTTGTAAGAACATGTACAATTATATTAAAATATATACACTTTTTTATTATCACTTTTTAAGTTTTATTTTCAATCTCCATTTTATGATTCGTCGACGTGGAAGTGACTCGCTGTGTGCGAGATTCCCTGATGCCGCCCTTCTTTGCACTGAACAGTAGCTGTAATTTGGACGCTGCTACCGCTGCCTAAAAGAACAAAATGGTTTCTTTCGTTAAGGGTTCCGTTTTTCCATTCGCAAGTATGTACAGAACTATAATTGAAAAATAAGTGACAAAAAAAACTGGTCATATCTGAGGTTTGTTGCACTCCCGTTTAGAGGGCCAATGCTTAAACCAATCTGCCACACCAACAACTTATGAAAAACTGTGTGTATCGAGATGTGGATGCGGTATGATACTTTTTTTTTCAATAGTTTATAAGTTTATACTGAATTTAATAAAACTTTTGAAAAGAAAACAAAAATATTAGCCCTAAATTTGTATTTAGTGACTGGGCGACTAGAGGTATTAAGAAAAGTAGGGAAAGACTATTTGAACTGTATGGCCTTAAGCCTTACATTAACACTGAAACTTATAATAAGTATGTTTCTGGCTATTCAAAAATTTTCAGAAAAGTATACAAGGCTGCTAAAGCCATGCATATTAGCAATAAGATTAAATCATCAGAAAATAAAATAAAAACGGTTTGGAAAGTTATAAATAACGAGACTGGCAGGAAAAAAAGGGCAACACTAACTATGCTTTGCAGACATCATGTGGTCCTATAAGCTCAAATCTGGAAGTAGCTGAAGAATTTGTTAATTTCTTTACTGATATACCGGTTAGGACTACGGAGGCTTTGAATTCCTCATCTGATATTTCAATGGATTTATTAAAGGCGAACGTATCTGGCAGTCCGGCTGATTTTAAGTTTAAACATATAAACCCTATGAGAGTTATTAAAGCTTTCCGGCAAATAAAAATAAAAGTGACCGAAGATTTATGGGGATTGTCTATCAAAGTTTGTACAGCCATAGTGGAAACTGTAGCGCCATATTTGGTATTAATTTTTAATTTGTGTGTGGATCAAGGAGTTTTTCCTGATTTGATGAAGTTCAGTAAAGTCGTACCTCTTTTTAAATCTGGGGGCTGTAAAGATACTAATAATTATAGACCAGTATCCGTGTTGCCAGTCTTTAGCAAAGTATTTGAAAAAGTAATGCTTAATCAGATGCTCGATCACTTTAACACCAACAAAATCTTACACGATCAGCAGTATGGTTTCACCAAGACACGTTGTACAACTGACGCCGGTGTCACCTTATTAAATCACATATTTTCTGCGTGACAGGACGCCCAAGACGCCATAGGAATTTTTTGTGACCTATCCAAAGCATTTGATTGCGTTAATCACGATACATTACTTTTGAAACTTGAACATTACGGACTAGGTAAACTTGCGCTTAGTTTGGTAAAATCTTATTTGTTTGATAGGGAGCAACAAGTTGAAATAAATGGTGTAAATTCACAGGGTTTAACAGTTAAAATGGGAGTTCCACAAGGCTCAATATTGTAAATGAACTACCCTATTTACTTAAGAACCAACTACACAATAATTATGGTGTTATTTGCTGATGACACTTCCCTAATTTTTAAAATAAATAGGCGAGCCCAGAATCATGACGACGTCAATAATGCTCTGCGTCTGATCCATAGTTGGTTCACAGCAAACAATTTAGTATTAAATGGAAACAAGACTAAATGCATTAGATTTGCCTTACCAAATGTTAAAAATAGTAATTACTAGCTGTGCCCGCGACTTCGTTCGCGTGGATGTCGGAACTTAACAATCTATATTTTTAGTGCGAAGCGGTGTTGGAGGATACCGATACAATATTTTATATAAGCTATAGTCCCCGCCAAATAAGTCTGGAATAAAGGTCATTGATCCTAATAATGCATCGTTCAAATTTCATACCACCATCGTTCAAACAAAATAAAATATAAGGTCAAGATCGCCTCTTACCATGATGCGTTGCTTTTGGTAGTTCTACATTTTTTCGAATGGTTTTGAAATATTGCAAAATATGGGGTCAACGTATTTTATTTTCCACACTTATCTGGCGTAAACTATAGTGCGTAGTATAGTCTTTAATATTAACAATATTGTGAACAAATCAACACAGCTGTGAATCATCATTCTGGAGCGTACATAAATATCCTGTCCCGTCCTGTTCCGTCCTATCCAGTCATATCCCTTCCTGTCCCGTCCTGTCCCTTCTTGTCCCGTCCCGTCCTGTCCGATCATGTCCCCGTCCTGTTCCGTCCTGTCCCGTCTTGTCCCGTCCTGTCCCGTCCTGACAATCCTATGATTTCATAAAACCGCTATAATTAAATTACATTTTTTATAAGATGTAAACTGATTGCGATGAAAAAAAACTTTTTCAACCACATCTACAACTACTATCTACAACCACAAAAAAAGAGTTAAACAACCTACAAAATAACTTTTCTTTCAGAAGTCGGTGCCTTTGTTTTTTTTTTATTTCATTGTTTTTTTTTTGCCACCGACTTCCGAAAGAAAAGTTATTTTGTAGGTTATTTTACTCTTTTTTTGTGGTTGTTTTTGAAGGCGGTTACATTTTTTTTTGTTAAAGTTTTTATTTTACTCTTTTTAGTTTAAGTATTCAACCCGAATTATCGCCAAATACATCATTATCTAATATGTGCACTAAAATTTTGTAACCCGTAACACCGGTATTAACATCGCTCATGTACACAATAAGCTAATAAAATTTCCTATCTCAAACACTAATGAACCGATTTTGATGAAACTTGCAGTAATCCGTAAGTTAATAATGATACCTAGAACAAAAACACGGACTCGGACTTGTAGTTCCGGAGATATGCGAACTCCAACTAAATCAGTCGATGCCTACTCCTTACTGTTAAGAAGTTGTACTTACCTTCCATCATCAGCTCAGCTACATGAGATGATGATTACCATACGCAAGTACTTAAATTACTTCATAAGATTTGCGAAAAACGATGTGTGGGCCTATAAAATTCGAGGGTTGCCCTCGATTTCTCCAGGATTCAATCATCAAATCCTGACTTGGTGACTATGGGACCACCTCAGAAGTACCCCCTTTCGAACAAAAAAAGAATTTTGAAAATCGGTCCACAAATACCGTCGAATCCTAAAACCTCCTTTTTGAAGACGGTTAAAAAAAAAATGTTACTTCAATTTAAACACCTCTATTCCAGGTTTTCTTTTAACGCCATCTACCGTTTTATCGTTGAAGTACATATGTTTAGATGAATTATTTGAATAATGTAGTTTTGCTATTCTAAGCTAGATCGCGCTACTGAACTGCACGTCTTGGTGTGAACTGACCGTAATTTTACTTCTGAAACACTTTAAATTCAAATAACTTTTGATAGACTGAACCGATTGCAATGAAACAAAAACTAAATGTTACTAGTTACAGTCAATCCTAGTGTACTAAAGTTATCTACATTGCTTCCGTACATTTTACGTGATGCCCGCACAAACAGACAAAAATTGTAAAAATGCTGGAAATGGGTTCTATTGGTTGTCCTTTAACACCCTGGCTATATTTTTTGTTTTTATTTTTGATGTACAAAAATTACTTTTCTACAGTTTTATTATATGTATAGATGACATAGTGTTGGATGATGAGATACTAGAATTCGTCGATAAAACGGTTTTCCTGGGGATAACACTTGATTCAAGGCTACAATGGGGCCCTCATATAACAACTCTTGCGGGGCGATTAAGTTCAGCAGCATATTATGCTGTTTGGAACATTCGTCAATTCACTGACGTTGATACCGCGAGAATTGTCTATTTTAGTTACTTCCACAGTATGTCGTATGGCATTTTATTGTGGGGACGGGCGGCTGACATCGAGTCAAAATAAAGATATTCTCCAAAAGAGAGCGATTCGAGCCATATATAATCTCCGTAGGCGCGATTCTCTAAGAGAACGGTTTAAGGAAATTAACATCATGACGGTACCTTGCCAATATATCTATGAAAATATAATGTACGTCAGGAAAAATCTGCATCTTTTCTCTAAAAGAGGTGACAGACATAATTATCATAGTAGAAATAGGGACCAATTAGTTCAGCCGAGCTTCAGACTCGCCAAAGTAGACTCTTCTTTCATGGAGTACTGTTTAAAATGCTGTAATAAGCTACCACAAAACGTTCTTGAACTGAATGAAACGAAATTCAAAGCATGCATTAAACGCACACTGTGTAAGCGGGCATATTACAAACTGAGCGACTATATCGCTGATAATATTATGCTTGGCTTCATGCTGGTCCTGCTCCATGAGACAGTGAATGTATAAATAAATTGATAGTAAAAGTATACCTAATACAATTGTTGGAGCTGCTGAAGATTGTTCAACTGTATTTGCATTGTATAGATTCAATTTTCCTAGTATTATATAGTTTCATAGCCAGCATTGTGTGAGTACTATGTACCTCGCAGCTATCATTCACTGAGTATCTACGTCTCTTATTGACTTGAATAACCCTGGCGGTTGAGAGTATGTCATGCTCACTCAAATGTCTCGCTGATGGTGGCGCGTGTGTCGGATCATTTAGCTCCCTTCAAAATGGTTGAGCTGAGTGGTGCTGATACATATGTCATGTTCGTGAACGGGCGCTGTCAGTTGGGACTGGTCATCTCTTAGTTGACACGGTTTATTTTAATTATCTATTGATTATTTTGTTTCTGAATTGTCTTTGTTTTAATTTTCTACTATGGACACTTTTAACTTGCTACATCGTTCTCACATAATGTACCATCTCAAAATGAATGATTTAACAAAAGTTTTGTAATAATTATGGCAATCTAAAAAGAGTGTCCATGGAGTTTCTTGCCTGTTCTTCTCCATAGAGATCTACTTCTTTTAATGGGCATCTACGGTACTTTCACAGTTTTAATGTGTTGTGACTGGGACTGTAGCACCATAATTTTGTATTTAATAATATTTCATTTGTCTTTGACAATTCAAAAGTGCCTGTAACTGGCTTATTTGAAATAAATGCTTTGATTTTGTACCTTGAGTCGGTCGGGACCGGCGGCGGCGCCAGCTGTGCCAGCAGACGGGCCCGCGCCTCCCCCTGTATGTAATGTTGTGTGGCGAGATGTGGATGTACCTTGAGTCGGTCGGGACGGTGCGCGTCGCTGGCGGCGGCCGGCGGCGGCGCCAGCTGTGCCAGCAGACGGGCCCGCGCCTCCCCCTGTATGTAATGTTGTGTGGCGAGATGTGGATGTACCTTGAGTCGGTCGGGACGGTGCGCGTCGCTGGCGGCGGCCGGCGGCGGCGCCAGCTGTGCCAGCAGACGGGCCCGCGCCTCCCCCTGTATGTAATGTTGTGTGGCGAGATGTGGATGTACCTTGAGTCGGTCGGGACGGTGCGCGTCGCTGGCGGCGGCCGGCGGCGGCGCCAGCTGTGCCAGCAGACGGGCCCGCGCCTCCCCCTGTATGTAATGTTGTGTGGCGAGATGTGGATGTACCTTGAGTCGGTCGGGACGGTGCGCGTCGCTGGCGGCGGCCGGCGGCGGCGCCAGCTGTGCCAGCAGACGGGCCCGCGCCTCCCCCTGTATGTAATGTTGTGTGGCGAGATGTGGATGTACCTTGAGTCGGTCGGGACGGTGCGCGTCGCTGGCGGCGGCCGGCGGCGGCGCCAGCTGTGCCAGCAGACGGGCCCGCGCCTCCCCCTGTATGTAATGTTGTGTGGCGAGATGTGGATGTACCTTGAGTCGGTCGGGACGGTGCGCGTCGCTGGCGGCGGCCGGCGGCGGCGCCAGCTGTGCCAGCAGACGGGCCCGCGCCTCCCCCTGTATGTAATGTTGTGTGGCGAGATGTGGATGTACCTTGAGTCGGTCGGGACGGTGCGCGTCGCTGGCGGCGGCCGGCGGCGGCGCCAGCTGTGCCAGCAGACGGGCCCGCGCCTCCCCCTGTATGTAATGTTGTGTGGCGAGATGTGGATGTACCTTGAGTCGGTCGGGACGGTGCGCGTCGCTGGCGGCGGCCGGCGGCGGCGCCAGCTGTGCCAGCAGACGGGCCCGCGCCTCCTCCTCCCCCTGCCCCGCCCCCTGCGCCGCCAGCAGACGCCCCGCCAGCTGCACGGCCAGGCCGCGCGAGTCCGCGTCGCAGGCTCGCCACGACGCCGCCGCACGCGCCGCCCGCTCCAGTCCCTCTGTTTGCTCCGCCTCTCCTGCTTCTCGTGCCTGCGCCGCCTGCCGACACACGCCCACGTGAGCACACGAGCTCTCGGTCCAACGACCATTTATATCTAGACGCCTCATGCACGATCTGACTAACGAAAATATTCTGTCAAGTCGCTGAGGTACGACGTAAGCGAGGGGGACGGGGTACTGCGTCCTGATTGGCTAACGGGGACGGGGTCTACGTTCTGATTAGCTAACTCAAGGTCAGTGCGACGATGGGACTCACAGGAGTGGTCGAGTCACGACGGTTATAAGATTTTTTTACCTAATGTGTTGACAGACATCGGTCGCCTGTGATTAGGAGTCTAGATATAAATGGTCGTTGTCTCGGTCCGACACAGTAGCGCACGCCGCACACACGCACCTGGTCGTCGCCCAGCAGGCCCAGCAGCGCGGCCTCACACAGCGCGCGCGCGGCCCGGTCGGCGCCTGCGCCCGCGCCGCTGCGCAGCACGTCGCCCAGCTGCAGGCGCAGCCGCGCGTCCGGCAGCGCCGCCAGCAGCGCGCCCGTCACCTGACACACCTGACACGCATAATATAATGGTATGACCTTGACCCCTCACAGCTGCAAGTTGTGAACGGGCTTATAGTTATCGAAACTCTCATGTCACCTGCTGGGGCGAGGCGCAGTCGTCGAGCAGCGCGTGTAGCGTGCGCGCGGCGGGGCGGTGAGCGCGCGAGTCCCGCGCCAGCGCCGCCACGCACAGCAGCACGACGCCGCAGTGCAGGTCGTCGTCCGGCCACGGCCCGCGCTCGGCCGCCAGCGCCGCCGCCAGCGCGTCCACGGCGTGCGGCAGGCGTGCGCGCGGCAGGTCGGCGGCCGGCGGCGGCAGGCGCGGCACGAGCGCGGCCCACAGCGCGGCGGCGGCGGGCGCTGGGCGGGCGGCGCGCGGCTGCTCGCGCACGCGCAGTGCGGCGGCGGCGGCGGCCAGTGCCAGTTCGCCCTCGGAGCCGCTGGAGTCGCTGTGGCGCAGCTGGGCCACGCGCTCGTCGTGAAGCGCGCGCGCGTGCAGTTCGTCGAGCGCGCGCTCACGCTCAAGATCGCGCGCGCGCTGTTCTGCAAGCTCGTCGGCGCTTGGCATCTCGAACGTGCTCTGCTCAGGGACACACATAAGGCACGATCATTATGTCATGCGATACACATACAATCATACAAGCTGCAGCGTGTCGCGGGTTCGATTCATTCACCCACAGAAAAAGTATTAGTGTGTGCATACAACTAGTTGTTCTAGGTGTGGATGTTTGTGTACGTAAGTTTAATTGTTTTTACCCTGTCAGTCAGATTTTTGATGACAGGTCTTTGAACCGCACGTGGAACACCACGCGCCGTTGACTCGGGCATGGTCCATAATCAGACGGCAAGTCGTCCGATACTCGCCGTGAGTGCCGTGAACTGGATCGTAAGGTGGCAGCCTCCACCTCTCCCACAATGGCAGGCGCGAGACGTCGCCGCCTCCAGCTCCGTGAAAGACAGCGATGCTCTTCCCAGACACTTGCAGTTCAGTAACTACCTACTTACTCATACCTTTATAGAGATGCTTCGCGAGCTGAGAGCTGTGGTGGCCCAGTGGTATCGGTCCCGACTTACGAGTTGTAGGTCGTGGGTTCCAACACCGCCAGGCGCATTACTTTGTGTAATTTATTTAATCACCACTGCTCTCAAAACAGTGAAGAAAAACATAGTGAGGAAATCGGCATTGGGAACATTATAGGCTGACGATGGCAACCTGTATCTGCTACTACTTATATAGCTGAGCTACAACTAACTTCCTATTATATGAGCCCTCAGATTTCAAGTCAGCAGATTGATTCTGAACATATTATAGTGCGATCCAATTAAGCAGACCACCTTCTATTGACGTCACACCTGTCAAATCGGAACATTTGTATATTATTCTCCATACATTTGAAGTGTCAGTTGACCATAGACACTGGTCTTCTTAGTTGGAATGCATTATACATCTATTAAACCATTGTTAAGATTCATTAGTTTTAATGTTTTACTCTTATCAAAGTCTCAAAAATCCTACTGAATTTAGCAATAAGTACAATATTATTGATTTAAAAAAAATTAAGCACTGACTTACAACTTTATACGAGTATTGTAATGTCTTTTATAAGGATAGATAATTTATTTATAATTCAACCTTTTCTTAAGTTTTTTGTATAATTTTATTAGTTTCCAGACTTTGGATATCAGGTGTAATTATGCAGAATGTTTTTTTCTGGGGTTTCATTCCTGGCTAGGATATTTATTTTTGATAAATGCAATCATGTAGTTTTGGTTTTCATCAAAATCAACCTCATGACTTCTTTGATCAATTTTCACCATACCTTGTTTGTTTGGTTGAATGCACTAAAATCAGGAACTACTGGTATGAATTGAAAAAATGATTTTATCCCTTGAATTGTTGAGCGGTCCCCTCAACAATTAAAGAACAATTACACAATGGACGTCCACAGCAGATCATTTATGTTGGACATTCCATTTATTGAGGAAGGCGAAACCATAGGTCGAAATATTAACTCCACGCGAATTAACAGAAACTACAAGTGCTGGAAGTCGCAAATTTTTGTCGTATAATTATTTAGATTTTCCTAAAATATTTTTTTTTTTTAGAAACGGAGGAATAGTTCGAATTGGCGGAGTGCTAGTACCTAATGGATAAAATAATTCAGCCAAATTGAAGTTGGTGTATTACCGAGTTATTAGCAGAGCTGTTGACGGTTATCGACGGCAAGTCATCACAGTCTTCCTCTCCACTCGTGTTCATGGTCACTGAACAATAGTGTTCTTACTAGGTTCTTACACTGGGTGCTAACGAAACAAATAAAGTTGCGATCAGAGTAGTAGGTACGTTGTGCCTGTGGTCAAGGTTTAGTCAAACTGAATGCCTTTCAGTTTATGAAAGTTTTAAGTTTTGTTAACATAAGCAATTTCAAATTGCTTAAGTTATCAAAACTTAAAACTCTGACTTAAAAACGAAAATTTACAAGATACATTTTTTTTAAGTGCTCCCCGGTAAACAACACAGTAAGTAAACAATGATGTGATGACAGCACAGATGATTGATAGCTACCAACACTACAGCCTATTAAAGCTGCGAACATATTATCGGACGCGTCCGTCAGCCGCGGCTGAGGGACGCGGCTTAGCAGTGTGCACGGTACACAAACATCCAGCCAGCCAGATTCTGTTCGGACGTCCGAGCGCTCAAGGTCACGTCCGCGTCTTACGACCGATAGTTTGCACAGTGTAGTATTCAATGTACTGGCTAGATTTTAATAAGCCGCGTCCCTCAGCCGCGGCCGACGGACGCGTCAGAAGCCGTCTACACACTCGCGCGCGTTACGCGCGCGAACCGCGAAGCACCCGCGTAACATGAGTGTAGATCCGATTCGCATATTCTTCGCGGCTTCGCGGCTTGTTCGCGCTGTGTTCCCCGAAAGTTGTCGGTTTTTTGTCCCGCGACAAAGGGCTCGCAGGCGCGAAGCGCGGCGCGAACGCGACAAGACTCTACATTCGCGGGCAGCTCAGTCGCTCCGTAGCAATTGTCACAGATGGTTGTGTTTAGCGCGAACTATACTGTGAGTCCGGCGCGAACCACTGTGAGTGTGGACTGTTGGCAGGTCTTGCTTCAATTCGCGCCGCGCTTCGCGTCGCGATTCGCGCCGTGATTCGCGTGCGAGTGAGGAGAGGCCTAGATAATATGTTCGCACCTTTAATTATTCTGTGCTACAGCCCGTTACTTTACTCTTTGGCTACAGCCCTACAGCCTACAAATGATTGTTGTTTATAAAATTCGACAAAAGGCAGGCAAAGGAACAGAGCCATACAGCCTAGTCTTGTTTGAAGCCATTTGAAGCCTACAAATGAAAAATGACATGAGACGACATTTTTTTTTTACCCAGATGGGAAGGCTAGTCTTTCGACCTTATTGCCTAGTCTTTCGTCTCAATATTTTCTTCCGTGATACACACATCAACACGGTCTAGGGATATTTTTAAAAAAGCGAATTACTATCAATGTGTTAATTATTTATATGACATTTACATATTTTAAAGATTCGTTATTTAATATTCTACCATTTTTTAATAATGGTTAAGGTATAGATTAAAATTTCAGGATTTTATGGAAAATTAAAAAAAATGAAGCATAGACGGAAACCGTATATGAATGAACTTTTAATTTGTGAGTAAAACCTGAAAAAAAACAGAAAAATCATTTAATTTGTGTTTATAAACTTGAAGTTAGTAGTCTGAGAAAGCGCCCATGATGTTCATAACACATCGGTAACGATTCGGCATGCTCAGAACAAGGTTGTCAATGTCTTGCAGCGGAATATTGTCCCATGTCCTTCTGAGGTGCGCAAAAAGTTGATCTTCTGTAGCCAGATTTTCAGGAACTTCCTTCAGAGCTCTTCTTTGCAGCATATCCCACGCATGCTCAATGGGATTTAGATCTGGCGATTGAGCAGGCCAGTCTAAGGCCCTAACATTATGTGTATGTAACCAAGCTGCTACCGTGCTCGTCGTTTGTGCCCGGGCATTGTCGTGCATGAGCAGGAAATCTTGCCCCATTTGTGTTCTGTGGGGCAAGATTACGGGCCCCAGCACCTGTTGGACGTATCGTTCTGCCGTCATATTGCCCCGCACCCAAACGAGATCCGTCCGTCCTCCAAGACGAATTCCTGCCCAAACCATAATTGTTCCTCCTAGGTAAGTATGGGTGAACTTCCTGAGGGTTCTGGAGACGGCTCCATCGTCCAGGAACTCGCCAAACACGCGTCCTTCGTGAATCTGGATGGAAGCCGAACCTGGATTCATCCGTGAACAGCACATTGGACCATTGCTCACGGCCCCAGTCCACGTGGTTCCGAACCCATTCTAATCATCGTCCACGATTGCCTCTCCGTAAAGGTGGGACCCGGAGTGGTGTACGAGAGCGTAGATTGCTTTCATGCAGTCGCCTTCTTACAGTTTGGTCACTCACAAGCACTTGGTGTTCCACTCGCAGCCTTTGGACCAATTGAGTCGCCGTTGCATTTGGTTGTGCTCGCGCAGTAATTTGCAAAAATCGGTCTTGTCTGGGGGTAGTGATGCGACTTGGCCCCCGGTGCCTCTCCGCTACTTCACCTGTGGCACGATAGCGTGTCCACAATCTTGAAATTACATTTTGATGGGTCCCTATGGCCTCAGCAACATTACGCTGAACAGATCCAGCTTCCAGCATTCCCACAGCTCGTAACATCTCCGCCCTCGTCAAATGTCGGCGTTGCATGGCTACAATACCTCAATTTTAACTTTATCTTTCGTTTAAAAATGAAAAAAAAACTGTAACTAAACGTAATTCGTATTGTTTTCTAAATTTCGCACAAATGAAAATTCCCTCTCCTATACATCAAGACATTTTTATGCCACCGAAACAAAAGAATTTTCAAAAATTTGAATTTGGAATTAGTCTGAGATAAATTACAAACAAATCGGTGTATAAAAGATTCCAATGCGGCCAGTACTTTTCGAGTTATTTAATGGGGAAGGCAAGTGTCAAAGTGAAAATTGACATCTCTGTCCCAAAAGAACTGTCAAATCAAAGGATTTTTCTGAAAAAAAAACGCTTTTATTGATGTAAAATGACTAGATGTTGTGTAATAGGCTGTAAAAATTATGGAACATACTTTCCGACAATTCACACTATCAAGAAATAATGGGTAGCTGCTGAGACTGCTGTGAGAACAAAAATTTTATTATCAGTCAATATCAGTCAATAAACAAAAATCTACCCTTGCGAAGCCGGGACAGGCCGTTAGTTGAATTTATTAATGAAATTCTATGATTATACCATAACTAAACAATCGAATACACCTTTGAAAATAATATCTACTTTTCTATTGGAGGTTAAGTATTGCATCGCTCTTTATATCATGAAATGGTTCTTATGGTGGAAGAATTATCACCGGGACCGAGATTTGTGATAGTTGTGGTGTTACGAAGTTAAAATTCTTATCATATTGCTCCAATCTATAAAATAGATGTAAAAATATATGAAGAAGACAAACACAAAACTTGATGACATTTTTCTCAATATAGAATGTCAGAATCAGTACTATATTCTTTGTAGAGGCTAGCACATGTAATACCTACTTAAAAATTACAATTTTAAATCCCAACTACAAGTAAATGTATGTTTGATGTAGTAGAATCAAATTTCTAGCCTCTCAACTAAATCACTTTTTTTTCCTCTTGTAGATGCACCGCGGCGTCTTAGTTCTGGTTTTAGTATATGCACTTGCATTGACGAATCATTTCCCATATTTGTTTTTTTAGAATAAACTCAATTTTTATAACAAAATACGTGTTTGTTTTTTGTACAAGCTATACAGTAATCTGACATATGGGACAACGACCACAGCGACATCTACGAATAGCTTTGAGTCGCCATCCCCATTGAGTATGAAATATCCCTAGACCGTGTCGATGTGTGTATATTTATATAATATTGTCTTTCGTAGTGTTTGTTCTTGGTATTTTTTTTAATCGTCTTTCGTAATAAGTCCATACAATGTAATTATTCATGTCCGTTTTAATCATTAGTTTTTATTTTTATCAAATCCAAGTTTAAGTGTACGTCATTGTCAAGTCAAACATGACTTGAACCATTGAGATGAAGTTATATGGAGATGCCCCGATGTTCTATACATACATTTTGCTTATACAAATATGAGTCAAACATGAGACAGAGAGTGAAATATTGGTTTGTCTCTTTCCTTCTAATGCAGTAATCATATTTGACAAAAGAGACAACAATATTTCGGTTGTTGCTCAAAATGGAATATTTCGTTGGGATATTTCCCACAGTTACAGAAACGTGCCCATTTCGCCATTTTATGTGCCAAGTTTCGTGGTAGTTCTGCTGTCAAACAGTTGTTTACTTTTTGTTGAATTTAGATTTTTGAGTAAATTACGGAGTGTTTTCTTTTAAAAGTGCGTGTTACCATTAAGAAACAGTAATTCAACATGCCTGGATGTTCCATTGTGTCTTGTCATGCCAGGAAAAAGAAAAATCAGCCTGAATTGACTTTGTACAGGTTAGTAACACGTTTTCATGCAAAACTACATGAAATAGAACAATTTCGGTAAAGAAATCGCTATGTGACCTTGTTTTCATGGTTAGAGTATTAATATTTGGGTTTATTTCCGTCCTACAGATAATATTTTTCATTTCTTATTTTCGTTTGTTTGTTTACAATAATAATAGTGTTGTACCGTTGCTGTAATAGTTCCCGATACTAGTCCTTCGTTACACTGAACCTGTTACCAAATGATATATTGATAAAAAATACTAATCATTTATAGGTTTCCCAAAAATGAAAGATTGAAGAAAAAATGGTTGGACTCTATCGGTGACGAAAAAATTTGTCCTCGAAGTAAAGACTGGCTTATGTGTTCACTTCACTTTGAAGAAAAATGTTTTAACAGAACACTTGATGTTATTAGGTTACATGAGAACTCTGTACCTACAATATTTTCGGTAAGTGTGTATTAAAATGATTGTTAAATAACAGCCTGGTTTTTTAGCCTAAGTTATATGGATAGTAATGCATATTTCATAATTTTTTTCAAAAATCCAACAAAAAACACCTTCCAGAGTCATTTGTATTCTGTGAAACAAGCAACACTCAAGAATCTGATGTTTCTTGTACATCTACTGTAATAAAGGAACCATCTACCGTAATAGATGAACCATCTAGTGTAATGGAGGCACCATTGCAGTTGACCCATCAATTTGTGGGAACAGTGCCCAAAGAGGTATGTAGATGTTGAATTTTTAACCGTTTTCTGACAAACAGACGGCAGCACATCAAGCGCCGCAATCTGTCAAAGACTTGTCAACTGTCACTTGAAAATAACTTTTAGCAATAAAATGCAATATGCAAATTATTTTTTAACAGTGCATAATTAAGTTATTGGTTAATAGTGCTGATACATTTGGCATGTTCGTGAAAAGGCGCTGTCAGATGGGACTGGTCATCTCTTAGCTGCCACGGTCTAATTTAATTTTCTTTTTTTTTTTAATATTAACTGTACACTTAACTTGCTACGTTGAGTGTAAAAAGAGTATCCATGGAGTTTCTTGCCCGTTCTTTTGCATAGAGATCTTCGCTCTGGAATGGGCACCTACGGTACTTTCAGAGTTATTATGTCTTGTGACTAGAACTGTAGCACCCTAACAATTTTGTACTGATTTATTTTTATGTCTTTTGACCATTCAAAAGTGCCTGTAATTATTGGCCTAGTTGAAATTTTGATTTGATTTAACTATTTATCTTTTCTATTACAGGTTTTACAAACTGGAAAAATTAAAGCCTTTAAAGAAAAATACGTCAATCAACAGAAAACAATTAAACGCCTCAATGAAAGAATACGAAGGAAAAAAAAATTGCTGATTTGAAGGCTGTTGTGATAGAAGACTTGGCGGGACCAAAAGACTTTTTAAAAAATGTAACCGCCTTCAAAAACAACCATAAAAAACGCTAAAAAAACCTACAAAATAACTTTTCTTTCGGAAGTCGGTGTCTTTGTTCTCTTTATTTCATTGTCTTTTTTTGCCACCGACTTCCGAAAGAAAAGTTATTTTGTAGGTTTTTTTACCGTTTTTTATGGTTGTTTTTGAAGGCGGTTACATTTTTTTTGAAAAAGTTTTTATTTTACTCTTTTTAGTTTAAATATTCAACCCGAATTCTTGTCAAATACAACATGTGCACTAGAATTTTGTAATCCCCGGTAATAACATCGCTCATGTACACAATAAGCTAATAAAATTCCCTATCTCAAATACTACTGAACTGATTTTGATGAAACTTGCAATATTGCCTAAGTTAAATGATACCTAGTACAACAAAAAAAGAATTACTTAAACTTGTAGTTCCGGAGATATGCGAACTCAAACTAAATCAGTCGATGCCTACTCCTTACTATTAAGGAGTTCTACCTTCCATCATCAGCTCAGCTACATGAAATTATGATTACCATACGCAAGTACATAAATTACTTCATAAAATTTGCAAAAAACGGTGTGTCGGCCTACAAAATTCGAGGGTTGCCCTCGATTTCTCCAGGATCCAATCATCAGATCCCAGCTTGGTGACTATGGGACCACCTCAGAAGTACCTCCTTTCGAACAAAAGAAGAATTTTAAAAATCGGTCCACAAATGGCGGAGTAATCGCGTAACAAATATACAAAAAAAAAAAAAAAAAAAAAACATACCGTCGAATTGATAACCTCCTCCTTTTTGAAGTCGGTTAAAAAGTCCAAAGGTTTACCTGTACAATCCGAATTAATCGTCAATTTTTTAAATTAACGCTAACACATAAATATATGGATAATATTTAATTACAAGCAATAGCGCAAATGTGAAAATTATCATTTTTTTTACGTAACTACATGGATTATAATTCAATCATGGTATCTAGTCGTAATACTATTATATAATCCTAAAAGTACTAGGGATACTAATATCCGTACTCGTTACAGTAACACTATGTTTCTTGATTGGCACAACCCTAGCATTGGCCGCCATTTTATGTGCCCGGCGAACTTGTAGGTATCCACGTTTTTGGTGTAGGTATTTCCAGTCCATAGGATTATATGTCTATGACTTGAACAAACATGTCAAATGGTCAAATTAGCTATTTCCTCTAAAACAAAATATAACCTACAAAACCAATACGAACTACAAACTAGAAGGTATTTTTTTTTTTATTAATTTTTTGGCATTAGTAGACTTTATGCCATTTTCAAGTAAAAATTTGGGAAACAGGAAATTAAAGAACGGAACGGAAAGAATTCTAATGCTAGAAAATACGAATCAGTTAAGTCAATAATAAATCTAGATACAATAAAATACATAAACTAAAGTTTAATATCATTTTTATACAGAAAAGAGGCGATTATAAATCATAATATATTATTGGATTATGTATTAAACAAATCATACGAGTGGGGAAAGGGGTTTTTATATTAATAAGAGAATCAAGGAAATCAGAACGGTCATGACGAGAACATGAAAAAAAAATATGATCCAAAGTACCAACATCTTCCCCACATTCACACATGCAATCCTCTATAATACGGAGTTTGGCCAGTAAATAAAATATAGCACAGTGACAGCACCCAGAGGACCATAGACTTTTTTTTTTTTTTTTTTTGGTATTATTCTTTCCTTAGGGACCATAGACTTAAACATTGATTTAAAGTTTGGACTGCGCAATAGCTACCATTACGAGTTGTCATCGCAACCGAAAAGAGATAGGTAGTAGCACGGTAGTAGCGTGGCTCTATTTCTAGACTTTGGCTAATTTTATCTGTCATTCTATCAACTGGCTAGGGGAAGGTGCAGTCTGTTCATTCCCTAAATCAGGATGGGATGGATAATGGACTGCGCTTTCCCAAGCCACCTATAGGCCATTCTCTAGAATGAGAGATAATCAGTCAGTGGCCATGGCCATTACCAGCCACTACTTTTCTCTTTCTGTAACAGAAAATAGACAGGTAGTGCCACTCTCACGCTCTCATAGTCTTATTAATTGGTTTAAAAAAAAAAATTTCGAAAGCTATTAGGTTATCAAATTATTTTATCATTATTTACTGTTTATAATATGTAATAATAATTAAAAACTGCGCTTCTGACGTTACTTTAGACATTGACCTTGTCTTACAGGAAAGTTGTAGATGGAAGGTTGGATGAAGAGGTGACCCGCTCTTCGATTTTTTTTCCCACGTTTTTCCCACGTTTTTATACACTCACTTTTTATACACTCACTTTTCTTGTTTGTTTGTTTGTCGTTCCGGTTGGACTTTTGCAACTCAATTTTGAGGCACTTCCCGATAAGCTAGCAGGCTGAAATTTTGCACACGATCTGAGTTCTGATGACAATACATGACTAGCTAAGAAACGTCATAAATTCAATATGGCAGCCTCCCCAAGATGGCGGACTGGCTGTTTGAAATCCATCCCCATGATATGGGTATCAAATGAAAGGGTTTTCTGTCAGAAATACGAAAAAAATAGTCACGTGACTTAAATCCAATATGGCGGACATCCAAGATGGCAGACATGCTATTTGAAATGCACCCCTATAATGTGGATATCAAATTAAAGGGTTTGCTGTCAGGAGTACGAAAAAAATAGTCACGTGACTTAAATCCAATATGGCGGACGTCCAAGATGGCAGACTGGCTGTTTGAAATCCACCCCTATGATATGAGTATCAAAGGAAAGGGTTTGCTGTCAGGAATACAAAAAAAATAGTCATGTGACTTAAATCCAATATGGCGGACGTCTAAGATGGCGGACAGGCTTTGAGGCATTCCCGATAAGCTAGCAGGCTGAAATTTTCAGGGTAGCTTCAAACCCGATGAACAAAGATAAAAATAATAAAATAATTAATAGATTTAAAAAAATCTAAAAACCCACGTTTTTAAATGTCCTAAAAATGAGAAAATAACCCTACGGGGCTGAGAGAGGGGCCACTCAAAACGTGGGGGCGTATCTTTGCAAGTTACACCCACGATCTATACGCGTCATGTAAAATCCCTTAAATAATATACGCCCCCACGTTTTGAGTGGCTCCTCTCTCAGCCCCGTAGGGTTATTTTCTCATTTTTAGGACATTTAAAAACGTGGGTTTTTAGATTTTTTTTAATCTATTAATTTTCTTTTTCTAGTTGAGTGGGGTCAATGTCTAGTGGGCGGCTATTGCGCAGTTCATACTTTAAATCTATGCATAGACCCAACCAAGCCATAGATTACCAAATAGTTCTGTCAAAAATTCGTTTGACAGCTCATTTGTTTGACAGATTTGTTTCTGTCAATGTCAAAGAAAAGAAAAGAAAACCAAAACAAACGTCAGTTCATAAAATTGTTGAATTCAGTCTTTGTCTTATTCTGATACCTTTGTTCGGCTCGAAAGAGCCGAAAGCAAGCGTATCAGCATGGCGGGAACGCGGTCAAAGACCCGCGCGATGTGGGAGGAGAACGGTGGCGGTGGCGGCAGCAGCAGCAGCGGCGCGTCGAGCAGCAAACAGTCGGACATCGCCAAGCAGCAAGAGGCCACGTTCAACGAGCTCATGCAGGAGTGCCGTCACAGCGCGCCTGGAGCACGACTCTCCGCTAAGCTGCGCACCGCGCTCGAAAGGTTAGTACCACTACACGCCGTAACCCATCCACTTGCCGTGCCAGAATGGTTGCTTTACAATACGTAGAGATAATTTGTGCAGTAGCTCTTAGCATGTAATAAAACAACTGCGTATTTCTAATCTATACAAGGCCAGAATGCAGCCATCCTAAGACGACCCGCTGACCAAATGCTTGCATATACTTTGCACTTAAGCCTGACAAAAATAATTGTTTTTGTGCTTTCGAACGTGATGATGGCCGATGTCAGGGGCATTCCGAGGTTCGGTTTGGTAAGGTGCCTTTAAACCCTGCAGACAGAAATAGGAGCCCCGAATCACGGGGCTCCATTGATTTTAGTGAGATTAGTTATACACTGTGACTTTTAGTTGTCTTACAACGGCAGCCCAGTTCATGTATCCAATGACTAGTAAACATTTGTAATAAAAAAATAGGTATTTATGAGATTTCAATAATTTTTAAATAATTTAAAAATAAAAATATTATTAATTATTATATTATGATGCAAGGCTTAGTAAGAAACACCCTCGTCTCATAGAAAATGGAGATGGACTGATCTGCTCGACTCATGCGCTGGGTAGATATACTCTACAGTTTATACAAAAACATGTTTATTAGTATAATATATGTATATATTTTACCCCTTTTTTAGGGTTCCGTAGCCAGATGGCAAAAACGGAACCCTTATAGATTCGTCATGTCTGTCTGTTTGTCTGTCCGTGTATGTCACAGCCACTTTTTGTCGAAAGTATAAGAGCTATCCTGTTGAAACTTAGTAGAAAGATGTATTATGTGAACCGCATTAGGATTTTCACACAAAAATCAAAACAAAACAAATTTTGGGGGTGCCCCCATACTTAGAATTGAAACTCAAAAAAAAATTTTTCACCAAACCCATACGTGTGGGGTATCTATGAATAGGTCTTAAAAAATGATATTGAGGTAACTAACATCATTTTTTTCTAAACTGAACAGTTTGCGCGAGAGACACTTCCAAAGTGGCAAAAAGTGTCCCCCCCCCCCGTAACTTCTAAAATAAGAGAATGATAAAACTAAAAAAAATACATAATGTAGACCTCAACCAAAACTACCAACGAAAATTGGTTTGGATGAGATATAGTACATTTTCAAAAACCGCAAATATAACTTTGCCATTCATACAAATACTATGAAAAACAAAGTTATTTTTATTGTTTGTGTATATTACTTACTAATCTCAATATAATTATATCTCTAATCTATGCTTGCTGCTACGGAACCCTTCATGGGCGAGTCCAACTCGCACTTGGCCGGTTTTTGTTACGATTTTGTTAGCTGTAAGTCATGAAATAAATAAATAATTATTGTTGCAAAATAATATTTACAAACATTAAAAAACTAAATTAACAAACCTAATAATAATTACAATTTATATTTTTAAATGTTTTTGTTTTTTGATTTGTAAAAATATTAGAAATGTTAATGATAAGTAAGGAAAGCTGAATAAAAAATAAGAATTACAATTACAATGGCTTAATTGCCAAGAGCCTCGACCAACATCTAAGGAGGCTCTCATTAGGCAGCTGGATCAAGGGCCTGATTCAGAAAGCAGTTCTTTTGGACACGGCGCGCATTGTTAGGAGGTTCCTTTCTCTGGAGCCCTGACTGCCGGTAGCTCGGACCTTGTTCCCGATACCGGTGGGCTACTATTATCTATATTTTTAAATGTTTTTTTTTGTGTTTATGTAAAAATATTTAAAAATGTATATAGTAAGGTGAAAAGATGAATAAAGGATATAATAATTACAATTATTCTTTATTCATTTTTTTTACTTATAAATTACATTTTTAAATATTTTTACAAAAAAGAAATAAAAAACATTTAAAAATATAAAAAATAGCAGTTCACCAGCACCGGGAACAGGGTCCGGACCGCCGGTGGTCAGGGCTCCTGAGAGAGGAACCTCCTACAGTACGCGCCGTGTCCAGAAGTACTGCCTTCTGAATCAGGCGCCCGATCCAGCTGCTAGCGATGGGTAGCTATAGCCATAACTAGCCAAATACCGGCTATGAGCAAAATAGCCACGGCTATGATATCCGTCAACACGATAGCTAGCTATCGGCTACTGGTTGGCTAGATAACTGACAGGTTATGATATAGCCGCGTAGCCGCTCATAGCCGCGTAGCCGCCACGGAGTATAGCTAACTGCTACGTTTTATAGCCGTCCCGGTATTGCGTAGCCGGGTAGCTAGAGTAGCCAAAATAGCCGATAGCTGTGTGCGCGCTCACTGCGCTACGCGTGTACGATCTTCATTGGTATCGTCGATCTTTTTCTCACAATATTCACAAAATAGATTAGACAAAGAAAGAGCATTATACTTAGTAATTTTGTTCGTTTAATGAACGAACTTATGAAATACGATGATTAGAAAGCTGGTTAGTTATACTAACTGTATTTTGGTTATTGTGACCTCAGAGGAAATCATTTCTTTTTGATTTAGGATCGAATTCAGATCGGGCAGTTGATGTTGCATTATTTAAGTCCTACCTAGCTACACCGGCGCCTCTTCGTTGCGCCGCTAGTTACTAAACGCTATTGTTCAATAGCCAAGTAGCCAAATAGCTGGCTAGCTAGCTGGCTATTACACCACAAATAGCCGGCTAGCTAAGCTATTGAAATTTCGGCTAGTTACCCATCTCTACCAGCTGCCAAGCGAGAGCCTCCTCAGATGTTGTTCGAGGCTCTTGGCAATTAAGCCATTGGCAGACACGACTATCGGCACAGTGACTGCTGTATTCACGTCCCACATGTCAACAACCTCGCGGGCCAGATCAAGATACTTGAATTGTTTATCCTTTTCTGCCTTCACGAGGTTCTCATCATGCGGGACCGTTATATCAACAATCATTGCGCGACGCTCCGATCGATCTATCACCACAATGTCAGGCTTATTGGCAACAATAGTCCTGTCAGTGATGATAGGTCGATCCCAATACAACGAGATATTGCCATTTTCGAGAACTGGGTCGGGCGCATACTTATAGTACGGCACTTCCGATTCCACAAGATTGTACTTCAAAGCAAGTTGCTGGTGGATAATCCTGGCGACGAGGTTGTGTCTATGCAAATATTCTCCGTTAGCCAGACGAGAACACCCAGAAATAATGTGTCGGATCGATTCTCCCGGACGGTGGCATGCCCGACATATGTCAACCGTGCCATCCTTCACAATATATTTCCGGTAGTTATTCGTCATCATAACTTCGTCCATAATTGCACAGACAAAACCTTCGGTTTCCCCAAACAGGTCACCAAAGCGCAGCCAGGATACGGACGCTAAAAAGTCTACATCGGGACCATGTAATGCCCGGTAAAAGCGTCCGTGAAGCTCCTTGCTCTGCCATACCTCCTTTCGATCATTAGTGTCTAATACTTTAGGTTTGCGCCAGTTCTCGTTAGCCAAGGAGAGCGGAGTAAGACCCTTGTCCACTGTGACCACATCTCGGTGCATCCCCACGTCGGTTTCTAGGAAATATTCCCTGAGACTGCATACCTCACGGTTGTGCAGGGTCTTAGCATTTAAGAAGCCACGACCCCTACACTTCCGCGGGATATACAGCCTCATCACCGACGACCGTGGGTGATGCATCCGATTTGCAGTCAGCAGTGAACGGACTCTCCTATCCAGGGCGTCAAGTTCTGTCTGAGTCCATTTGAGTATGCCGAAAGAATACATCAACACCGGCACGACCCAACCGTTGAAAGCGCGCACCTTATTGCCACCTGACAAAAGACTGTTTAACACTTTATTCAGGCGGCCAAAGAAGCGCTCCTTCAACGATTGTTTTATGTCAGCATTATTGATGCCTAATGCTTCCGACATACCCAAATATTTGTAGGTCTCTGTTGAAGAGAGGGATCTGAGGTGTATGGAATCCGAGAGTTGAGTTCCCTTTGATTCCATAATCTCTCCTCGCTTCACATGCATGACTGCACATTTGTCCACACCAAATTCCATCCTGATGGCGTTACTGAAAGTTTCCGTTACCTTCAGTAGCTTCATCAGTTGCAAGTTGTTGGGGGCAAAGAGTTTCAGATCATCCATGTAAAGGTGAGATATGACCTGACCACCTCTCTTCAACCGATATCCTAGCCCCGAACTCTCCAGCAATGTGCTGAGCGGGTTCAAGGCCAGACAAAACCACAAGGGACTCAAACTATCACCCTGGGATATGCCACGCTCAATCCTTATCGGTTCGCTGCTACCTCGGACCTGTCGACATCCTGGATAGCGAAGGACTGTTCTCCAGCTCCCCATACACGACATCAAGAAGGTACGTAGAGATATATCAACTTTATACAACTCCAGCACCCTCATGAGCCATGTATTTTCGGGAGCGACGAACCTGTTGGCTAATGGCCATATCAATGAGGAGGAGCTCCTTAGTACCGCGAGACCCGTTCCTACATCCATTCTGAGAGGCAGACATGATAGAATTAGTCACAATATGTTGATTGATTTTAGCTCTCAAAATTCATGTAAGAACTTTATAGACCGTTGGTAAACAAGTAATCGGTCTATAATTTTTGGGTTCCGCAGTACTACCCGATTTATGGAGCAGGTGGGTCATTCCTGTTGTCAAGAACTGGGGCAGTGACCCTGACTCTAAGGCTAATTGGAACTGGGATGCCAAGCGGACGTGTGATCTTTTAAACCATTTGATCCAGAAGTTGTGCAACCCATCCGGTCCTGTGGATTTCCAATTAGGCAACGGATGGACTGCACAAGCTACATCGTGGGGGCTGATGGTAATTGCCCCCATTTCTGGAATCTGATCACACGTTCGTTCGATCTCCCGGGTCCAATCGCCCTCAGTGTGACTGACAGGCACCGACTAGATGCTGCGCCAGAATGAACTCATGGCGTCATCATCCGGTAGGGGCGTGTCAGTCACACCTTGGTCCGGTCGCTCCCAAGCCCTAAAGACCCACCTTTCATCGCTTTGGAATGTGCGATTCAAAGTGTATCGCTCCACTCGTCGCTTGTACCGACGAATACGGTTTGCCCATGCACAAATCTTCTGCTTCAGGAAGTCGATACGTTCTGTGACGCGGTCCAAATATTCACGAGGATCGATATCAATCCCCGCAAACGCCCGCCTCATAAAACGCATCACTCTAGGCCGAGTATTACCCTCCCTGAAGCAGTGCAATTTGCCGATGAGTGCTCTAGCCTCACCGACACGCCGCTCAATCCTGCACTGCCAAGCTGGAGCTGCTGGTTTTGGTCGTGTAGCTCTGTCGCTGTCTGGGAATTTGACGTGAGCTACACGACATGCCGCTACAGCTGCACAGTACAAGATTGAGTGGGTGTCGGTAAGATCCTTACTGCTGTCAAAACAATTTGATAGCTCCGAGTCTAGAGCACACATAAGCGCCTTGTTTTTATTGTGCATAGGCAAACGAGGTAAACATGGTCTAAGTTCCGGCGGTACGGAGCGGTACTCCCGGAACGCACTCTCCAAAGCGCTCCTCAATTGTGCGTTGCAATTATTATTATAATTAATGTTCCTCTCTCTAGAGCCCTAACCACCGGCACCTTGGACCCTGTTCCCGATGCTAGTGGGCCACTATTTTTTATATTTTTAAATGTTTTTAAATTTTTTTATATTAATATTTAAAAATGTAAAGAAATATGTAAAAAAATGAATAAAGAGAAAACAATAATTAAATAAATTACTATAACAAAGAGCATCAAAAAATTCATCCACATCGCTGTCAACGGGATAAGTGCCCAGAACGCTGGCAGCATTGCCATGGCCCTAGTGTTTCAACCCCAAACGGCTCAAATACATAGCTGCTAGTCAAGTCATTGTATTTACGCCGTTTGAGGTTTTCAGCACTTGCAGCAGCCGCACCAGCATAGCACGCTGTACCGGGAAAATGGGATGGCGAAAGGGTATCGACACATGTTGCATCCCACACCAAAGGTCTACCCAACTTCCATGGCATTATAGTCATCCCATCTGAAACATGTTTAACAGGGTGTTTCATATTTCAAATATAATATACACCGTGTTCTTCACGTTATCCATAAACTTTAGCAAATACTTCTATGGCTTTTACAAATCAAATCCAACAAAGGAACTAGTACTTAAAAAGGCTTCGTTACAAAGATATTTGTAATTTCATTTAATGAAATTTAATTGAGCTATGCAGTGAGAAAGTATCTTAATTTGAAATCTATCAAATACTATTTGCATTTCATTTGTTTCAGCCCGCCAAATGTTATGAATGAAAATACGACGTTGCCAATTCGGATAAAGAGGCATGCATATCGGGTTATTTACGTCTAGGTATTTAGTTTGTATGAAAATTAACAAAAAATAAAAAATAAGAATTTATTAATGTGTCCATAATGAAAAATGCTTACTTCCGTGGTTTGAACATCTGGTCGAAGTTTATGTATATCGTCCGGAACACGGTGTATAATAATAAAAATTATTAGTAATGAAAAAAAAAATTGCCCTAGAGGTATTTTATGTTGGATACATTGAGTAGACCACTTTTGTAAGACGACTAAAAAGTCGCCGCTATATAATAATATTCCACAACTATCACACAACGCCATCTAGTCCCAAGCTAAGCAAAGCTTGTGTTATGGGTACTAGACAACTGATAAACATACTTATATATTTTTAAATATATAAATATTATAGATAAATTACACCCAGACACAGAACAAATCGTGCTCATCACACAAACATTTGTGGGTGGGAATTGAACCCACGACCTCCGGCATAGCAGTTAGGGTCACTAACCACTAGACCAACAGGCCTGTGAGAATATATCCCAGTAGTTCTATTGCCTAGTTCCACAGAACTACTGGGATTATTTTCTCCCAGTAGTTCCATGGAATTAGAATACCTTTTCACCTAATCCCATTTGTTCCATTAAGTACACACATCAAAAGTGTCTAGGGATCAACATATATTTTTGCAATAACTTTTCTCCTGATTGATATTAATTAAAATTTTCTTTAAGGATTCATCAAATAAAGTGTTTTCGTTTCTCACAGTAACGATAAACCAAGTCACCTTTGCATTAATAAAGAAATTTGCCATTTTCCTAATAAAGGGATTTTTGACATTTGAACCACTAACACAAAAGTTCGAAAAAAAGACTGAAATAACAGTTTTCTTTAAAATTTTATTGGGTAACTTAAACAATTAATAATCCGTGTTTCTACCGCGAACACTAACAACACAAGAACATCGGTTTGGCATACTCAAAATGAGTTCATCCAAATCACGCTGTGGAATGGCCGCCCATGTTCGTTGCAACAACAAAAAAAGGTCTTCTTGCGACTGGATACCCTCCATATTCGGCAGAGCTCTTCTCTGTAGCATATCCCATGCATGCTCAATCGGATTCAAGTCTGGCGACTGAGCAGGCCAGGGCAGGACATTGATGTTAGCTGCGGCGAGAGTCTGTCTTACAACTCTTGCGGTGTGCGGTCGTGCATTATCATGCATTAACTGAAATAAGGGACCGATTTGCACTTGTAGAGGAACGATGACGTCTGATACAATCGTCTCAGCATAAATTTGAGCGTTGAGGTTGCCTCTGATCCAAATCAACTCAGTTCTTCCGCCGATCCAAATACCCGCCCATACCATGATGGTTCCACCACTATAAGGATGGACTTCCTGGCAGGATTTTAATCGCTGTTGGCGTCCAGGGGTTCTCCAGTGTCGTATACGTCTTGTATCCGGTCTCATACGAGACTCATCAGAAAAGCACACGAAACGCCATTGTTCTTCTGCCCAATTTCTGTGTTCAAGAGCCCATTGATATCGAATCCTACGATTGTGCATTGCTATAGGTGGTACCCGTAGCGGTCTTCGGGAATGAAGGTTCACTTCATGCAAGCGGTTTCTGACTGTTTGGTCGCTAATTAAGTTCCCTGAAGAGTGATGAAGCCTCACGGCTAACATCATGGCGGTTATTGTTGGAGCTCTTCGAGTTAAGATTTGAATGTATCGGTCTTGTCTCCGTGTGGTGCAGCGATACCGTCCTCCATGGCGCTCAGCCACGGTACCAGTGCTTCGGTAACGTGTCCAAAGTCGACTGATAACACTCTGACTTGTATTCAGAGCTAAAGCCACAGTACGTTGCCGGGAACCAGCTTCTATCATTCCCACGGCTCTGAGCATTTCTTCCCTGCTTAAATGACGTCGCCGCTCCATAATAACGTTGGTTTTAATCAGTAGTAGGGAAACAGTAGCACTAATAATGTCTTCAATGCGTTGTATGTTTTTATAGGGAAAATATTGACAGCTGATTTTCATCTTTTACTCGAATTTGATTCACAGTTCCTGATTCAAATTATGAAATGCACCAAAAAGGATCCATATAAATTTATAAAATCATAAATTTATTACAAAGCCACATCTCAATCTCAAGAAATCCGCATAAAAATGCTTGATCCCTAGACACTTTTGATGTGTGTAGTTTAGATAGATACCTTAGGAACTAGACAACGGAACTACTGGGATATCGTGAAAGTCACGGTGTATAATTAAATGACTTGATTAAGTTTAATTTTGATATTATAAATGAATAATATCTTCATATTCACCACTGGTTAATAAATGCAGGCTAGTAGGTCAAGGGTGTATAATTATTATCAATGTGATCGAGATAATTGTGAATGTGCTGAGTTATTGCGCAGCAGGGCGCCGCCGCGTCACGCTCGCATCATCATACTGCGCCGCGCCAATGATAAAGCATTCACTATTTGATGTCATGACCAAAAACAGATGAACTTAAAATCATGAGCAATGTAAATCGAGAAATAAAGGAGTCAAACAATGACACTCGTCCAGTATAAGGCATAAATTGTATTTGCATTTTATTTAACAGATGAGATGTATACATGTGATGTGTATGTGTGTCGCAGGATGAGTCCGGCGGCGAGGCGCGCGCTGTGCTCGCGCAAGCTGGACGGCTGCGCGCCGCTGTTCGTGGCCTGCAAGCGTGGCAACGTGGAGATAGTGGAGTACCTGGTGCACGTGTGCGCGGCAGAGCTGGAGCAGCGCGGCGTGTACGAGGTGCCCGACGACCGCTCCGTGCACTCGGTGACCCCGCTGTGGTGTGCGGCCGTGGCGGGGCGGCTGGAGGTGCTGCGCGTGCTGGCGGACGCGGGCGCCGACGTCAACGCGGGCTCCGACTCGGGCTCCACGCCCGTGCGCTCGGCCTGCTTCATGACGCACCTGGACGTGGTGCGCTTCCTGGTGTCGCGCGGCGCCGACATCCACCGGCCCAACCACAACGGCGGCACGTGCCTCATCAACAGCGTGCAGTCCGTGCGCCTGTGCGCCTACCTGCTGGAGCACGGCGCGGCCGTGAACGCGCGCGACGCGCAGCTCAAGACCGTGCTGCACTACGCCATCCAGGAGCACCGCGTGGAGACGGCGCGCCTGCTGCTGGAGCACGGCGCGGACCCCATGTTGGCCTCGCGCGCCGGCGACGACGCACTGCGCACGGCCTGCCTCAAGGGGGCCGCGGCCATCGTGAGCCTGCTGGCCAGCCGCGTGCGCTACCCGGCCGCGCGCATGGCCGACGCCTACGAGCTGCTGGGCAGCACGCAGCTGGACGAGTTCAACGACGTGAGCGCGGCGCTGGGCGCCTGGCGCCGCGCCACGGCCATCCGCCACGCCGGCGCCGCCTACATCCCCAAGAGGCCCGTGCGCGCGCCCGCGCCGGCGCTGGGCGGGGCCCGCGAGTGGCGCGAGCTGGCCGAGCTGGAGGCCGCGGCCACGGACATGGACGCGCTGCGCGTGCAGTCGCTGCTGGTGGTGGCGCGCGTGCTGGGCCCCGACCACAAGGACACGGTGTTCCGCCTCATGTACCGCGGCGCGTCCTACGCCGACGCCTTCCGCTACCAGCGCTGCATCGAGCTGTGGAGCTGGGCGCTGCAGCTGCGCATCGAGAAGGACTCGCTGCTGTCGGCCGACACGTGCCACACGGCGTGCGCGCTCACGCGGCTCATGCTGGACGCGCACGGCGGACGCCTGGAGCGCGCGCGCGGTCTGCCGGCCGTGGCCGACGTGCTGCGCGTGTTCCGACTGCTGGCCGACGAGCTGCCGGGCTGCCGACGCCTGCTGGACGCGCGGCCCGTGTTCAAGGCGCAGGCCGACACGTTCGACCGCGCGCTGCGCTGCGTCACGCACCTGGTGTTCCTGCTGCACGAGCGCGCGCAGTCGCCGGCCGAGCGGCGCCAGGTGCAGACGGCGGTGCGGTCGCTGGTGGCCTGTGACGTGCGCTCGGCCCACACGCGCGACACTCTGCTGCACCTGTGCGTGTCGCGCCTGAACGTGATCCGCTCCACGTACTTCGCGGACGAGCTGGACGCCGCGCCCGTGTTCCCTCACGCCGGCGTGGTGTCCCTGCTGCTGTCGTGCGGCGCGGACGTGTCTCTCCGCAACGAGGCGCGCTCCACGCCGCTGCACGTGGCCGCCATCCCGTACAACTTCAGCACTGAGCTGGTCCAGGTGTTGTTGGCGGGCGGCGCTCACCTGGACCAGCCCAACAAGTTCGGCGACTCGCCGGCCGAGCTGGTGGCGCTGAACCGCGGCTCGCGCGTGGCCGTGCTGCAGCACGTGTCGCTGGCGTGCTTGGCGGCGCGCGCTCTGCTGCGAGGAAGACGGCGAGTGCCGGATCATGCGCTTCCTCGCACGTTGCTGGACTTCGTGGAGCTACACCGCGCCTGAGGCGGCCACACCTGTTAGTCATTGTACTCCTCGTCGGTCCTGGGACCTGATATTATTATTATTATGTAGACTTATTCGTATATTAACATAGGATTAAACGGATTAGGCGCACAATGCCATATTCGCAAAATTACACATGGACCCAAAACACTCCGCGAAGTTCCTATTACTGTGTCTTCAACTGGGATGCCAGACGAACGAAATTTTAGTACTCCATCGACAGTAAAATGTATCTGTGTCCGAAAGTAACATTCCGAGAATTTGACATTACCTATGTAAAAATGACTGAATTGTATCTATGTTCTCTTCATTTGTGAGGTTCTCCAAATACGTTGAAACAAATACGTCTTGTGCAAATTGGAAAACATTCTTTTTATAAATTCAAATTTCTAAAACTTGCTTTGTAGATTGAACCTTTTGATCGCCACGTCGAACATGCCCTCAGCGCCAAGCTAAAAATTGATAAGCGTCGAGCCTGCATGCAGTATGATACAGAACAATTAAATAAATACTAATAAAGAGGAAAAATGGGACAAAAAAAAGATACAAAAGCTACAAGAAAACTTCAAAAATAAGTGCAAGAATATTATTCGCCGCGTTTGAAGACAAGATCCAAATAGTCTGAAAAAAGGGGACTGAGGAGGACAATAACATTAGCTTTGTTTTTAATCAAATAAAACCTCTTATCACATTCATAATAAATTCTCTTTAAATTTATTCTTGTACTACGGGGGTCAATAAATTGCACATTTGCATGAGGATAATTGGTACAAGTATGTCAATAACTGGTCAAATGGCTTGTTCTTGCTTATGTCGAGAAAAAAAGCACTTTTTTGTTTTGAATGACTGTTTATAATGTTTCAGGCCGCTGCCTCGAATCTAGCGGGCAGATCGCGTGGGATCGCGCGTCTCTATCGCCGCGTAATGTTGTGTTCGTGATTTTGTCGTCGAGATATTTGTTCTTATTCGCGAACGAAATTTTTGAATAATGGCGGCAACATCTTTTTAATTCAAATTTATTCCTAACGCTCGATTAATTCTGGGCAAAAAACACACAGCGCAGGCTGCGGGCGGTGACAGCTTGACTAGTAGCACTTGTAGTACTAGTAGCACTAGTACACTAGTACTCCGCTCCCGCCCCGCTGTTATCGAGGGTCGGTCCATTTCACTACACGCATACCATCCTGCCGCTCCCGCGCCGCCGGCCTTAGTTACGTTCTCCAATTTTTATTTTATCTTCCAAAAACATTCATTTCCACTTTCAACTCGTACATTGGTTTATTTTGCGAAAGAAACTCGGAAAACTGCTTAAACGGTCAATAATTGGGTGTTTTACCCTATTCGATGGATCCAATTTTGAAATAATTAATGTCTATAACCATAACAATCAGTAAATATAAAATGGTTTTGATATATCACTCAAAGTCAATTATTTTTTATTCTAAAAAAATCGTTGCCTTCGTACTAAGAAATTCTTCCTGTATCGTGGGTGAGTTTATTAATAGAAACTCACATACATACACAAACACCCAGACCCAGAACAACTACTTGCAGACCATACAAAAATATTGCTCGGAGCGGGGATCGAACCCGCGACATGCTGCGCTCGCTGTAGTCGATCGCTCAGTCGCTGCGCCAACCGTGTCGTCACTAATGAATTTTATCTCTGCCTTATTTAGTTAACCAGAGTCCTAAGATGATATGCCTCCGACATACACCATCCATTATCATACCATAATTATAGCAGATCGCAGCGCAGGACACGGAATACGTCAAAAACTGTGGGATTGACAATTGATGCTTCAATTATTCAATTATGTAATTTTGCGAATGTGGCACTATGCGCCCCATCCGATTACGACTATAATATTAGGACAAATTAATATGTATGGTAATTAAATTAAATTAGAGTGAAAAAAAACACGTTTATCAAGTACTCAAGCATTTTATTTTCGTCTAGAGCACAGTACACTATATTTACAAGAAAATTTACATAATATATGAATAAAATCTTAAATAAATGAAGGCCTAGCGTACCTAGTAGTAGAAGACTGATTTTTACATTATCAAGTCTAAAAATCGACGCCTTAAATTTTTTAAAGGTTAACGTTTCATCCGTGGAAAAAATATTTTGTGGGTCTGTTGTCTCATAAATCGTCGGAACGCACAAAATGAAGGGTTCCATAGTCCGGTTGTATACCAAAAAATAAATTTTGCCGTTGACTTTGCCTTTGATAAACACGTTTTCTCATACATTTTGTTTATCAAATACGTTATCTCAATTACATTTTTTAGTTGGTATTTTCTAACTTTAAAGCCGTAGCTGCCCTAGTTTTTGAGATTCACACGGGGACAAGCTAGGGAAACAGTCCAGCTTGGCCACCAATATATTCTTGTAACTTTTCAACAAAAACCGGTGTCAGGGACAATACAACAACTTACTATAGATTTTTTAAAAGTACAAACAACTGATAGAGGAAAGTTCCATCTGAAATCTAACAAAAACTAACAATTAGGATTAATATTTTTGACAAACGGTTCCTTTAACTGTTTTCAGAACCACTCACACAGACTTACTACAAAAAAAAAATGTACTAAGACGGCATGTTTGGTTTTATAAAGATAGGTCTTTATAATTACGTTGTGTGGGACGTCACTGGATAGGTTCAATTCCACTCCACACAACAGACGTGGTAGGTATAGGTATGCTAGAGAAAAATGTGTACAGCCGGTAGGTACCCTCAAAAACAAAATTTTCCGAGATTTTATTAAGTGAGAAACACAATCAAAATGACTATGGGTACATTTATTATTTAACCTGCGCAGTATCCAGTTATCTTGTTCCATGCAATGGGGGTAAGCCTATCACCATCAAACAGTCATACATCATCTTATGATGGGGCTGTTGACCTTGATCACTGTCCAACCTGGGAACAAAACCGAACACAAAAACTGAGTATACTATAATGCTTGCTGCCATTGGACCAACGAACCAATAAATAAATCAAGTTTTTAATGTGGATAGTTATTTCGTATGACGAGCAGTTTGTTTAGTTGTACAGGGTAGGGTTTAGAGATGAAAGGCTGCGAGGGCAGGGCAAAAAGTAGACTGAACAGATGGAAACAAGATTATTTAATGTTTTGTGTTTTTATGTAGTTACAATGGTAGTAATAAGTTAGTACCAGCCCGTATAGCACCATACTTTACAAAACAAACTTTTTTGCCGGCTAAAGATTATGAATATGACAAGCTACAGAGCCAATAAGAATGAAGAGTTAACTGCTGCGATTTGAGATCATCAATAGAGTATTTAAGATGTTCAGTCTGTTTACCGACGCCGGCCCCGCTCACACGGCCGCTCTCAGCAGCGCCAGCAGCAGGCCTGCCAGGGCCGCGGTGCTGGCCCCGGACCTGGCCCCGGGCGGGGCGGCACTGGGCGCGCGGCCGATGTTGCGGCGGTGCTTGTCCACCACGTAGATGAGGCCGCCCATGCCGGCGTGAGAGAACGAGTGGTAGTACACACGGTCGGGCCACGAACTGTTGGGAGACACCTCCAGGTCCGCGGGCGGCGCGCTGTCACAGCGCCACTCCAGCGAGCGGTTGTAGGCGCGGAATGTGACGTAGTCGTCGTCGCGGCGTCGGTCCGCGCCCGCAGCGTGCCGCGCCACGCACAGCGGGCCAGCTGTAACATGTAGTAGTACATGTAGCACATGTAGCACGCAACCCTCCCTGCAGCACACAGCACACGTACCTGCGGTGGGCGCCAGTCGTCCGCGGCGCGTGTAGTGCACGCCGGCCAGCACCTTGGCCTCGCGCTGTGCGGCCTCGCTCAGTCGCTCCAGGCCGCCCACGGGCTCCGCCGTCACGATCAGCGGGTGGTACTCCGTGGCCGAGTGCGGGTCGTTACCGCCGTACACCTGCCGAGAGACGATGCGTTAGATCGTCGTAGTCGCCGCCGACAGAGCTAGTGGAGGCCGGGCGTACCTTGAAGGAGTAGTGCAGGCCGCGGCGCAGCTGCAGGTCGGGTGCCAGCTGTCCGTTGACGTACCAGGCCAGGGGCGGCGCGTGCCGGTGTGGGCGGCCGGCCAGCCCGCGAGCGCCACCGGCGGGTCCCAGACGGAACGTGAACACGCGCAGCGCCGGGTCGAACAGCTCGGCCACCTCCCAGGGGGGCGGCGCAGACCGCGCTCCTCTGCGGACACATCATATTATTGCTTCTATTGGACGAGCGACTCCCGGGTTTTCACCATGACTATGGCGGTACTCACACAGTGAAGCGGATGCAGTCGTTAGTGGGCGGGTCGGCCGCCAGGTGCAGGCGCACGTCGCTGCGCGGGTACAGGCGGTGGAAGGCCGGCTCGCGCGCGTGGTCCAGCCGGCCTAGGGCCCACACGGCCCACAGCGGCGCGTCCGTGACCCAGTCGCGGTCCATGGGCTCGGCCGCGGCCAGCGAACGCCGATACGACACCACGGTGAGCCCGTTGTCGCGGCGCGCGTCGAACACCTGGTTGGAGTCCAGGCCGCCCACGCGGTCGTCGCGGCACACACCTCGCCACGCGCCCAGCACCTGCACGCACGGCGCGGCGGCAGTGACGTTGTAGTCGGTGGCCAGGCCGCGTCGCTGCAGCACGTCGAACTGCGCCACTGCCAGGTCGGCGCCCAACATCCGCGACCCGCTGGAGCTGCCCGACACGCCGAACGCCATGTACTCGTCCTCGTCCATCTGCACACGTCGAGGGTCAGGAGGTCGCCGCTCGAGCGGGCGCGGCGCCGTCCCAGGTACGTACCTGAGCCGCCATCTCGATGGTGATCTGGTTCCCGAACACCTCCCAGGACACCTGGAAGTCGCGGTGCAGCTGCTTGCAGTGCGGCAGGCGCGACTCGTAGGCGTGCGGCTCGACCGGCGCGGGCGGCACGTTGAGGTCCTCGGGCACCAGTACGCTGGCCAGTGAGGTGGCTCGCGCGCGGTCCCACAGCGCCACCCACTTCACGTCGAACACCGTGGTGCCACCCGGCAGCTGCAGGCGCACGTCCTCTCCCGCGTACGCGCGGATCGGCTCCAGGCTGCGAAGCACACGCAGAGCGTTCCGTTATTCCGACGGCGATACCAGAAAGTTCACTCGCGTCTTGCCGATGTACTCACTAGCCATACTCGTCGGGTATCTTCATGCCGCGCGAGGAGGGCTGCGGGCCCACGCCGGTCCAGAAGTAGACCTCCTGGCCGCTGCCGTCGTAGCGCAGCTCCGGGATGAGCACGGTGCTGGCGTCCAGGAAGCGCACGGGCGCGCTGGAGGCGGCAGGTGACCCTGCCAGGGGACCCACGGCGCGCTCGGCCGGCGCCTCGAACTCGTCGGGCACGTACACGTCGCCGAACGCGTTCTGGCTGCCGATGTCGTACACGGCCAGCCACTTGATGTGCGAGATGCGCTTGCCCTCGGGCACGGCCAGCCGCACCTCCGCATTGTAGTACCGTTCCAGGATGTTCGTCCTGCAACATATCAACAATATTCACTTGAAAATTGTTTAGCAATAGAAAAACCACTTTGCCCATGACGCGATTCGTGCGATTTGCAATTCCTACTAACTAATAATCGACCTTGCTACTAAGAAATAATGATACAATTCGATTGACTTAACGTCGTCGTGGCGATCGTGTTTTATTTTTCATCTACCCGTAGATAACGTGTTATATGTCGTAGTGATAAGGTGGATTTTTACTTGTAGTTGGAATCGGTCGAATTGCGTCGCATCGCGTCATGGGTAAGCAAACTAAGGCGCAACGCAAACAGGAGACGGCACGGCGAAGATGCGACGAAGATACGGCACAGATAAGGTGCAGGCGCGATGTCTGCGCAAACAGAGGCGGAGACGATACGGCACAGAGTGTCATTATACAAGGTGCTATCAACTGGAAATAACACTTAATGCACATTCTTTCGGTTATTTTTCATATAATTATAATCAATCCATAAGTGGCAAATGGATTTGTGGTAATATGACCGTGAGTAAAAGTATGTATGTGTGAATGTGGAATACTTTAATTGGACCGTAGAGTAAGTGAAGTTGTGTAAGTGAGACGGAAGCAGGACGGACAGGGTTCACTTGCTCGCTATCTCGGTCGTTCGCTGGCAAGACCGCTATGTACCTATGATTACGTTATGTAACCGCTGTTTGTTCTTTAAAATAATAATATATATAAAAAAAGTTAAATTTCATCGGATTTTCATTAAAACCATGGGTTAAATACCCATATGGACTATAATTTGAACAGTTTAAATGTATATCGCTACGTATTTTTGTTCATCCTGTATCTAAAGCGACACGCCGCTTGCGCCTTACCGTTTTCGCATCTGCTGGCGACGTCGCGGGGGGTGAGGAACGGCATGCCTGCGCCGTCCGCTTGCCGTCTTCAGTCACGAACAGATAGTTTTGCAAGAGGCACGTCGCTTTGTATACAGGATGCGTGACGATATTGAATTTAATATTGTGTTTTGCGAGTTAATTGAGCAACACCCGATTATCTCTTACTTTTGACAATATGTTATGGTAACATTCCAGTGAAAATTATAAACTGTGCAAAAACGATCAGGACATTCATAAAAAGATTTCATTATCTTATGGAACCTGTGCTCTTCTGCTTCTCTCCACACTGGAGAGAAGCAGAAGAGCACAGGATCACTTCTTGGTCTTTGCTGTAAATTAATAATCTGTAGCAAAGCCAATGTATCTTCATCTTCGTCTGAAGAGGAACACATGTTATCTCGACAACATCAACCTCTATAATGACTTATCTTGCCGTATCGTCCCCACGTCTGTTTGCGCAGACATCGCGCCTGTGCCGTATCTGCGCCGCATCTGTACCTTACCTTCGCCGCGCCGTCTTGTGTTTGCGTAGCGCCTAAGAGGTACAAAAAACTTCTTAGGAACAATTGTTTCTTTTCTGGGGGCCTACCATGACGTCTTTAAGCGAGAGAAGTTCCACTGTGGGAAAGAGACAAAGCTATACAAGTCGTCTAGCGCCATCTCATTCCCACACTAGAACTCCTATTTCCAGAAGCGGCCATCCAGGAGGTGGTCGTGGACAAGCCCCGACGGTACTACCAGAATAATGAGATCGACTTCATCATGACGACCAAGAAGCGAATATTCAGTGATGTCTCTGTGATCGCCAAGGTAAACACCGGTAGCGATCACCGAATCGTCAGAGGCACATTGAATATCAATGTGAAGCTTGAAAGGTCTCGTCTGGTCAAGTCCACGCTCCGACATGGTCCTGCCCACATCCAGAACCCCGAAGACTTTCAACTCGAACTGCACAATCGCTTCCAGTGCCTAACCGAATGCGAAACTGTGGACGAGATTAACAATGGGTTGGTAGAAACTGTCCAAGCTGTGGGGTCCAAGTTCTTTAAGACTCTGCGCCGCAATAAGCCTCAAAAGCTCTCGAACGGAACCATCAACTTGATGCAAGACCGGACCAAGATGAGGCTGCAATCTTCAGCTGATATGTCGGAATATAGCTAACTCAATAGATGAATCTCTAAATCAATACGACGTGACCTGCGATCAAAGAGACAATCGAGCGGAACCAGGGCTCAAGTCTTCGCAAAGAATTCGTCTATTGGGCAATGCAAAATGACAAAGCTGAAGATTAACGACGGCAGCATAATTTCGACGAAACCGGAGATCCTGAGAGAGCTTGAGAGGTTTGGGCTGGCCTTAAGAGCTATGCTCGAAGTTTCTTTTGCGGGATAAATTCCGGAACATGGATATTCGTCGAAGAACCAGAGTCACCGACATAGCTCTTAAAATTTGCAAGTTGAAGTGGCAATGGGCAGGCCACATCGCTCGTAGAACTGACAACCGATGGGGATGAAAAGTTCTCTCATGGCGACCACGGACCGGAAGACGCAGCGTAGGCAGGCCTCCGATTAGGTAGACCAACGACATCGTTTGAGTCGCGGGCAACCGATGGATGCAAGTGGCGAATTGTCGTTCGGCGTGGCGGTCTAAGGGGGAGGCCTATGTTCAGCAGTGGACGTCTTCCGGCTGATGATGATGATGATGAATAGGTATCTATAATATTTGCAATTATAATGTAAGAAAAGGAAGTTTTCCAGATGCACAGAGATATTGTCTGTCTGTGCATCTGTGAAAACCTCTTTTTCTAACCAAGTGATCATGTAAGGAAGGGTTCCATTATTTCTGTTGAGCTATGGAACCTAAAAATGATCAATTTAGTAGAAAATTAGAAGCAGTTACTTCACTACTGTAGGGTGAAGCTTGTCAATATTTCTGTTGAATAGGAACTGACCTGCCATACTCGTTGGGCACAATGAAGCCCTGTGGGCCAGGCCGGCCAGCATCTCCGGCCCAGAAGAATGTGTCATCCCCGGTGCCGTCATAGTTGAAGTTCACCAGCAGTATTGTAAAGTCATCCACTGCATATACATCCCCTGATACCTAAAAATTAAAAATTTAAACTACATTGTCAGCTAAGGAAATCAATTTTTTTTTTTTCTTAGCTTGGAAAAGCTACTAGTCCATGAAGACGCTAATGAAGGGTGATCTACCGATTTCCCTGGAGCGAAAACTCATCGATATGTGTATTCTGCCCGTCCTAACCTATGGTGCTCAGACTTGGTCTCTCACCGAATCGCAAAAGTCCCGCCTTGGAGTTTGCCAACGGGCAATGGAACGCAGCATTCTAGGTGTAAAAAGAGAAGACAAGGTGCGAAACACTACGCTGCGTTCCAAAACTGGCATAATAGATGTTGGCAGGAAAGCTGCTAGGCTGAAGTGGGACTGGGCGGGTCATGTCTGTCCCATGCAGGAGGACCGCTGGGCAAAGATCTCCACACAATGGGTGCCGGGAGATGGACGGCGCCGCCGAGGCCGGCCCAGAAAAAGGTGGCGAGACGACCTGGACGCTTACCATGAGGGCTGGTTCGAAGCGGCCCAGGAAAAGAGTTCCTGGAAGGAATTGGGGGAGGCCTTTGCTCAGCAGTGGGACAGTCCAGGCTAAGAAAAAATCAAAATTAGTTTTATTTTTTGTTTAATTTTTTTTTATGTATTTTCCCTGATTTCTCAATGACTACTGGACCGATTTGGAAAATTATTTTTTGTTTGAAAGGGGATAATTTACACATGGTCTAACGGTAATCAGGTCAGGATCTGATTACAGGTTTTAATAAATAACTTTTTGATCTTCTAAAAATACAGAAAAAAAATGGTATTAGGTACCACAAAAAGTTTTAAACAAGAAAGAAGAAACATCTACTAAAGAAAGAAGAAATACTAAGAAATAAACAAAATCATTAACTTCCAATGAAAAGTTACATAATACTTATTTTGCACTGCGTTGCTACACTTATCTGGCAATCACAAGTGCTGAACATGAGGAAATAGTTGTGCATTATTGAAATAGCACCTAATAATGCCCTGAGTGCAAGTGTGTATTTATGATATGTGTCCAATAGATATTTGACACATATCTATTGGACTTGTGTATTATACATTTTATTTTAGGTTTTTGGAGAGTTAATATTTGCACCCCAGTACCTACCAATTGTCACTGGCAGAATGTGAAACTTCATACTTCTACCTACCTACCCTTCGGGTAAGGCGTGAATATATTTTTGCTTATGTCAACTACATGAAATAAATAAGTCCTCAAAATATGTCAACTTTGATTTTATGTTTCAAGTAGGTAGGTAGGTACGTACATAAGTTATTTTAACCATTCAGACTGAATTGCCATTTCCTTTGCCACACACATTCACAAACTAATTTAATAAAATTGTAATATTGTTTTGTTAGTGTATGCGTGTAGATTAGCCTTGTAAAGGTGTGAACGACGGGAATGTGTTCTGTTAAGTACCTGATGGTGGTAGGAGTTAAGTTTCCCGATGAACTTGCCGCGGTAGGGTCCGTCCTCGTCCTGCGACACACAATCTGGAACAACACACGGCGCACGGCCGCACCAACAATATAGTAGAAAGTTCTCACTTACGCGAAGATTATGAACTCCAAACCCTTAATGTTTACCTTTTGTGACTGCTATAAGCAAAAGAAAATATATTCTAAACATCTTACACTAACTTAAATCACTTTTTAACTATTTTTTTAAACTTTCTAAGTAATAATAAAGGTCACAACATTTGAAGTATTTCGCATACCATCAGCTTCCGGTAACTTGACAAATCACTTCACTGGTTTTGTTGTCAGTCCGCGCGAGAGATCCAAGGCCGCGCGTTTATTGGTCGAGCGCCGCTCCAAGTAGATCGCGACCAATTGCAGCTAACTAACTTGGAGTAACTTTCACTTTTTGTTCTCGACGGAACGCTCGTCCACTTCTCGTTCAGAAATGAACGATGTACGCTCAATGCAAAACGTAAATTATAAAATTATCTACAAAAATGGCCTTTATAGGTTTTTCCTCATCAAACACAGAATCGCCGTTGCGTTCCCAAAAAATAACTAAGTTGAAGGAGTGTCATTCTAATTCTACGTGGTACTTAGTCACAATATAAATACAACATTATTTTTACCCGACCTGACTACGGCAAAGCCAAAAGGAGGGTTATGATTTTGACCAGTAGGTATGTATGTTTGTATGTATGTTTGTCTGTTCCCTCATAACTTCTAAACTACTTATCACTACATGACAAATGAGAAAATATGGCGCCCTCTAGGGGATGTAAAGTCGTAACCGGAATAAAAAATAATTTCGCACAGTATCGACATGGGTATCAAATTAAAGGGCTTGATGAGCACATTTGAAATATATAAGTATACATTATATGTATAGCTTTTACTAGCTACTTAGCCCGTTTCAAACAGTGTCAACATGGGTATCTACAATGAAAAGGCTTAATGACTACATTTGAAATTCACTCGCTACTTTGCTTTTATTATTATATCCAAAGAGATTTAAAAGAACTATAGAGCGGGCATTGGGAATATTGTCATACAAAAACGCTGATGTCGGGCGTCAGTAGCGCTATCTAGCGTTGTATAGCAAAACCACGTATTAAAATAATTCATCAGAATATATTTCAGCCATTACACAATAGATGGCAGAACTGAGCATCTTGTGATAGGGGTGCAACATTTTAGAATAGCACAATTATCGATACATATACATCGATAAAGTTAATTAGGATTTAAATATTAGAAAAAAATTAAAAAGTGTGTGAGGGCAGAATATTTTTATTAATACAATCCTATATTATCAATTTGACGATTATGTTCAACACTATTAGTTAGTCAATGAACAATATAAAAAAGTGTTTTTTTTTCACTCATACAATTTGTATGAAAACATCTTTTGCTTTTGACCAACTTCCACCGTCTCGATTTTATTTTTCCCATATCGTAAAATGATCCTTACATTAAATGTGTCGAACGGCATAAAAAATGTTTTAATTAATTTTTGTGGACAGCTCGCCCTTGAACAAAATAAAAATATTTCAAAGTTTCCTAAAAAAACTTTTCCGTATATAAGTATCTCTTTCATTCATAAACTAGTCAGTATACGAAATTACTCATTTGATAATTTAATTACTCTTCGACTTAATAAATATCGATAACACATATCGATAAACAGACAACTCTAATTCTTTAGCATATTGTCGTACAGCTACTGAGCAACAGATGGCGTTTATTTAAAAAATGCAAGAGTTCTAGAATAATATCAGACAATATTTAAATACTCTTAAAAACCAGGTAAAAATAAAAAATATTTACGAAAATAAATTTCTTTCAAGTCCATTTGTTTTCTTATATCTTGATTTGCAGTTACGCAAAGCGTAACTAGGCATATTTTCCTATAATCGTCCAACGAAGTTTGAATTTTGACGCACGGTCACACGACCTGGCAGGCGGACGTCTCAAACTAGACTGGTCGAGTTTTTACCGAGTGGTAAAAATTTGTGGAACTCAACTTTCTTCGTGATGTCCCGTCTATGCTCGTATATATTTTAATGTCTTTGATTATATCAAATATTATTAATAATAAATAATATAACCCCAACATGGTGTAAATAAAAAATAAGTTAAAAAGAACTAAAACCCGACTACGAAAAAAACGCGCACTGAAAAGTATAAAACAAGAACAATTATATTCATTTAACCGATATTGTGCTAGCCGTGGTCCTATGCCACCTGCGGTTGTATCACACAGTTTTTATTGGTTTGTTTTTCTCTAAAAAGTATTAAAAAAAAAAAAACAACTAAACCAAACAAGTAAAATGTTGAACCAAATTTCTAAATCAACAATTTACATACACTTTCAACATGAGAATGAAGACCAATCTAATCTAAGTACGAAGTAATAACAACTTGACTCAAATTGCAAGTTATTATTTATTCCGCACTTCAAAATTAACGGGTCTCGCGGTCTCGCTATCTTGGTCTGAGCTGACCCTTTTTATTTATCGTGGTAAAATCATCAAATGAGTCCTCCCACCTCCCATTACTGTCAGACTCGTACTGACTAGAATCCACGGTGTCCTTCAATAGACCTTTACGTTCCAGGGTCACGGTAATGAGATAAGTCCCGCCACCGTCTGAGCTGACCCTAGACCGAATCAAAACTTTTTGAAAGGTCAAGCGAATACGCACGCAGTTGATCTCTTGACATAGTTCAGTCTTAATTCGATAGATGGCGCTGTTTTAATGTTATACTTCGGAAACTTTATTATAATTTTTACATTTTTTTATAAAATGTGAACTGATTACGATTAAACAAAAAAAAAAAAAAAAATTTAAAGAAAATCAAAATACCCGACTGCGTAAAAACTAATTGTAAAAAATACGTGAAAAAATTAACTTACATGAAAACTAAAAAGAAAGAAACAAGCCAAACAGAACAGTAGGAAGAAGCAACAGAACGACTCACAATCGGGGCCCCTTTTTTTTTTCGTGGTAAAATCATCAAATGAGTCCTCCCACACAGGGCAGGGCGAGAGGGACTGTCAGACTCGTAATGACTAAAATCCACGGTGTCCTTCAACAGCCCTTTATGTTCCGCGGTCACCGTAATGAGATAAGTCCCGCGACCCCAGCAGCCTTTGGCCCTCTAGAGGGGGGCTCCGTTATCATGCTACATGTCCGTACCGTCCGCCGTCATCATGAACGCGCCGTCGACCCGGGCATGGTCCATGGTCGGACAGCGAGTCGCCCATTACTCGCCGTCCGCATGCCCGCGCCTACGGTGGCCGGAGATCGTCTGCCGACGTCCGACGCCGTGGGTGTCTACCACTGCGTCTGGGGTGGAGGGAGGACGCTATCCTCTCCCTCAGTCGGGCCCCCTTTTTTTTTAGGTGGTAAAATCATCAAATGAGTCCTCCCGCCCTGGGTGGGGCGGAAGGGACTGTCAGACTCTTACTGACTAAAATCCACCCGTGTTCCTTCGGATGCCCTTTACGTTCCGGGGCCACGGTATCCTGGGTTAAGAAAAACCCGCGACCCCAGCAGGCATTTGGCCCCATAAGGGGCCCCGTCAGTCTGCTGACAACTCCCCGAAGGCACGCGCGAAACACGACACGACGCGCCACCGACCCGGGCTTGGTCCTTGGTCGGACGGCGAGCTACCCATTACTCACCGTCCGCAAGCCCGCTCCGCCGATGTGCCCTCTGCTAATTAGAGGGACACGCGTTGGAGCGTCCACTCGACAGGCTATTCGCATACGGGCAAAGAGACCCCTTAGGCACACAGTGCTTAAGGAAGAGTTTTTGCCCGCATCCCAGGGTGCACCGGCCCGAAAAAGTGGTCTTCCCCCCGGACGTATCCGAGAGGGAACTCCAGTCCACGGGCGCACGTGGAGGTTTCCTGTCTTAGCACTACCCCAGTCCGGCCCTTTTTACGTGGTAAAATCATCAAATGAGTCCTCCCACCCCGGGCAGGGCGGGAGGGACTGTCAGACTTGTACTGACTAAAATCCACGGTGTCCTTCAATAGCCCTTTATGTTCCGGGGTCACGGTAATGGTATAAGTCCCGCGACCCCAGTCCGCCCCTTTGAGAAGATTTGATTGGTAAAATTTAATGGGCCCCGACTGTGAGTCGTTCTGTTCTGCTTCTTCCTGCTGTTCTGTTGGGCTTTATTCTTTCTTTTTAGTTTTCATTTCAGTTAATTTTTTTTTTCACGTATTTTTTACAATTAGTTTTTACGCCGGTGGGGTTTTTGTTTTTCTTTAATTTTTTTTTTATTTTATTCTTTTTGGTTACGATTCATTGTTTACAGTTTTTTTTTTATTTGTATATCGTTTATACTTGAAATAAAAACTTAAATCAATAAGTAAGAAAATTAGCGAGAATTATTGTTTTGTTAAACAACTTTAAATCGTTTATATCCTTAACTATTATTTAAAATGAAAAATGATTAAAGAAACATAAAGATGATTTTAAAATACCTATTCAACGACACCCCACTTGACATAGTTCATCGATTTTTATTATTTTCATTTTGACAATACGGCGTCTGGTTGTCGCTGTGGTGCATTTTGATTACTGTCATGTCTTTAGTGACATTCGCAAGGTTAAGACGAATCAATTGACGTAAGAATTATCGAGGTTCTGGATTGGTTTTCTTCCTATCTTCGAGGGCGTCAGCAATCTGTTCTTGCTGGGGATTCGTCTTCCAGCTGGTGTGATCTTGATACTGGCGTCCCTCAAGGCGGTATTTTATCTCCACTTTTGTTCTCTATTTTTATAGATCTCATAACTACCGAGCTTCAGTGTGCGTATCATCTTTACGCTGATGACTTACAACTTTATTGTCAGGCAAGTGTCGACAACGTATCCGATGCGATCGAGGAGCTGAACCGGGATTTGGAAGCAGTAAAGAACTGGGCTGATCGTTTTGGGGTGGCGGTAAACCCATCTAAGTGTCAGGCTATAATTATTGGGAGCCCCCATAGCTTGCGTAGGTTGAGTGGGTTGACAGTACCTCCGCTTAACTTTGATGGCGTTGTCATTCCATTTAGCTCTGATGTGAAGGATCTGGGTGTGTATGTTGACACTTGTCTTGACTGGCGTAAGCAGGTCGCGACTGTGAGCAAAAAGGTCACTGGAACGTTGCGGTCACTTTATCGGCTGAAAAATATTCTCCCATCTCACGTAAAGGCAATGCTTGTTCAGTCCCTTATATTCCCCATAATTGACTATGGTGATATGTGCTATTATGACCTGAATGCAGATCTCCTCAATAAACTTGACCGACTTCTAAATAACTGCATTCGATTCGTATTCAATCTTCGGAAATATGATCATGTGTCTGCACATCGGTCACTTTTAAAATGGTTTCCTATTCGACAACGCAGAGCGATGAGAGCGTTGACAACTTTATTTTCTCTTTTAAATAAGCCCACTTCTCCTTCTTATCTTACCTCTCGTTTGCAATATTTATGCTCAGCGCACAATAAAAATCTTCGGTCTTCCTATAATTGTCTTTTACGATGTCCCTCTCATCGCTCTGGTTTCTTAAAGTCGTCTTTCTTCGTTCAAGCAGTTTTTCTCTGGAATGCGCTCCCTCAGGATATTAGGACGGTAACTACCTAGTCCGTTCACGTTTAAGGTGAAAGTTCGCGAACACTTGTTCAAGAATCTGGCAGACTCGTTGTAAAACTCATTTGTTTTTAATATTTTCCCCATCTCTGTTGTTATCTTTCTTTTATAGATTAGTTATATATATATTATATATACACACATCAAAAGTGTCTAGGGATCAAGCATTTTTATGCGGATTTCTTGAGATTGAGATGTGGCTTTGTAATAAATTTATGATTTTATAAATTTATATGGATCCTTTTTGGTGCATTTCATAATTTGAATCAGGAACTGTGAATCAAATTCGAGTAAAAGATGAAAATCAGCTGTCAATATTTTCCCTATAAAAACATACAACGCATTGAAGACATTATTAGTGCTACTGTTTCCCTACTACTGATTAAAACCAACGTTATTATGGAGCGGCGACGTCATTTAAGCAGGGAAGAAATGCTCAGAGCCGTGGGAATGATAGAAGCTGGTTCCCGGCAACGTACTGTGGCTTTAGCTCTGAATACAAGTCAGAGTGTTATCAGTCGACTTTGGACACGTTACCGAAGCACTGGTACCGTGGCTGAGCACCATGGAGGACGGTATCGCTGCACCACACGGAGACAAGACCGATACATTCAAATCTTAACTCGAAGAGCTCCAACAATAACCGCCATGATGTTAGCCGTGAGGCTTCATCACTCTTCAGGGAACTTAATTAGCGACCAAACAGTCAGAAACCGCTTGCATGAAGTGAACCTTCATTCCCGAAGACCGCTACGGGTACCACCTATAGCAATGCACAATCGTAGGATTCGATATCAATGGGCTCTTGAACACAGAAATTGGGCAGAAGAACAATGGCGTTTCGTGTGCTTTTCTGATGAGTCTCGTTTCGGTATGAGACCGGATACAAGACGTATACGACACTGGAGAACCCCTGGACGCCAACAGCGATTAAAATCCTGCCAGGAAGTCCATCCTTATAGTGGTGGAACCATCATGGTATGGGCGGGTATTTGGATCGGCGGAAGAACTGAGTTGATTTGGATCAGAGGCAACCTCAACGCTCAAATTTATGCTGAGACGATTGTATCAGACGTCATCGTTCCTCTACAAGTGCAAATCGGTCCCTTATTTCAGTTAATGCATGATAATGCACGACCGCACACCGCAAGAGTTGTAAGACAGACTCTCGCCGCAGCTAACATCAATGTCCTGCCCTGGCCTGCTCAGTCGCCAGACTTGAATCCGATTGAGCATGCATGGGATATGCTACAGAGAAGAGCTCTGCCGAATATGGAGGGTATCCAGTCGCAAGAAGACCTTTTTTTGTTGTTGCAACGAACATGGGCGGCCATTCCACAGCGTGATTTGGATGAACTCATTTTGAGTATGCCAAACCGATGTTCTTGTGTTGTTAGTGTTCGCGGTAGAAACACGGATTATTAATTGTTTAAGTTACCCAATAAAATTTTAAAGAAAACTGTTATTTCAGTCTTTTTTTCGAACTTTTGTGTCAGTGGTTCAAATGTCAAAAATCCCTTTATTAGGAAAATGGCAAATTTCTTTATTAATGCAAAGGTGACTTGGTTTATCGTTACTGTGACAAACGAAAACACTTTATTTGATGAATCCTTAAAGAAAATTTTAATTAATATCAATCAGGAGAAAAGTTATTGCAAAAATATATGTTGATCCCTAGACACTTTTGATGTGTGTATATGACGAGGAATCCTCATCAGTGGGTCGCGATTTTGGAAATAACACTCACAAAACCTTCTTTAACACTTTTAATTACTTTCTAAAGCACACCGAATACAAAATAATCAAGGATGCCCGAGATATGGCTCGATTAAAAACTTAGGAACGCGGGAAGTTTACCGCGGAGTAACCAAGACGTCTACCCAGCTTGACGGACCGATTCAAAGTCCTCCTTCACTCAACTATCACCACCCACGTGGCCTACGTCAGTTACAGGTTAGCCAACCTAATACGTCAACGTCACTACATGCCAACGTCGAATAGCTGATTAAACTTCCAAATCGATTCAATCGAATTCAACTCGACTATTCGCTCGGTGTCAACATTACTCCACGCTAACCATCCCCAAGTTATTACTTGCCGTTCCTAAACGTTATCTGTCAAATCTAACTTCATAGTTCCACCAATGAGAGATAGATGGCGTTATTCTAAATTAACAATAATCAATAGAGATTCCAGATTGTGTTTCTGTTTTGATTCCTCGGCAATGACAATAGATGGCGTTATTCTAAATTATTGTGCTTCTGTGTTGATTCTGCGACATATACACCGTGTTCCGGACGATATACATAAACTTCGACCAGATGTTCAAACCACGGAAGTAAGCATTTTTCATTATGGACACATTAATAAATTCTTATTTTTTATTTTTTGTTAATTTTCATACAAACTAAATACCTAGACGTAAATAACCCGATATGCATGCCTCTTTATCCGAATTGGCAACGTCATTCATAACATTTGGCGGGCTGAAACAAATGAAATGCAAATAGTATTTGATAGATTTCAAATTAAGATACTTTCTCACTGCATAGCTCAATTAAATTTCATTAAATGAAATTACAAATATCTTTGTAACGAAGCCTTTTTAAGTACTACTTCCTTTGTTGGATTTGATTTGTAAAAGCCATAGAAGTATTTGCTAAAGTTTATGGATAACGTGAAGAACACGGTGTATATATATTATATTATATATTATTTTATTTTTCTTATTATCTTTTAAAGTATGTTTGCACCTACTGTTTGGTTCTCTGCATCACCCTAAGGTAGACTGGAAGAAAATGCCCATGGCATTAAGTCCGCCTTTGTGCTTAATTGTGCAAGAAGTTTTAAATAAATAAATTAGCGAAATCGGCCTGCGCATTTGGTCTCTAGAACGCCACATAGAAACAAACATACATACATAATATAGACTGATAAACACATTGCCTTCCTTTGCGTCGCGCAGTCGGGTAATTATACTTCAGTTTACTCACATATTGTTGCATATAAAGTTACCTACGTGAAGTTGTGATACCAAGTGCACATAATCCCAAGACAAAAATTTTAAAAGTCATTTATATATTTTTTTCTCATATTGAATTAAGTCACCGTAATAAATAATTTACACCCTTACCTTAAACCTCAAATTAGTTCATTTTAATGACATTGTTCCTCACTTTAAATAAAATGGCCCTAACTTTAGAAAACATGTCCCTTACGGTAAATAAAGTGTCTCTCATGTCCCTTACTTTAAAAATCTTTGATGAAAACTGAAGTTTATGTATGAGATAAAACTTTTCAAAGAATTACCTCCAAATAATTTAAATGTGACAGAAAAGGGTAAGGGATTTGGGAAAGAACAGCTGTTAGACATAAAAATACATAAAATATAGACAACACAAATCAATTTGCAGCTGAAATTCATCATCATCATCATTTCTAACTATTATAAAGTCCTCCTTTGGACAAAGGCTTCATCCAAGGAGCGCCACAGCCCACAGCGCACGATCTCAATTCGAAGTCGAAATGAGCTGAAATTACTGCAGATGAAATACGTTAAACTGATATTTAAGTATATTAATTCCTTCATCTATATCACATAACCCTTGCACCTTTTATTCTATCTTTTCCCCCAAAGAGATTTAAAAGAACTATAGAGCGGGCATTGGGAATATTGTCATACAAAAACGCTGATGTCGGGCGTCAGTAGCGCTATCTAGCGTTGTATAGCAAAACCACGTATTAAAATAATTCATCAGAATATATTTCAGCCATTACACAATAGATGGCAGAACTGAGCATCTTGTGATAGGGGTGCAACATTTTAGAATAGCACAATTATCGATACATATACATCGATAAAGTTAATTAGGATTTAAATATTAGAAAAAAATTAAAAAGTGTGTGAGGGCAGAATATTTTTATTAATACAATCCTATATTATCAATTTGACGATTATGTTCAACACTATCAGTTAGTCAATGAACAATATAAAAAAGTGTTTTTTTTTCACTCATACAATTTGTATGAAAACATCTTTTGCTTTTGACCAACTTCCACCGTCTCGATTTTATTTTTCCCATATCGTAAAATGATCCTTACATTAAATGTGTCGAACGGCATAAAAAATGTTTTAATTAATTTTTGTGGACAGCTCGCCCTTGAACAAAATAAAAATATTTCAAAGTTTCCTAAAAAAACTTTTCCGTATATAAGTATCTCTTTCATTCATAAACTAGTAAGTATACGAAATTACTCATTTGATAATTTAATTACTCTTCGACTTAATAAATATCGATAACACATATCGATAAACAGACAACTCTAATTCTTTAGCATATTGTCGTACAGCCACTGAGCAACAGATGGCGTTTATTTAAAAAATGCAAGAGTTCTAGAATAATATCAGACAATATTTAAATACTCTTAAAAACCAGGTAAAAATAAAAAATATTTACGAAAATAAATTTCTTTCAAGTCCATTTGTTTTCTTATATCTTGATTTGCAGTTACGCAAAGCGTAACTAGGCATATTTTCCTATAATCGTCCAACGAAGTTTGAATTTTGACGCACGGTCACACGACCTGGCAGGCGGACGTCTCAAACTAGACTGGTCGAGTTTTTACCGAGTGGTAAAAATTTGTGGAACTCAACTTTCTTCGTGATGTCCCGTCTATGCTCGTATATATTTTAATGTCTTTGTTTTCCCCTTATGTCCTCTCTATTCGTCATTTCATCTTTCACTGCCTTCACACTAATATAATTATCATCTTTCACACAACTTTATATTCTATATATTTTTTCATCAAAGATCAATACCGTGAATCGCGCCCGCCAGCTGGCTGTGGCTTCAGGCACTCCCGTCACCCACCATTGGAACCATGATGGATCTCGTCACTGTGGTGGAGCTGTCGACAGACTAGGATGCCGTGGCTTGTCTTGCTACAGGAGCACAGGTCGCACTCATTATCACGTCTCGCCAGCATTAACGATATTATTCGTTAAGTACTTCGATAACTACTACAGCCAGCGCTGGTATGCCAGCGGCTTTAGAACCTAACGGCTTGGTAAGTGACGATGGGAAGAGACCAGACGCCATGACGTTGGTGCCTTGGAAGGTGGGTAGGCCTTTGGTGTGGGACGCTACTTGTGTCGACACCCTAGTTGCGCCATCCCACGTTGCAAGCACGTCGGGCTGTGCTGGCACTGCTGCTGCGGCTGCTGAGACCCTCAAGCGGAGCAATTATTGTTGTTCCAGTTTTAAGCCGTTTGGGGTCGAAACGCTTGGGTCATGGGGTCCGAGTGCGTAATAGATTATGAGAAATCTCTCTCCGCCGTCTGGTCGACACTTCGCGTGATCCAAGGGCTGGCTCTTTCTTTGAGCAAAGAGTTACCCGTTTCGGGGCACGTTCCCGGACGACAGCGATGCGGAGGCCTACTTTGACGTCTCCTTTTGCCATTTTGCATTTTAGTAATTTATTTATTATAGTTTTTAATTCGCCTATTTTGTACAATTTTTAATTTGTTATATTTGAAAAATGTAAATTACATGAGTAAAACAAAATTGTATGATATTGTAACTGATATTATTCAAATTAAAAGAAATTGTGAAAGTGTAAAAAAAGTTAAAGCATTCATTCATGAAAATGTAGTAAAATGCGCTCACAGTCGCAATCATAGAGGTAATTATGACAATAGAATTGCCAGATTAATCCCAGATATACCTAGAGCTCTGTTTTCCTTGTGTTAAAATGTCGGGACTTCAGCATGAGTTTCAGTTATGGAGGTTTCTGACTAATCCAGGTCACTGGATGACTTGGACTTAACCTAGTTTCGCTGATCTTTGAGGAGGATATTGAGGACAAGAGGACCAGCGATTAGAGGGCCGCAGGAGGCGCGGGGGCGCGGGGGCGCAGGGGAGGGTTGCACAAGGCGTGCAGCAAAACCGTCGGAGCGGCGCGCGCGCGGCCAGTACCCGCGAAGCAGCCGCGCTGCTCGAACGTGACCCTGCACCGCGCAGCTCGCGCTCTCTCAACAGTTCTCGTGTTCAATCGCTCGCGATGTCCCCCGCGGCGGCCATCGCGCTGCTGCTGCTAGTCGGTGAGTACCGCCTGCCACAGGTCACTGCTCACACCGCTGCATCGCATCTCTGATGGCTGAGTAGAAAGCCTGTGCAGAACTATGTAGATAGCACTTTCATCTTAATCAGCCAGCTCTACTCTACAATCACGTTGGGATTAAATTAAGAAGATCGTAAAATCCTCCAAGTTTATTACTATCTACTCAAGTATTAGGAGACTTACTACGACTTACGAGTAGTAAAAAGCGAAGATAGTATCTCTTTAAATAAATCGTGGCCACCTTCTTTCCCATATCTATGGTTGCCCCACATTTGGGATTTCTCTTGTATCGTGGGTGTTTACAAACATTAAATCACACATACAAAACCAGCGAGACCTGCCTATAGATATCGAATCCGTGACATACAGCGGAGCTGCCACTCGCTTAACTGATGCGCAAACCGTGCCGTTAGCCATCTCTCGCACTCCGTCCAGCTGCAAGTTTCGAGCGTGTTTCCATTCTTTCTCCATGAAGTGTGAAAGACTTGATTTGATCATTCTTGAGATCGCGGCGGATCTCTTTCAATGATCATCATAATTGTACAAACAAATGAAAGTTATTTCTTCTCGATCTCATTGATTTGGATCTCACAAATGGCTCAGATAGTCGATGCTTCATGCATTAACTGACGTGTTGTACAGACATAGCTAAGTACCTTCGTCAGACCGATTTACTGTTCTGTTCTTCTTTTATGAGAATATCCATTACTTACGGCAACTGCTGAGACAATGAAGAGTTTGAGGGCTGCTTCGCAAGTCGCGCAGCAGCCAGTGGAGCACCCTGCAGGTCTTAATGCGATCCAGTTTAGGCTGTAAGAAAGAGACAGAATTATACAAGTCGTCTAGCGCCATCTCTTTGCCACAGCCTAAACTGGATCGCGTTAACAGTTCATGGTAGGCCACCTCAGACAAATTAATTGCTATGAACTTGTTACATTGGCTTAAAACATGGTGACATAGCTAATGGTGTCGAGATTCCATGAAGCGAGACCTCAAGTATTGCATTGAGCTCAAGTACGAGCAGGGCAACCCCGCCGAATATTGTGATCTGATCAAATGGCTGGTTCACACCAGCACCAGCCCGTTATGCAACTCCATGTCCAAATTGCGTACTTTGCGTGCGGAGAAACAGATACACTGAGGTTACATTCAATAGTCTGTTGAAAATAATGTTGTTCATGATAATTAAGCAGACATTCAAGTTTATCATCTTTTACCTCCTGGTTACATTGTACCCTGCAGGCGTAGCATGGCGCCGTAGAAAGGGGTTTTGTCGACGGAAGAATAGACAAAATGACAGAACGTAGAAATAATTTTAGCGTTTTAAGCATGGTAATGTAAAAAATATAGAAAATAAACGTTCTATTCTTCAATAGTGTACGAATGGTGTCATATTTGTGCAAAAAAACAGTCGATTTGTATAGAAATAACGATGAAATAACTTTGTCTTTTCTTCGTAGAATAGAGATAGAATCGCCATGCTACGCGTGCAGGTCAGGAAGAGGTTAAATCTGAGTCCTAATGTAACCAATTTAAACAAGTGGTAGGTAAGGGAGTGGTTAACCTTTCACATGGCGTGAGGTAAAAGTGGTTTTTCTCAGTACGAGTGGCTCAAAATAACTTTCTTTGCTTAGTACATAACGCAGCTTCTGTAACGACTTCCTGACGGCAGCTACCCACTGCTACCTCGCGCCGTGCCCAGCTCCAGCGTTAGTGTGTCTAAACACACTATGCCGAAGTTACGCAACCGAAGTTCAGCACAATTACGCCTGCAATGCTATTTGAATTACTGACGACACACTATGCCAAAATTACGTCGCGTCATAGCGTACAGCCTAACTTCGGTCGGGCGTAAGTTCAGCGGCAACTTATTCTGTGACCACAGTCCACACATTATACGCGACCGAAGTTCGGTTCGATTACCGACGAAGATACGGGGGCGGGGAGCAGCAGGGAGCTGCCCGCGCCGAATTTCTGCCGCGTAAGTTCGGCACTTATGATGTCTCATATCAGTCAAATACGTCGGAACGTGAAATCAGCCGCCGAATTTCGGTCGCATAACTTTGGCATAGTGTGTTTAGACACATAGAGTGACCAGATATAATTTTCGGTTTTACTGGACCAAAAACAAATGCGGGACTCTTTTATTAAAAATCAACAATAAATATTTTTCAACTATGTGTTTCGCAAAAATAGGCTCCTAAGTTGTTGTTATAGTATAGCCTATAGATTGTTTGTCTAAGTGTCCTCTATCTAAATAATTGTATAACTTTTGTTGTGAATCGCGATTCGAAAAAAAGAACAGTAAAACTATATCTAAGAGCAGTTCCACTGCGTTTACTTAGCATCCGTTAAGGAGAAGTAATAAGTATAAGTTCAACATACGAATTTCAAATGTAATGTTTAGTAGAATCTGCGAGGACTTTAAACAAATGAGTTCACTAGGTCAAGTGAGCTCGTGAACGTTACTAAATAGCACTGCTGTATCACGATGTATCTGGAAGTGGTCTGTCTGATTTGGGGACCGTGATCACTTCTGCAACCTTCCATTCCAGACCTTACTCTGGGACAAGCTTTAGTCTCGAACAAGTATTAAAGTCTAAAAGAAGTATCCATGGATCTTTTGTCTGAAATACTTAAGTATCTTAGTAAGCTTTAGAATGCTTTTCCTGGTAGGTTTTTTAGGATGTCCTCTGTGATGAGGTCAAAGTCGGGGATTTTTTTGGGATTTGTTGTTGTCGACCAGTCAGTGTTTTATCTTTTGGTGTACTTGTTGTAGTTGTTCCCACTGGAAACTCTGGTCTGGCTGTCGGCTCTTGTTAGTTTATAAGTGTTGGGCAAATCTTGACGCTTTTTGCTCGTTATTTATTGTCCATTCTCCATTCAGTAGTTTTATCGGTGGTACGAGTATGTGAGGAATATTAGGTTGCTTTTGGTTTCTTGTGGCTTGCCAGATAATCAGCTGATCAATCATTGGTCAGTTGAAGATGTCTAGAGTCAAGTTTTCGTCGCGATCTTCCTTGATTGCCTTTTTAACTTTTTTAAATTATAATCAGTGTCTTATGTTGAGGAAACCTGTTTCGCTTGTGCATATCACTAATGAATATATTTACATCTATTTTATTTTCTTAGTCTATTAAAGGATTCTCAATGAGTGAACTTAATCACGAGATCACGTATTGCCTTCTTTTTGTTTGACATGTTCACTTATAAATCAGATGTGACTGACTGACTGACATAGTGATCTATCAACGCACAGCCCAAACCACTGGACGGATCGGGCTGAAATTTGGCATGCAGGTAGATGTTATGACGTAGGCATCCGCTAAGAAAGGATTTTGATCAATTCTACCCCCAAGGGGATAAAATAGGGGATGAAAGTTTGTATGATATAATACTTTGTCAATTTTAAACCGATCGGAATGAGACTTTGCATGCATAATTTTACTATGACGTAGGCATCCCCTAAGAAAGGATTTTGATAAATTCGACCTCTAAGGGGATAAAATAGGGGATGAAGGTTTGTATAAAAAAAGGGGACTTTAGTTTTGTTAGTAAGCCGCAAAAACTATATCTAATTAATAATAATACTTCTTAACGCGAGCGAAGCCGCGGGCAAAAGCTATTAGTATGTAAAATGACTGGTTTAAGCGATGATGTACTAGTTAACTACTTTAGGCTTACGTTAATCCTTTTCGAAGTCGTTGTCGCTTCGAAAGTACCTATCTGTCAATTGCCTAGAAATTTATTATTATATATTAATTAGCGGATGGAACTGTTAGAGAAATCAGGTTTCTAAACAAGATTTACGGAGAAGAATTACGGAAAATCCTCTACAATTAATATAATTTGTAAGTGCTTTCGAAAGTTTAACGGCATAAGGATCAAGCTAGTCGCAACTTGTTAGCTGAAGCAGCTGACTCCAGCTGGTGCAGTGCACATTGAACTGACAACGGTGAGCAGGTCCCGCGAGGACGCGCAGAGCACGCTTGAACTTTGACATTCGTGTGCACATTAATAAGGAATGCGAGCCATACATATAGCACCGAATAATAGGCGCCGGCGCCTGCGCCTGGCGCCGTCGGTCATCACCACACAGGTTATTTACAAACAGGTATCGCTCGTAGGTATCCGAGGCGGCGCGCTTGTGACCAGAACAAAAAGACAGCACGAGCTAGCTATGGCACGACCTTGGGGGCTGCCGCTGTCACGACATGTGACAGCCTGCTGTTTACCAATAAGACAAACTTCACATACTCGTATTGAAGCTATCACTATCGTTCCTCTTCACGCCGCGCCGGCACCGCTGCACCGCCGCCGTGAGTCGTACCTATTATTGTTTGCACTTACGTCTTTCTTTCTAAAGGGTTTGTGAGTTTGTTTGTAGGAAGTAATTAATCTCTGGAATTAGTGAAACGAGTTTGATAATAGTACATTGTTTACCGAGAAGAGAAAGTGACCGATTACCGTCGAGGGTGTCAATTGAAACTTATTGTCTTTAAAACACCCGAGATCGGGAATCGCACTTTCTCTCGAGTGATACATAGTGCTTTATACTACACCTACGAGGAAAATAAATAGTACTTTTCAACTTTGATAAATAGACCATAACGTACTTGGTTTGTATTTTTGCGCTTTTTCACTAAAATAAGCTAGCAAAACAGTTTCAGAAAAAGATGCCGCATATTTTTCACTTTTCCATTGCAAAAAATCGTCATAAGTTTTATTATATTTTTTAATTGATTTCTGTGGTAAAAGTATAATATATATCAATCAGTATTTTTGCTGTGTCCTTCAACTGCGGCGGAGTTAAAAAATCTTCATCATCACTATCACTACTTATCATTTTGATAGTTTTATTTTACTTTCTACGAAAACTGAATCCTCAAACAACACACAAATTGAAAATGGCGCCAATGGCGTCTGCAATTTTCACATGTTCTTTTTTCAAATTGTTTATCCTGCCGCCGCAGGGTCGCACTGCCAGCCCGACACCATCCAACACACAGCTAGTGGCCAGTATCATTTTGCGAACTTGGTTATGAAAACTCACTGTAAAAACTTTTTGGCTTTTGATATTTAGGTTACCGGCGCATATACTTACCCAAAATTAAAAAAGAAAACCGGCCAAGTGCGAGTTGGACTCGCCCATGAAGGGTTCCGTAGTAGCAAGTATATATTAGGGATATAATTATATTGAGATTAGTAAGTAATATACACAAACAATAAAAATAACTTTGTTTTTCATACTGTTTGTATGAATGGCAAAGTTATATTTACGGTTTTTGAAAATGTACTATATCTCAAAAACTGCTAACTGTATCTCATCCAAACCAATTTTCGTTGGAAGTTTTTGTTGAGGTCTACATTGTAAATTTTTTTTAGTTTTATCATTCTCTTATTTTAGAAGTTACAGGGGGGGGGGGACACACATTTTACCACTTTGGAAGTGTCTCTCGTGCAAACTGTTCAGTTTAGAAAAAAATGATATTAGTAACCTCAATATATTTTTAAAGACCTATCCATAGATACCCCACACGTATGGGTTTGGTTAAAAAAAAAATTTGAGTTTCAAATTCTAAGTATGGGGGGCACCCGCAAAATTTGTTTTGTTTTAATTTTATGTGATAATCCTAATGCGGTTCACATAATACATCTACCTACCAAGTTTCAACAGGATAGCTCTTATACTTTCGACAAAAAGTGGCTGCGACATACGGACGGACAGACAGACAGACAGACATGACGAATCTATAAGGGTTCCGTTTTTGCCATTTGGCTACGGAACCCTAAAAACCACGTAAGAAATGGATTTTCATACACTTTTCTCTCCCGCTCAGATGCGTTTTCTCCCCGCATATTTGTTCGATATGCAATGACGTACTTTTCTATCGTAAATTTGATAAAGTATCAAGGTACTTTCCAAGCAGGTGTAGTATAAAAATTCTTTCACCAGTAGAATGTTATATTATTTTTTGTGTCATAGGATATAAAATTTTATTTTAAGAAATTGAACCTGTGCGAAGCAAGGTCTCATTGCTAGTACCTTGATTAAAATTAGCCCATGTATGTAGAGAAAAGTTTGTTTCAGAAAAAATATGCTTTTTTTCGTATAATAGAGCAGAACAGAACGATTCGCAGTCGGGGCCCATTAAATTTTACCAATCAAATCTTCTCAAGGGGCCCCGACTATGGGTCATTCTGTTCTGCTTCTTCCTGCTGTTCTGTTGAGCTTCACTTGTTTCTTTCTTTTCAGTTTTTATTTAAGTTATTTTTTCACGTACTTAGTGACACTTGCGAGGTTAAGACGAATCGATTGACGTAAGAATTATCAAAATCGACTTACGCATTTTGGTCTTTAGAACGCCACATAGAAACAAACATACATACATAGACTGATAAACACATTACCCTCCTTTGCGTCGCGCAGTCGGGTAATAAAAAAGTCCTCACGTGTTGGTATCAAATTATAAATGCAAGTAGCGAGTTGTTTGAGTGGGCTCGGGTCGTATTGGTACGCATCAGAAGGACAATGCAGCAATGTAGTGAAATGTCGCAGCTAGGTATAAAAACGTCATTTATCCAACAACGCCATTTTAGTAGATTGTCCTTCTGCTAGGTGTGCGGCGGGAGCGGTGTGTGTCGGTGTGAGTGCGGCGGCCGACGCGGCGACGCGGGCGTCCTTCACTTGTTGTTAGTGTTGTCGCGCACTCGTTAGTGCGCTCGACCTTAACCCAGTGCGACCAGTGCGCCACGGTGCGCGCGCGGTCAGAAGGCGAACTCCTCGCGACCGACTCACACCCGTACCACCTGGACCTAGTTACCTGATCTCACGCAACTTGGATTTTGAGGCAAAATAGAAGCATTATATTCTTCTTTAACTACCAAAAGCAAATGCTTATGTACGTCAAAGATAGAGTTACGAAAGATCCTTTTGTAAGTAGGCAGGAGCCGAGCCTTCTGTGCGGCCGCGCTGGCTGGGCGGCGCGGGCGCACCGTTACCAATGTGTATCTGTGCGTGTGTAGTCGGAGCGCATTCCTCGCGGGCAGTGGGTCAGGTGCCAACGGTACCCGCACCGGTGCCCTCCCGCCAGCGCACCACGCTACGGCACGCAAGTGGCGCACACCCGCGGGGAACGATCTAGATCAGACGACAGCACCACTTGAGTCAAACATCGCCATTCACGACTCAATCATTTCAGTGCATTGGTGGAAGCTAAGAGTATTAACTCCTTGGATTCTTGATACAGGACTAGCATTCACTGTGTTGTGAATGTAATGTACTTCAATGTGATATCGTGTTTCTGTGTCATGAGTTCATGCCACGTAGATGTAATCCTTGAATTTAATTAAAGGTTGGGCTGAGCCTCTGAGCTGTACCTAACAGTAATGAAAGTAAGTTTAAGACGCTAATAAGAATTTATACAAATCCGAATTTGGGCTGCCCGCGGTGTACATAAGGCTTGTTTCGGCAGAAGGTACACTTATACTACTAAAATTGGATTGATCAGTGAAGATGAGCATGGCCTCTATGCAAGGATACACTCACTATCGTGAAATGTTCCATGTGTTCTAGTCGTGAGATTGTCTGAACAGGGTTCCGAGACTTTGGAACGCAAATGGCAACCGAAAGAACAGGATGATGTTTTAGTCATTAAGAGTCTGACAGTCCCTTCTCCGCTCCACCCGGGAAGGGAGGCCTCATTTGATGATTTTACCTCTAAAAGAAATGCGGAACCACGAACGAAAACCACGTGCAACAAACGAAATGGTGATTAGTTGGACAGAGCAGTTGGACCGCTGCCCCGCACTGATTGTAATAGCCCGTACAGACTTACGACGAGTAGTCTCCCCGAGACGTCGAATGAAGGAAAAGAGACGTAGAGAAACCTCTCACAATCACGGTTCTCGGGTGTTCTCGGGCTGCGGGTGCCCCGGGCTACGGGTGGCCGCCTGACGGACGGTACGGAAGTTAAGCCTGACTGACTTCACTGAGTGATAATGTTTCATTCCCACACTCTACAGTAGTTTAGAGTGTCAACGGACGTCTGTAACAACTGCGACATTTAAGTCCAGCTTCTTTGAACTGCTAATCGATAGTGTATGTTGAAGTGCGTGACATTTCCTCAAGTGCCGAGCTATAGTCCTCGAGTGCGAACTGGTTACGTGTGCTCCCACGAGCAGTACTATGCAGTATGTCGTGCTCGCGTCTCTTATGTCACTGCACGTCACAATTTCTTCCAGGCAATATAGAGGCCGTTGTGTTGTGACATAAGGCGCGGTTCACACGGAACAGTTTCCACGAGTCGTTGTCAACAATGTGCCGTGCAAGCACTAAATAAGCATATTTTATGGGTTTCGATGTAGTTACGTTTATATGCCATGTATATGTTTTTACAACATTATTTTTAGTATATGCGAAACCTGAATATAGTTTGTTCAGAATCAGTAACTGATTCGATTCCAATAATTTTTACACGATGTTATATTTAAAAAAAAATATATTTTAATTAAATTTTATTACCAGTTAATTACAATATAATCACTGTTTGGTTAGGTACCTATTGCCAAACTGTTATCACGATTGTATAACACAGGAGACGCGGTTTATGCGGGTGTACCGCGAAATGAGCATGTTTTTGAATGGACAACCAGGTAATATACAAGCTTATAACTTTGTGATTTTTTATGATACGGTTTTAAAATTATGTACAGACGCCAGCACATCAAGCTACCACAATTTGCCAAATTTCTTCAATAGATTTTCAACCTTATCACAATAGTGGAAGGTTAATGTTCGATTGGTAAAATCTGACAGTTTCGGGTAGGTTAACCTGCTGGCGTCTGTACATAGATGTTTTACACAAAAATACTAGACAGGTGTATCGGGTTTCGCATAAACAAAAAATAATGTTGTATAACAAACTTACTTAATAAGTTCAAATCATTATAATTATTATCTAGAATTCTAGAGGATAAAAACTAAAAAAGGCTTGGAATCAAGGTTTCCAATTTAATTTAGTCATTGATTGTGGTTTTTTTTACCACTATCGCTTTATAGATTATTTCTTTACACCCTGACATTTGTTTTATTTTATTAATAATTTTTTAGCTGCCGAAGCTTCATTAAAATATTTTTTGACTCAATAATTATAATGCATCTATTAATTTGTATTAATAATTTACATTAAATTTTCTTATGAAAAACAAAAAAATAATTTTACTCATATTTATGAACATGAAGCTCTTGGGCATAGAGTTGACTTTCAGTCTCACCTTTTTGCCACCATTGAGTTTTAAGCCCATGTTGCGAAAAAGCTGGACGGCCTAAATAGAGTGAAGCGATACTTTACGCCTGGACAGCTTTCAACTGTTTACAAAGCACAAGTCCGATCCTGCATGGAGTATTGCAGTATATTTGGGATAGCTGCTGTACTCCAGCTTCTTAGCTCTGCGTTCCACCGAGTGAAAAGCGACCTCTTGACTCGGTGGAACGCTGAGCTGAGCACCTCACTGGCGACGTTAAATTGGTGGGTGCCAAGCTTCGCAGTTTGACTTATCGCTGCAAGGTTGCCTTGTTTCCCGGTCTTCTACCAATAATTGTACTTCTTTGAGTGTGCCCAAGATCTCTTCGACTTCATCCCCCGGCCTCATTCTATCACAGGACTGTAGAGTTGTAGACGAACTAAAATTCCCTAATTCCCTACATTGCTACTGTTCTATCAATTCACACTAAGCGTTTCCAAACGTCTTTTATAATGTGCACAGTCGAAGGAATGTTTACCTGCTTACCTTTACCTGCTTCTGTATTTCAGAACGTAAACAAACCCTAATCTCTTCAAAGTTAGAGTGAACTGGTTTCTTAAGGGTACGTCCGGTCCATCATCGACTTTGTCTCTATCACGTAGACTAGAGTCAAGAACAAACCCATCAACAGTAAAAATCCGCCATTCTGCTGATATGTGAATGAGGAGTATTACCGAAAACATATAACATTATGTATTTTCTGTTTGTTGGGATGTTCGGGTCCGTGCGGTGAATGTGTCGGCGCGGTGCACGTCGTATGACCAGCTGACCTGTTAGGTTAGAACTGTTACATCGGTAAATACTTACTAACATACGTACATATTATACATACTGTGTGCACAATAGTGACACTGTAGTGCAACTCGTCAAAATATTAATAGGTGCTCAATCGAGAATAAATGCTTGCTCCGAAAATAGTTGCTCAGACGGGAATAGCGCTTTGTTTTTGCCAATTAATGTTATCACAAAAGAACAGGTAATTTTATGCGAGTTCATTAATATTTTAGAAGTAGTCGAATCTGAGTCACGTCCACAAATAAGAAATCACCTGTGACGGTGTCGCCTTACACCTACTAATTAAATATGAATGAATGCCAGAATAAAGTATGAGCTGATGTCACCGCGTCCCCGGGGGGCAGCAGGTGTGCTCGCTCGTTCCGCCGATGACATGATCACTCTGTTTAGCTTGTGGTACACAAACAACGGAGGCCTGCGGTGCATCGCGAGCATGGACACGTGTTGCTGCCTGGTGCTGGTGCACGCTGCTGATACCATGTTCGTTGTATTCATATACATTGAAGAACATGCTCACTACTGTTTAGACAGGGCGCAGTGGCGGTGCGGCACTTCATTGTTTGTTGTTTACTGTTGACACTAAACATTACAATGATATAGATTATAGTCTGTCGCTCAATTGCCGGTGATTGTTTACAATATACATATATATTCATATGAAACACATATGCAATAAGTGGCGGACTATTGAAATAAAAAACAAAGCCACGGACTCGAACTCGAAAGTACAAAGTCAGTTTTTTTTAAGAAGGTTTAAACTGATATTGAAACAAGGGAATGCCGGTGACACTGAATTAATTTGTTGAATAACAACGTTTGTTTTTATTTAATGTTTTGCGGGTTTAAACATCTTTGAGCTTACTAACATTCAAAACAAGAGATTAGGGGCAGCAACTATTGTTAACGATAAAATTAATTGTGTAACAGCGAACGCGGCGACTATTGTACAAACTCTGAGTTTCTGAACCAGTATTCAGTCAAAGATGATACCAAAGAGAATAGTAATAAATATGGAATGTACCTGTATTACGATGTGCGAGTAAACTGACGATAGCCTACACACACATACAGATAGATATCGTATACACATACAGATAGATATCGTATACACATACAGATAGATATCGTATACACATACAGGTAGATATCGAGATGATTGATAGGCCGACTGCTGACACGGAAGTGAAAGTAACCAATAGTTGAATTAATGTAACGCAGCAGATGTTCGCTACGACTTAACGTTAATATACGAAAGTGTGTAATTGTGGACAATTAGCGAACTGAAGGCGTCAGAGGCCGGAAAGTGTTACCACCATGCCCGTCTATATTATCAAGAGGCAGATGTAGAATATTGATACACAAGTGCATTCAGTTAGCTGGAACCAAACTCCACTAAACCAAAACACAATTTAGAGTGCAAGCAGGCAGATGTTGACCGCTTGTTCTTTGTATACCTTCACTACAGTCGACATGCACTGCAGAACTACCCACCAACTAACAGTTAGTGGTCACAAGTCACAACACATACCCGCACCGAATGTGCTTACATATGATAGTCATTTTAAAGCTTTTTATTATATTTTCACAAATGCTGATAAATTGCATTTACTATAAGATACGGCAAGGATAGTCTACAATTAGTTGCACTCAAGTTACAGATTGTTTGGTGGCCTGAATGGTGAATAATTTAATAATGGTCATTTGTGTGATGATCGTCGTCACAAGCGGTCGCGACCTGCTCTCTGATAGTAGCGCCGTGCAGTTCACCTCTCTTAAAATCAATCTCTAATGCTAGCTCTGAGCTTCCACGATATTTGTGATAATAATATATAATAATGGATTAAGAGGTAACTAGTTTTGTGATTAATACAAAAACACTGAATGTTAGGAATTTAGGATTAAGCTACATTTTAGAACATCGATCGGTGATGAGTGCGCGCGTTGATGTCTTTTGTACGAGCCGACGCCGAAGTGTCGCGCCGACGACTGCGACCTGCCGCGCCTACGATCTCGATCATCTTTATTGTTGAACATGTTGCTGGATCATTCGAGTTACATGAGGTTATAACAGTATCATGTTTTCTAACATTTATTTGTTCACTACAGAATTTTGGCTGAAAATTGTCAAAATGAAAATTGGGTCAAATGATTGCATACTATTGAACAAAGGTACACGATCGATGTAACATACTGTGGAGATTGCGTGTTACTGTCGACAGAAGGTGTCCACAAGTATGGGAACATGGAAATACTCTACATTTTATACAATAAGCAAATAAATGTTCAGAGCACACATCATACTAGTCATACACGCAGTCGCACGCACTCTGCTACTTGTGTGCGCATCGTATCTCGTACATCTGTGGTTCAACAGCTCGCGGCAAACATGCGTGGAAAGTGAGAGGACCCCGCACCCCTCGCCCCGCGCGGGAGAGTGATAGAGCCGCGACATACAACATAGTTGTATGTACTAACACGTGCAAGTCCACAATGCAAACCTGAAAATAAAGAAAACATGCATAGGAATTTGTTAATGTTGAAAAGTCTACACACTCACAGTCCTGCATACTTAGTCCATAGACTCCAGAAGAACAAAATAAAGAATACATTGGAGAGCTGCTGACATTTGATCGATTGCAGCCTCAAAGCGGCTGTTTGCAGATACAGAGTGTCGCTTCTTCCGCAAGCGACAAACGCAGTATGCTCACGCTAACAACGTTGTGGTAGCAGCAGAGAGACAGCGATGCGCCTTTTTTGCTCACCGCAGCATCGCGGCGTGTTATACAAGCGTTATCTAACGCTTTGTATTGCCGACTGTAGGAAATACGCAGATAATGACACGTCTCCTCATCAAACAATATATACCTATATTTTACTGCACTCAGCTTGTTTACACCGAGGCGCTGTATTTCCTTGTTTATCTTACAACTCGATGTGTTTGACTTTGAGTTTGTGGTATTGCAATTTCTCCACGATTCGCACTCATGAAAACAAGGTTGCTAAGAGCAAGTAGTTGTTCGATGAACTCTCCCGTGCGTAGTCTGAAGCTAAGAGACAAATTTTGGCTCGTGTGGTTCGAGGCTGCGGGCACACTGTCATGAGCCGGAGCCGTGTGACGTCACCTCGTCTCGGCAACAGGTGTGACGTCACAGGATCAGCGCTCGACTAGTAAACTGTGGCTCAACAGAGCGAGCAGCTTCCGACGCTCGACTGATACCGGTGTGTTAGCAGTGACAGCTCCGTGATTGTCATCCGGCGTTTTGTGCAGGGCCGGGGCTCTTTGTAGAGCAGCAGTGCTATCTTAACTATTTAGTTCGTCACAGTTAAGTCTCCCAGTTGCCTCTGTCCGGTGCCGATACGGTGATGGCTGTTCACCCAGTTGCCTCTGTCCGGTGCCGATACGGTGATGGCTGTTCAGTGCGATGTTGCACTAATTGTGTTTTTATCTCGGTGTTGAACGTTGGCGATACAATACAATATCGAACTATCAGACTAGTCAGCACGAGGTGCTCCTTGTCGAGCTCTGTGAGGCGTATCGGCTTCGGTTCAGTGTTAGTGTGTTACATAACGGTGGCTGCGTGCACAGCACCCGTGACCGCGCCACTGTGCCAGGAGAAAGGCGCCTCCACCGCCACATTGTTTTGAACTTCATCTTCTTTTTAACTTGCAAGCAATTATTTATATCCAAGTTTTCCAAAGAAAATGGTTGGATAATACATGTAATATCTGGATATATAACTTTCGCAGTGACAGATACATGATGTGCCCACGCGGCCACTTTCTACAGTAATAACCTTCATGTACGAATGTATTCGCAACTCGTTCTCTAACCACGGGAGTTTCACTTAAACGCCGTTTAGTTAAACTACATCATTTGAAAGAAACCGACAGACGGACGGTGGGCCAGTTATATGTAAACGTACATACAAAGACATTAAAATTTATATAGGAGCAACGTATAGGTACACATATAATGTCACTGGTGGCACCTGTTCACTATAAACGAGTACATGAATGATAATGTCATTAGCATGTGTTCTTCCTTTGGCACTCGAATATCGTAACATTGCCAAAGAAAGCAAATTGAAAGCACAATGTTACGACTGACGACCGCTAACATATGGATCACATGCATCGCTGTTGTTGTGACTATATCTTAGATCTGATCAACGCAATAACGTAAGTTATTACATATCTTAAGATGTTACGTGTAGAATAATTACAGAGTAGTGTAACAGAAAGAGCTCGAAGAAAGGTATTCAGCACTTTTTTTTTTGTTTGGAGCCGGCCGCGGCCTGCGCTAGCGGCACAGGCGATCTAATGACCTTCAATATGTAGATCAGATGTTAACTGTATTATGGAGTTACGTTAGCGACACATTTGTTAGGATATTATGACTTAAACTCTTGTTTCATCGTTGTATCATTGATATAAAATATTATTAACTTGATAAATGTGTTGAAGCCGCAGGCACTCCTCGCCAGAGTATTGTTACATAATGTGTTAGTTGTAATGTGTTGACCTGGATATGAGGGTCCCACGTGAATATATCGATTATTCGCATCGTAATGAAAGTAGTAGTTAGTGTGACACACAGACAATCAGACACGCCCTCGACCATTGATCGATTGATTTTACACTTTCACTTTTTTCTTTTCATTATAAGATCAAAGCGGTGTTCACGCAGTGAGTAGTAATTTAAACTGGCAGTGTGCAAACTCTAGTTCGCTTCAACTGCTTACTGCGTGCACTCGCAGGTGCAGTGTGCAGTAAGTGCAGGGAGCAGTGATGTGTTGTGTGACGTCACAGCCGCCGCCGGCTGTCGCACGCCGCACGCCGATATCATGCGGACACAACTTTCATTCAAATTATATTTATTTTATCTAAAACTCATCTATCGCTAGCGGCCCGCGCGGTTTTATATTGATTCAACCTACCCCTTTGATATTCTGAAAACATTCTCTAATGTCGAACAAAGTCACGAGTTCCTGAATTGAATAATAAAAACAAACTTGCATTTTCTTCAAGATTTTTCTTAAGCAACTACGTCGGGCGGCGTAACTAATCTGTATATTTATGTCAAATTACAGCTTTCTAGTACCGAGCGTCTTTGTACTAAGCTGCGGACTGACAGACAGTACAGACGGATATAGCGAAACTATATGAGTACTTCGTTGACCATAAAAAATATATGCGTGCATATGATCTTGTCACTGAAATATCTGTGATACCGATTGTTTGGAGCGTAACCCTAGGAGCCAGATGTGCGGTAATCAGTATTGTAGCGGTGTTTACCGGAGCGGACTCGAACCGGAGCGGTCAGCGAACTTGTCGCTTTCCACGGTCGGTCACGGCCTCGCCGCGGTCATGTCAACCAAGCCGTACATACTGATGATCTGTTCTCAGCAACTGCTTCAGTTTCTTTGGTAGTGCTTCCGGAACCACTGTCCATCTAGGTTCAATGTGTAGGGAATTAGGGAAAACAAAACAGTTGTTAGAATTCTCCAATATATCGGTGCATCCACACCGCCGGTAACATTTGTGGAGCAACAAAAGGCAACACGGTAACATTCGGTAACTTTTGTGGCTCCTTGTTACTATTTGTTGATTGTTACTTACCCGTGCATCCACACCGCAGTAACATCCGACAACAAAAAGTTACTAAGTGTTGCCGTGCTACTGTAAATCGAGTAACGTTGCTCGACAATCGGTAACATTGTTAGATAATGGGGGTAACATTGTTACCGAATGTTGAGCAACGTTACTCGACTTACAGTAACACGTCAACACTTAGTAACATTAAATAACATTTTGTTGCCTGATGTTACCGAGTAACATTTGGGCTGCGGTCCGAATATCGCTGAAAGTACTTTTAGCGCCCTAAAAGCGTCCCGATTTGCGCCGAAAGCACTTTGAGCGCAATTTTGACAGATGGTGCGACGTCATAGATGTCGTCACCAACTCCGCCATCTTGCACTTACGGTGCCTCTGCTTTTCGGCGTATGCACTGTAAGCGTTATGTCAAAGTTGTCAAACTGACATTCTTCAAGTTCGTGAAAAACAGTGGATAAAATGATTATTATGATAATAATCATAATGACGAATTCTTCATCATCTGAATCATCTAATAGATCATTAACCAAACTCTGCAATGCAGAATCAGACATTATTGTTTTTAAAGGAAACTATTTAAAGGTTATGAGGCGACAAATAAACGGTCCGAAATTTTTGGTCGCTGAAAGCACTTCAAGCGATAAAATCGCACTTTTTAATGGGGATGGCAACTCAAAGCTAATCGTAGATGTCGCTGCGATCGTTGTCCCATAAGTCAGATTACTGTATAGCTTGTACAAAAAACAAACACGTATTTTGTTATAAAAATTGAGTTTATTCTAAAAAACAAATATGGGAAATTATTCGTCAATGCAAGTGCATAATATACTAAAACCAGAACTAAGACGCCGCGGAGCATCTACAAGAGGAAAAAAAAGTGATTTAGTTGAGAGGCTAGAAATTTGATTCTACTACATTAAACACACATTTACTTGTAGTTAAAAAGGCAATATGAAAGGAATCTTCTATCTAAATCAGTTAATAACAATAAATTACTGTGGAAGAATATAAAAACTATTACTTACTCACAGAAAACAAATACATGTGATGCAGAATTGTTACAACTTCAGTCAAACCCGTCTGAGTCAGTAAACTTTATTAACAATTATTTTTCTAAAATTGGTCATAACCTGGCTCAGCAAATTCCACCTACAACCTACAATTACTCCCCCGGCTTGAGCCGTAATGAATCTAATTTAGTTAATTCCTTTGTACTTCTTGAAACTGACGCCGACGAAGTTTACAGGATATTAATGAACCTAAAAACTGAAAGTGCCCCTGGCTGGGACAACATCTCTACGAAATTTTTAAAGTTTATAGGCATGGAAGTCGTCCCTATCATAGCCCACCTTGCGAACCTCTGCTTTAAAACTGGCATCTTCCCTGCCCCGTTAAAAATAGCCATGATTACTCCTGTGCACAAGGGTGGGAGTAGAGACGATATTAATAATTATAGACCAATTTCTGTCCTTAGTAGTATATCCAAAATTATTGAAAAATTAATCAATGTCAGGCTTCTTAATTACTTAAACAAATTCAATATAATCTCCGACTCACAATTTGGTTTCCGTCACGGTATCTCCACTGAGGACGCCGTCACATCACTAACTTCATTAGTATCTAGTCATCTTGACAATGGAGATAAGTGCCTAACTATCTTTTTAGACCTTAAAAAAGCATTTGATACCGTCTCTACGCCTATCCTTGTAAACAAGTTGGAAAAAATAGGTATTAGAGATATCGCACTGGATCTGTTCAAGAACTATCTTTCAAATAGGAAGCAGAGGGTCAAAGTCGGGCAACACATAAGTGATATCACAGATGTATCATACGGCGTCCCTCAAGGAAGTGTATTAGGTCCAACGCTCTTCTTGGTATATATAAACGACCTGTGTAACATCAAAATCCCTAACGCCAAAGTCTTGTCGTACGCCGATGATACAGCTGTCATCTTCTGTGGTAAGACGTGGCACAATGTGCAGCTAAGTGCTGAAACAGGAATGGCCCAGGTTGCGAATTGGCTCAACGCTAATGTTCTCACATTAAATACCTCCAAAACCAATTTTATAAGTTTCAGCATCTGCAATCGTACTCAACCAACCGACGATTTTCGAATCATTATACACACTTGTGATGGTACTAATGTTGATAATTGTACCTGTTCTAGTATTGGCAAAGTTTCTGGCACAAAATACTTAGGGGTTATGCTGGATCAGAATATGTGTTGGTACCCGCATCTTGAGCAAGTTGCCAATAGAGTACGCAAGCTAAATTGGATTTTTAAGACTCTGCGTCACGTGGTGCCTGTGTCTGTTCAGAGTAGCAGTAAGCCTGTGAGAAATGTGCTCACACAAATATATTTATCTCTTGCGCAATCAATACTGATATACTGCATTCCTGTTTGGGGTGGGGCAGCAAAATCTAAATTCATCCAATTAGAGCGAGCTCAACGAGCCCTGCTCAAAATAATGTATTTTAAAAAAAGGAGATATTCTACAGAGAACCTCTACAAACTTAGCGATGTATTGTCAGTTAGGAAATTGTACATTACTCAAATAATTTTAAAAAAGCACAAAACCTTGCCTTATAATGCGGATATACACTCTAGACGAAGAAAACACGATATAGTTCAAATACCTAAAACTAAGACCAAATTCGGATCTATGCAATTTAGTAAACGATCAGCTCAATTATATAACAAAATAAATAAAGAAATTTTCGTATATGCAAAATCTTACCATATATGTAGAGAAATGTTGATTGACTGGATAAAACCACTGACATATGATAACACTGAAGCTCTCCTACTAAACGTAACCTAACATAAGTACATACGACCCTCTCACACACACTCAGAGATCCTCCCATACCTACACGTACATTAACACTATACACATACACACACACACTCATCAACACAACCAACTCATGCACAGGCACGACACTTGCACACGTTCATAAAATTTATATTTTGTTTTATTTTTCTCATGTACTGTTTTTATTGTGTTTAAAGTAAGTACTTACTGTTGTGAAGGAGCGGAGTCTTTGAATACAGGCATTATCTGCTTAAATGAAGACTCCAAACCCAATATTGTTTGTGTATAACTTTTGGACACAATAAACGTTATTAAACGTTATTATATTATTATTATTATATAGTTGGGATTTAAAATTGTAATTTTTAAGTAGGTATTACTGTGCTATCCTCTACAAAGAATATAGTACTGCTTCTGACATTCTATATTGAGAAAAATGTCATCAAGTTTTGTGTTTGTCTTCTTCATCTAATTTTACATCTATTTTATAGATTGGGGCAATATAATAAGAATGTTTACTTCCTAACACCACCACTATCACAAATCTCGGTCCCGGTGATAATTCTTCCACCAGACGAACCATTTCATGATATAAAGAGCGATGCAATACTTAACCTCTAATAGAAAAGTAGATATTATTTTGAAAGGTGTATTCGATTGTTTAGTTATGGTATAATCATAGAATTTCATTAATAAATTCAATTGACGGCCTGTCCCGGCTTCGCAAGGGTAGATATTTGTTTATTATATAGCTTTTCCTTATTGATAATACAATTTTTGTTCTCATAGCAGCTACCCATTATTTCTTGATAGTGTGAATTGTCGGAAAGTATGTTCCATAATTTTTACAGCCTATTACACAACATCTAGTCATTTTACATCAATAAAAGCGTTTTTTTTTCAGAAAAATCCTTTGATTTGACAGTTCTTTTGGGACACAAATGTCACTTTTCACTTTGACACTTGCCTTCCCCATTCGGACCGGGCGAAAGTGCTAAAAGCGCTAAAATCACATTCAGCGATATTCGGACCGCAGCCTTGGAAACGTTGAGTTACAAATGTTACCGGCGGTGTGGATGCACCGTATGATTATAATACAGAACAACAGGAGGTTCTTGCTTCCTTGATCTAGTGGTCGAACAAAGTGTTATTTCGTTTTTCCATTAGGAATTTCTCAGTAGGTAGTACTTGGACATAACTGTGTAAAAGAAATGCGTGTGTTGTTAGGTACAGCTTTGAACTAACTAACCCTTCTTGGGTTACAAGCGTTAAGAACATTATTTGTTATTTTTTTTTGTTAAGTTTGCCTGTTGATCGAAAACAATAAGTCGCACTTGTGGCAAACCTTGCCACAAGTGCGACTCAAATACCTGTATAATGTACCACCGGACAGCGTGCGGAAAGATGCGTGCTCTGTTTACTAGAGTATTTATACACTACTTGAGAAAGTACCGGAGCGGTACGTCGACGTGCGTGCAGCTAGCAGCTAGCAGCGTTACTTGATTTTGACTGTCATATTACAACACCTTTCGGTTGTTTCTGTTACAACCGTTTGGGTTTCTGTTTCTGTACATACTCGTACCTACCTATTGGGTAAAAGATGTGTCAACAAATTCATTTCTTAATAAGCGTTTCTTTCGTCACTGCTTATTACCCTATTTAGATGTATCGTAAAGCTATTTATAAACAAGCGTCGACTAACGAGTGATAGTTAATTGGTCGGTTAAGATTGCATTAGCATGTTCAATCGATGGTTAACACCGCAGTGGCTCGCATGTCGAGCTCGTCAGTATTTCGTCGCTACATTTACATCTAGACGGCACAGTTGACGCAGTGTTTGATTGACTGCTGCGCACCGTATCGCCGGTACGATTCCCGTACAGCTCAGATATGTGTATGACCTGCAGGTAGTTGTTCCGGGTTTATGAATTTGTGTATGTGAGTTTCAATGTTTGTAAACGCATCATGACACAGGAAAAAGTCTGGCAAGTGGAGCAATATAAAAAAAAGACAGAGACCTCAGAATAATCTGTCCTATGTTACCGCGTTGCCCAATGCCCATCTCAGCGAGTATCAACCTTATGCGTTCGCTTTAGAGTCGTGTGAGAGTGCACGAGTAGGTAGGCAGGTACCTACCTATAAATAGTTTAGTTTTTATGTGGCCTTACACGGCGCGATCACTTTCTTGAGAATACTTTCTCCGCTCCAATGTGGCTCACACATGACACACACACACACACACACACATATGCACGCACGGCGAGAGCCGCTCCCTGAGTGTGTCACGTGTACCTAGGTGATGCAGGTGTACCGGCTCCGGCAAGGTTGAGTCGTGTGCTGTGCCACTATCAGGTTGACCTGATACTGCAAACAACTCAACCATGCTCACCATGTTTATTGTATTAATAACAATGACACCCTTTCATTATAATTATTGTAAAGCGCCATTATGCAGCTTTTTGATAATTGTGCAATGTCACAATATACCTTGCATACTTGACGTAGTTCGTTCAGATTTTCTTTTATCATGTTGACAATATGACATCTGTTCATCTTTGTGGTGAATTTTCATTGTATAATAGTAAAATCGGGGGAATATTCAGAGTATTCGAATATTCAAGCTAGTAACTTCCATAATATATTATTTCCAAAGAAACAACAATAGCGTTCTTATGATAAAATATAGCGCCAAGTGTCATGATTGAATTAAGTAATTACAAGTAGAGTCCAACCCCATAGATTAACAAATTCTAAATTAACGCGAGCGAAGCTGCGGGGAATAGTAAGTGTTATGATAATAGGTTTAGCGCAAAGCAAAGAGAGACAGTCAGCGCGGCTCACAACGGGCACAAGGCGAGCTGTGGACATTTGACGGTGAGAGACACGAGCTCGGCTAGAACTGGCCATACGCGATAATAAACAGGGTACTACTGCAGTCTGCAACTATGTTACGAATGCAGTGCCCAAAATAGAGGTGTGCCAACGTTGCCCAGGTATGAGGCGCTGACCCTTGAAGAGGCCCGACTAGACCCTCCCCCGATTAGACCACAATATAGAAGATATTATTCATATTATGAGCCTACGTTGTCCCACTGCACGGTCCCTTCCCTGCTTCCACCTTTCGTGATGTAATAGGATTGTAGGCCAATCCTTTAAAAGTTAGTCTAGCTCATAGAAGAGTTCGCGGGACTAACGAATTATCGTGAGCCCGGAACGTAAAGGGCTATTGAAGGACACCGTGGTTTTTGGTCAGTACAAGTCTGACAGTCCCTCTTGCCCTGCCCTGGGTGGGAGGACTCATTTGATGATTTAGAAGAACCGAGGAAATTTGTATCAGTGATGAGCGCGACATATTTGTGTGTCGTGCAGTGCGCGTCGCGCCCGCCTCGTGCCGGCTGTCGTGCAGAGATGATCACTATTAGAAAGTGATCTAATCTGTCCCACACAGTATTTGTACACACAATGAATTTTTTGTGCACTTCACTCTCGATGTCGATGGACACCTGCGTCTGGCCTTATTGAGAATGAAAGCGAGCTCATTTGTCGTTATTATAGTGATCTGCTAGCAGATCACAAAATAATATTAAGGTCCTTAATATAGAACCTCACGTACTACATCTACTTGCTGTTCAGTAATTTCGCATTTATGGATGACATATTGAGAATAAACGGACTTTGTTATTATTAATGTTTAGTTGCAGTAAGATGTAAGCCTGAGCATGTTCACGTCAAACCAGACTCAATCAGAATCAAACCGGTTGATAATTACTTCACACATTGATTGCACCCTCCTCTAGCTTTTGTCATAGCAGCAAGTATCTGTCTGTTTGCTATTTACATTACATCATTGCAAATGTGAACCTTATGCGTTTCCGAATAGCATGAGTCTGCTGTTCATATAATCCAGTCAGTCCGGTGCGGTTGAGATCCTATAGTGAGCTGTTTAATAGTATGCAGTATGACTAACGTGTAGTTATTGTTGCAGGCACCGCCAGCGCGCAGGTGCGCTACTTCGGCAAGGAGCTGGGCGCGCTGGCGCAGCTGCAGCACGGCGTGCGCGGCCGCGTGTTCGCCGTCGACTCGCGCACGCTCTACCTGCAGGACTTCCACTACGACGGAGAGGGACCAGGTCAGTACCATACACACACCCTTCACTCACACACATTACAAGCTTGTTATTGGCTCGCTGAACAGCGTGACTTTCTTGCCTACTTGTGAGCAGGCTCAGTCAAACCGGACCAGTGTCGAAAATAGGAGTGTGCCAATGATGCCCAGGCACAGGGCGCTAAAGAAACTAGGAGTGTGCCAATGATGCCCAGGCACAGGGCGCTAAAGAAACTAGGAGTGTGCCAATGATGCCCAGGCACAGGGCGCTAAAGAAACTAGGAGTGTGCCAATGATGCCCAGGCACAGGGCGCTAAAGAAACTAGGAGTGTGCCAATGATGCCCAGGCATAGGGCGCTAAAGAAACTAGGAGTGTGCCAATGATGCCCAGGCATAGGGCGCTAAAGAAACTAGGAGTGTGCCAATGATGCCCAGGCACAGGGCGCTAAAGAAACTAGGAGTGTGCCAATGATGCCCAGGCATAGGGCGCTAAAGAAACTAGGAGTGTGCCAATGATGCCCAGGCACAGGTCGCTAAAGAAACTAGGAGTGTGCCAATGATGCCCAGGCACAGGGCGCTAAAGAAACTAGGAGTGTGCCAATGATGCCCAGGCATAGGGCGCTAAAGAAACTAGGAGTGTGCCAATGATGCCCAGGCATAGGGCGCTAAAGAAACTAGGAGTGTGCCAATGATGCCCAGGCATAGGGCGCTAAAGAAACTAGGAGTGTGCCAATGATGCCCAGGCACAGGTCGCTAAAGAAACTAGGAGTGTGCCAATGATGCCCAGGCACAGGGCGCTAAAGAAACTCGCACTGGGAGCATAAAGGAATAATATAATTTTGCTGTGCCCTGACAAGGTCTACAACGGATTTTAGCTCTAGGCTCTTTGTAACATCTTTGTACCTCGTGTAATGCAAATAAATGAATATGAATATAAGGCTAGTTACGGCACTGAACCGAACACTGGACGTGCTTACGCTGATAGATTTCAGTAAATCTGCTAGACCGCGCGGCTGTCCGTAATTTGTTCGTACGACTGTGGCTGAACTTTTATAGAGACCGTACATCGCGCACCCTGTGTGACGAACCCGAAGTAGTCTGGCCGTAATAAAGTACTCAGACAGATCAAATTGAAACGGTCGAGCAGCCAATAACAATACGGTAAGTGCTGCACTCTGATCTCGTGCTGCATCGCCCTCCAACTACCGAGTGCGCTCGTAAACGTTCGTAGAAATCGGATGAAACTAATGTACTTAGTTAGCAAAAGCAAACACTAGACCTGTCGAATTGATGCATGCATGGATATCATGCATGCATCAATTCGACAGGTCTAGTGTTTAGTGACCCTGACTGCTATGCCGGAGGTCGTGGGGTCGATTCCCACCCAGGACAAATGTTTGTGTGATGAGCATCACGATCATTTGTTCTGTGTCTGGGTGTTATTTATCTATAATATGTATGTATTTAGAAATATATAAGTATGTTTATCAGTTGTCTAGTACCCATAACACAAGCTCTGCTTAGCTTGGGACTAGATGGCGTTGTGTGATAGTTGTGGAATATTATTCATCATCATCATCATCATCAGCCGGAAAACGTCCACTGCTGAACATAGGCCTCCCCCTTAGACCGCCACGCCGAACGACAATTCGCCACTTGCATCCATCGGAATATTATTATTATATTATAATTCCTTGAAAGATGTTTTTATTGTGTAACTGCGTATTTATCACTTATTGTTTTTTTGCCTGCCTAGATATGTTTCCTTTTGCTGTCTGAACCTACCTATGGTAAGGAGTGAAGGAATGCAGCAATTAATAACTACAAGTTCAATAAATATCACTAATCTTATAATGATGCTGCCGGTCCAGAAACTAATATTTGTTTTTTACAAGATGGATGATTCAGTGTTTTCACAAGTGAAGTACCGTGTAGCTACTCGTGGCATAATGTCTCAAAAGAAAGAATTAATGTCAAGAACTTCCACTAAGCTTAGGTACCAAGTGCAAGCAGTAACTTTGAATGTTGTAACAATAAGGACATATACTTTCATGTGTAGCAGTATGCTATGATTGAACTAATTTAAGGTCGGCCACACCCTGGTTCCGTCTGAAACTGGTTTAGCCACAGTGACACTCAACTACCTCCACTGGCCACAGTGGCCACTATGCAGCGCAATTTGTTTGGATAATTAATGTTCAATTGTTCTCTGTTCTATTTAAATGACAGTATTCCACATGATTCCCATTTGCCTTAAAGTTAAGTTTCAATGTTGAAGTTGAAACGCTTAAAAAAAGGATACTGAGGCTAGATAAAAAGTTTTAGTCTTATTAGCTACATTATGCTTAGCTATGTTATTATTTCCAAATTCGACGGGTTCGTGGACAGGAAAATTGATTTTTCAAAAATCCAAAGATACAGTTTAAGTTTTAATCAAAATCGGCCTTCAGACTCTTTAAAGTACTCTTCCATATTATTTATAGTTTTTAACCGACTTCAAAAAAAAAAGTAGGTTCTCAGTTCGACCTGTATGTATGTATGTATGTATGTTTGTCCGCGATTATCTCGCGTTTGGCTGAACCGATTTTGATGCGGTTTTCAGGAAAGTGTTCATTATATTCTGGAGAAGGTTTGAGTATATAACACTAATGGATATCCCGTGACGTTGCCCGCGTGGGTACGTTTTTGCTAACTTGGGTTGTAGATTTTTAGAGACGATTGCATGTTTGTCCGCGATTATCTCGCGTTTGGCTGAACCGATTTTGATGCGGTTTTCAGAAAAGTGTTCAGTATATTCTGAAGAAGGTTATAGTATATAACAATAATGGATATCTCGTGAAGTTGCCCGCATAGATCCGTTTTTGTTGCTTACTAGGATTGTAGATTTTCAAAGACGCCGATTATATGAAGATTTTTGTTGAATATCTAAACTAAAAAGAGGAAAATAAAAAACTTTTTTAAAAAAAGGGAACCGACTTCAAAACCAAACACAAAAAAAGTGTAAAATAACTTTTCTTTCTGAAGTCGGTGGCCATAGTCAATGAAATAAAAAACAAAGCCACCGACTTCCGAAAGAAAAGTTATTTTACACTTTTTTTGTGTTTGGTTTTGAAGTCGGTTCCCTTTTTTTAAAAAAGTTTTTTGTCATCCACGTCCTGTTGGTAAATTCACCCTGTTTGTAATGAGATATAACAGTGGAGAGTCTAAAGAAAGTTCTATCTTTAAACAGTGAAATAGTATCTGTTCAGGTCACGAGTGCAGAAGTGAGTTGTATAGCCTCACAGCATGAACGTAGAAGGAATAAGAGTGGTAGATGAATTTATGACGGTGGGATATGAAGCAGAAATCTCAGGCGCGATCTACAGAGGGTCTAAAACGGCTACTTTAAGCAATATTCTTAATGGTACACTTCGCAACGTTATTGGTTGTTCTTTTATTGTTCATATATGAGAAGTGAATTATTGGGAATATCGCCCAGTGGCCGATTTAGACCCTCTGGTGCGTCGCTAGGATGGGCTCAACAAAAATGCTCCGAAGCAGCTAAGATAGATAGGACTGGCTGTGAAGTAGTCAGCAGGTTCCACCCAGTTGACCGCTCACAACTTCCGTTAACTTCTGTTCCACAACCTGAGACCCCGCCGCAGGTATTTAGGTGTTTCTGCGTCCATCAGACGCACATTACCGCGTGAACATTAACAATCTTGAAAGCGTACTCACTATTCAGAACTGTGGCTACCAAGCACGAGCAACCATGACACACAGACCTTTTGTTGATTGAACCACATTCGACACAACACATTAACAACGGTACTGTCCTGCTTGGCTTGCTCTTTAACTATCAAGGTGTACATAATATGCGTCATACGAGTTTATTCAGAACATTTCGTTAATATCCACTTATTTACAAATAGGTACCTAAACAACAAATGGAGCTCATAAGTTTAGTCTCAATTGGGGATGGTGCAGGATGAAAAGAGGATGACGTACATTTCGACCTGACACAAACATTGTTTGTGTACGAAATTAAAATAAATAAACAAGCAATGTTTGGTGACTGTGATCAATCATTGTAGTGTCGCGGCTTGGATGAAAAATGAGCTGTGGCCAAACATTTAAAACTATTGATTGTGACAAGTAGCCGTGTAGGGGTTGATCTTATCTGTGGGCGCGTGTCAAGACTGGGTCTGAGTAATGTCTACCTACATCCTACAGGACTGAAATGTTACCTAAACCTGTTTTTATTAACTTTCATTATGAAATCAGACCTGAGAAACAATAAAAACAGGTGTATACATTGTCAACGGAAAAATATTCCATTATGTTAGAAACACCTGAATTTGCTAGATATAGTATTTCGTCATGAAAAATAGGGGTACCTATTTCATAATGCCTCCCATTTTCTTTGGAGTTAGGACCCACTGCCGGCCCCACGAAAAGCTCCAGCTCCCACTAGGGGGCGGTTTCGCCTCCGTTGGGATCCTATTAGGCTAGAGCATGTGGACGGGCGATAATGCAGTTATTACAAGATACCTCGTCCATAAAGTCGTATAACGTACTATGTAACATGATGGTCGCTTGAGACGACTGGTTGTTAAGTTGTCTGTTGTCTGTCGCTCTGCTAGTAAAAGTTAAGGCCTATTGTGAAAGTGTGTCGCATACGACTTGCACCTACGACACAACAGTATAGACTTGTATAGACCTAGAGTTGTATGTGTTACAAGTGCAAGTAAATGCCGAGTATATTGATAAGTTCTAACAGCCAGCTGTCTGCTGGTTTGTTATTAATACCTTATCAAATATGTTGTACAAATTATTTGGGTATGTATGAGTGGGATCAACCAGTCCTAGTTCCTTTTTGGGGTGTGCTTACTCTACCTTAGTTCTCATCTTTGCTTTCAGATTAGGGTCAAGAGCGAAACCATAGTAAAAAAAAATACCTTCTACTCTAAATATACTACTTCTAATCAATCTAAATATACTCTAAATATATGAAGTTACGCCAAAAATAAATGTCTCTAACAGCGCTTCCCATGCACCTACAAAATGCGCTTAATTTCCGAAATAGGTGACAAAGGCATACGCACCCATTTTGTAGACGCGCACTCCTAGCGATGTATAGTGTGGGGTTCTAGCAGTGGCGACAAATAGAGGACAGAAGTTCTACCATGCTCGACAGTATTAGTCGTTCACTTGTTCACTTCAAGTTGGCTCTTATATAAAACGACGTTAAAAGCACAAGTACCGTTGACAAATATATAGGTACTACCACGCGGTCTAGCTTGAGACGCGGAGTGGGGTAGTGCGACGGGAGGGAACGGTCAACTCAATGTGAACAGCTAGTTAAGACAATGACAATATTATACAAAAATAAAAAAAGAAACAAGATTGGAGCAAACAAGTTGAGTGAACAAATAAAAAAAAGAAACAAATAAATGGCGCAGGATACAGGATTGATCTTTGTAGCAATAGTTTTGGGAAGCCAATAAAGGACGTCATGGCTGGATGATGACGATAACAATACTGAGTAGGAGGAATAAGAATCACTATGACGAGGAGGAACTTTAGAGAAGCCATCAAATGTATGAAAGAATATGAAGAATGAAGGAAATCCTTGTAAATACATGTAATTGCAAAAATCTAGACCAGATGTTACTAAGAAATTCTTGATGAGAAAACTCAATATTACTTCGCCTGACCTGAAATCGAACCCAGAAGGTTATAAACGCTTGCGACGACCAGACCATCCAGACAGTTGTATATTGTAAGACCGTTCAGTTCGTGCGTCATGAGTTCTACTTCTGCGTTTCTCTGCGTCACACACCTAGTTGCAGCACAAAGCGTGGCTCGTGACGTAATTAATGCCAATTTGGCGCGTCTCCACCCCACGTCCATACCTCTACTATATCGTAGGTGTGCGTGCTGGCCGGGGCGGGGATGCCGCCCGCGGGAGCTATGCTTTGACCCTTTGTGGTGAGGTCCTGCTCTGCGTGCCGGAGCTTGGCGGTGACGTCACTAGACATGTGTAGCGCGTCGCTATGTGCAAGTATTCAATATGTCTTGAAACTGACTTTGTCATTTATGCCATAAGGGTTAAGTAGAATTCCGAATTTTACTCTAATACATAGAACGTTTTTACTTTGCTGTAAGACATTTTGTAATTTAATCCGTAACCTGAAACTGGTTGGATCGGGCGGGAAGAAACGCGGTTGCAAGATACCGTGTCTAGAGCGCATAGGGCAACCGAAGGAACATGGCTGACTTTTATTTTAGCCAGTAAGCGTTTGAAAGTCCTTTCCACTACACACAGGGCGGGATCTTCATTTGATGATTTTACGGAAATAATTGTACAAAAAAAAAATAAAAAAAAAGTGTACAGTACCTATAGAGGCTAGCTCTCTCTCTTAACTGCCACGGTTTATTTTGATTATTGATTATTCTGTTTCTGAATTGTCTTTTTTTTGTAATTTTTACGATGGACACTGTTAACTTGCTACATCGTTCTCACATAATGTACCATCTGAATGATGTAACAAGGTTTTGTAATAATTTTGGCGATCTAAAAAGAGCGTCCATGGAGTTTCTTGCCCGTTCTTCTCCATAGAGATCTACTCCTTGGAATGGGCCTCTACGGTACTTTCACAGTTTTTATGTCTTGTGACTGGGACTGTAGCACCATACTTCGTAGTAATTAATTATATTTTTTATGTCTTTGACAATTCAAAAGTGCCTGTAACTGGTCTACTTGAAATAAATGCTTTTTATTTCATTTGATGAGGCGCAGTTCTATCTCTTTTGGTTATAAAGTGGTCCCGAGCGAAGCCAGGTCGTCATACTAAGATAAAGATATATCATAGAATACGTAATAGATTACTTTCTTTAATAATCCAAGTTAATAGTCAGTTGTCAGTCGTGACTGGTCATCTCTTAGCAGCCACGGTTTATTTTAATTATTTATAATTTTATTGAATTGTCTTTATTTACATGAATTTCCTATGGACACTTACTTGCTACATCGTTCTCACATAATGTACCATCTGAAGTTGAATGATGTAACAAAGGTTTTGTTATAATTTTGGCGATTGAAAAAGAGTGTCCATGGAGTTTCTTGCCCGTTCTTCTCCATAGAGATCTACGCTTTGGAATGGGCATCTACAGTACTTTCACAGTTTTTATGTCTTGTGACTGGGACTGTAGCACCGTAACTATTTTTAAACTATTTTATTTTACTTTTGTCTTTTGACAATTCAAAAGTGCCTGTAACTGGCCTACTTGAAATAAACGATTTGATTTTAATAGCACCAATTTCAAATGCAAATTCAGTCAATTACAGCGATGTACGATCAAAAGATGATTGGTTCCTACTAAGTTACTGACACACTCTTCAACTAACTAGTTGCCCTCTTTGCGTAGAGAGCAGAAAAGAGTTTCAATAACATGTGAGAAGAATGTATAATTAGTCGGAGTTTGAACCCATGCGTCCGGCAGTGCCGTCCGATACCGTCTGATCCGGACACCGATTTACCGCTTGCTCGCACAATTACTCACCGGACTCACTGGCACAACTCACAATTGAACCAAATACTGTTCTAACTCCACCTTTTGTAGTTAAAATTGCTTTACAGCCAATTTCGATTTGGTATGATCAGCCCATTCACGAATCCAATCAATTTAAAACTTCGCATTATCGTGCGAAGATTTCTGTTCTTTTCGTCCATTTCGGTGAGTCAGCTTCGCAGTAGGTAGATGGATGACCGCGAGCTCATAACATTGTGTTGTAATTATCACTATCAAACGAGATGCTTTCTCTTCCTTATGTCTGCCGATGTATTTTACTTACTATGATTTTCTAACCAGAAAAAAGAAAACTAAGAGGTGCAGTTTTAAACTGATAATGACATAGTTTAAAACAATCTCTTCTTTTATTGAAAATGCTACTTTACTTGGACTATGTTTAAAAGTTATGAATTCGATAGGAAGATGTCGTTTTCCTAAGTCAGCAGCACCACCTTGACGTCTCATGTTATGTTGGTCATTTACTGACCCTTTTGGGTTCGTTTACAAACATTCAAACTCACATAAATACAAACAGCCCTGAGTAGCTGCCCAAGTATCTGTGTGCTTTGTTTTAATGTGGTGGAATCGTCAAATGAGTCCTCCCACCCAGGGCAGGGTAGGAGCGATTGTCAGACTTGTAATGACTAAAATCCACGGTGTCCTTCAATACCCCTTTATGTTCCATGGTCACGGTAGCTCGTTAGTTCCGCGACCCCGGCACGCTTTGGCCCTCTAAGGGGATCCTGTAATTGTGCTGACAGCTCTTTGAGGCGAGCGTGGAACACAACGCGCCGTCGACCCGGGATTTGTATACTATTTACATAAAGATGTTTGTACAGTGCGGATACTGATAGGTGCATACCATGCTTTGACTTTGATCCAGCAATGTAACTTGGTTTCTGTTGACAGCGGCTTACTTCTACGTGGGCTCTTCGGGTTCGCCGAGCGCGGGCACGGCAGGCGCCACGCGGCTGCGCGACGAGCGCGGCGGCGGCGGCCCGCTGCGCCGCTACTCTGGCGAGAGCGTCACGCTGTCGCTGCCCGACGGCAAGACGCTTAAGGACTACCGCTGGTTCGCCGTCTACTGCGACGAGTACTCGGTGAGTAGACCACACTAGCTACATCCATACTTGACATTGTTGTTTAAGCTATTGTTACGAGCCGGGTACCTAGGGGATAATTATTCAACACCAATTAAAACCAAGTACTTAATCTTTACTAGACTGACTCAGGGTGTTTACGTCGAAGCACGAGCGGTCACACTAGAAGTTTCTAGAAAATGGTCGAAAGTCAATGTCTGAGTCACAAACTCCGACTGACTGACTCTGAGTTGTCTACACAGTCCAACGACCATTTATATCTAGACTCCTAATCACAGGCGACCGATGTCTGTCAACACATTAGGTAAAAAAGTCTTATAACCGTCGTGACTCGACCACTCCTGTGAGTCCCCTCGTCGAACTGACCTTGAGTTAGCCAATCAGAACGCAGTACCCCGTCCCCGTTAGCCAATCAGAACACAGTACCCCGTCCCCCTCGCTTACGTCGTACCTCAGCGACTTGGCAGAATAATTTTCGTTAGTCAGATCGTGCATGAGGCGTCTAGATATAAATGGTCGCTGACACAGCCATACCTTCCATACCTTCTGGAACATTCCAGAACCATCTCAAAACATCTAGATTAAGGTAGAAATTTCTAGAAACTTTCAGTAGAATTGTCGAGAACCTTTTGGAACCTTCGAGAAGCTAATAGATTGGTCTCGCAATTCGATCGACGTAACACTATGTATTGCAAGCCACGTCTGTTGCCTTCAACGGGGCAGACATCCAGCTATGTTATTCTCTATTTAAGAAACCTCATCGCTGGACTCTAATGTGCTTTTTGATGAGGCAGCTTTGACATCACGCGATCGTGCAGCGCGAGCGGTGAGCGCTGGTGTCGCTGTCAGTAGTTTAGTGAATAGCAAAAACTTTAGTCACAGCGTGCCGCGCTGTCTTAAGGCTGTGTTCATAGATAATAGCACTACTCACTACAGGAGTCTGAGAATCATCATGTTTCTGTCTTTATCTTAAGTTATTTCAACTGTTTAAATTTTCTGATCTCCCATTCAACTTCTTTCATTCAGTCCTCACTATTCATTCATCTCTTCTATTGTCTTCCTCTTCTTCTGTGTCCATTGCATTAATATTCACTCACACCATTGCATTATATTGACTGGCCTGTTGGTCTAGTGGTTAGTGACCCTGACTGCTATGCCGGAGGTCGTGGGTTCGATTCCCACCCAGGACAAATGTTTGTGTGATGAGCACGATCATTTGTTCTGTGTCTGGGTGTAATTTATCTATAATATGTATGTATTTAGAAATATATAAGTATGTTTATCAGTTATCTAGTACCCATAACACAAGCACTGCTTAGCTTGGGACTAGATGGCGTTGTGTGATAGTTGTGGAATATTATTATTATTATTATTATTATTATTCAACATAAACTTTTGGAAGAGATTATCAATTATACCTACCTGATTTCCATAAACCTGCAGTTGTGTATATACGTTTCTCCAGATCGTTGAACGCAAAACCTAAATAGCAACAGTTGATGACACTTCTATTACCAGTGAGTCGTCCTCGCGGGTCACAGGACACACAGTTTAGCGGCAATCATTACAACGTAACATGTGCACGTAACTCCCACTTCCTCCTTATGAAAGCTGCATCTTGCGCACAACCAACTATTGAAAATTAATTGATCCTGATGATCTTAACACTGTTGCAAATCTTGATGTTAATTAAATTGTCTTCATCTTCGTCGTGTCGATGATTCCTTAGGTTTAAATGAGCTTCGATCAGAACTCTGCCACATTTACGGTGTTGACGGTAGCCTCGGACAGGTCCCTTAGAGAGCAGGTGGAATTACTCAGAGCACAAGTGAGGAGGTGGGCCATCGTTTGTGCTGAGGCTCACGAAATGTACTTTCGCGATCATTCCCCGTGGCACACTATCAAACCAAAATGCTTTGCATAACTGTACCACCCTAAATTTTCTTAAAAAGAGAGTAAGACAAAAAATATAAACTGTTTACTCGGTTGCAAACAACTAAAGATAAAACATCAAAAATTAAAACGTTTCGTTGACTTCTGCTATGCTTCCAGCCTTGATTTTTTCTGTATAGATCTTTACTAATCAACAGTCTGGCGGATCACATTCGCCAGACTGTTGATTGCTCTTGTTAAGATTTTTAGTAATGTGCATGTAATTATAGTGAGATGAACTCCGCAGGTGAACTTCGGCGACGTGAGCATCCCGCGCGAGGCGGAGTACCCGCGGCCCGCCAAGGTGGCGGCGCTGCGCGGCGTGCACGGCGTGTCCTCCGACCCCGTCGTCGTGGTGGACGCGCAGACGCTGCTCGTGCCCAACTTCTCCTACGACGGCGAGGCGCCCGGTACGTACACACTATAACTGTAGCAACATAAGAACTTTATACCTAATTTTCTTTTTGTATCACTCAATACAAAAATATCGAGATATCACGTCTCAATGTTATCTATAAAAAGTTGATGAATCTGGGCACCGCGCTGTGATGTGTCGCTCAGGTGTAGCGGGGCGGGACGGGGGGGTAAGCGGGGTGCGCTCTGCCCGTTTCATGCGCCGGCAAGTGTAGTATTATTAACGTTTAGCTTGGTGACCACGCAGAGCGATGAGAAAATGATTTAATATGAAAATTTATGGTATCAATTTGTTTTCAAAAATGGGGTTAGTGATTGATACCTAATGCCTAGAAAAATTTTGGTGGTATAAAAGTCACCCTGTATATGTATGTACCAACACAAAAATAAGGATAACCCTTTTTTTACGTGGTCAAATCATCAAATGAGGCATGCACGCAGGGCAGGCTGGGAGGGACTGTCAGACTTTTACTGACTTAAATCCACGGTGTCCTTCAATAGCCCTTTACGTTTCGGTGCCATGGTTACTTGATAAGACAGTCCCGCGACAACGGAAAACCCTACATCGTGTTTTTTCGTAAGATTATAAAACACTTTTGTCGGATCTACCTATAGGTAGATCCGACAAAAGTTGTTGGACACTGGACAGAAACCCACGACACTAACTGGTCACAAGCTTTCACCTTGTTCCTCTGCACTAGCTCGTAAATCACAAACATGCTCAACAATTAACTCTCCCAACTGTACCTATCAACTTTGAGCTCTCTGTCTGGACAAGGAGAAATACAATGCATTCCTTGTTTTACTTCTTAATTCTTATGTTAGATTAGTTATGATTGTTTTTTTTTTATTCCACAACTATCACACAACGCCATCTAGTCCCAAGCTAAGCAGAGCTTGTGTTATGGGTACTAGACAACTGATAAACATACTTATATATTTCTAAATACATACATATTATAGATAAATCCATCCATTGTTTGTATGCTTCTTGAATAATTAATCAATTGAGTGTCATCTTTTTCTTTGACAATTACTTTAATTTGATGTTCGATCATGTCAAAATAAATAACGCGGTTATCTATCTAATAAATTACACAAAATATTTAAATAAGTAATGCTAAAGGTTTACGCACGTTGCTTGTCGCACGAGCACTCTGCTTGGCACAATAAATCGTTCAAGTGAAGGCATAAATCGCGCGCAGATCATCAGCACAGCGTGAGTTAAACGCCTCCTACGAGTACATATGCATGAGACGCGAGGTCGCGCGCTTCGTGTCGCCGTGGCGTGACTCCAATTAGGACGTTTAGCTAGCTTTATTGTCCCGAAATACATCCATTTCCGCGCGGCATGCGGTGGCCGAGTACTGGGTATCTTGCCGTCTGATCAAGGACCAGCCCTGAGTCGATGGCGTGTCGTATAGCACGTGGGCTTCGAGGAGCTGTCAGCTAATTATCGGTACCCCTATAGAACCAAGAGCCTTCTGGGGTCGGGGGAAAACTATTAGGAATCTTTGTGAACGCGTTTACTGTAGTTCTTTCATCGTACAAATCAAAATGTCAGTCATAACTCTTGAGGGGTGAACGGACCAGTTATGGTCACCGAAACACTTTCACTGATTGATCTACTTGATGATAATCGCTTCAAATTAATGGTCGTAATGTGCATAAATCAGCAGTAACTGAGTTACGGGTGTCATAACCGTCACGCTTGCCGGCAGTAACGGGTAGACGGAGTGGTGCCGCTCGTCTCTGAAAAAAAACCTACCGCTGAATAATGTACCTATTGCTCATTTTCTTCCTAATTTTAAAACATTACAAGAGTTCCATTATTTAGGTATGGTGACATAATTTCGTGAGAGGTGTGAACGTGATCGGGTACGACCATTGAAACACTATGTCGGATACTAAAACTCAGTTGATCGATGTGATAATTTCAAAACTACTGATGTGTGCGTTGATAAAAACTCGACTGCGCATTGGTTAGGTTAGAGAAAAGAGAAAAAACTAGACGTCGTTGATATGAATCATATTATGCAGTCATTTTGCATGAATAAAACCCACCGCAAAGCAATCTTTATTGTGTAAGATACAGGATCTACCCTGTATATCTATGTTGTACGAATGTTTTTTTTTTGTGGTTCTACTTCATTATTGGAACACACATTTCCAAAAATAACTTTAAATCAACCTGTTTATCAGTTGCCCTTAATAGTGTAACATACATTTACTACCGCACTAGGTGCATAAAAAAATACCCGGATAGTACGAATGGCAATAATGCATCAGCAAGTATCATTTATTATACAAATTGAGACAAAATTACCGACATTATTAAATCACTATGTTTAATTTATAAGTTTGAAAAAACCCATTATCGTATACCATATCACATCAAAGACGGAAGTATTTACCTGATCTCTCTATAGGGAAGGGGTTTCTGAAAAAGCCTCATAAAGGACAGATCAGATAGCGCGTAGTAGGTACGTAATGTTGTCTCCAACCGTCGTCGTCGTGGGACGCCGCGCCCTACGGAACCAATATCTCAAACTGACGGATATGTACCGCGTCGTGTGACGTCATGTCACATATTACCCACCTGAGCCACGGACTGACATCACAGAGCAACTCCCGAGATCGTTCATACGCATGCACACATTCATAACACAAGTAAAGCCAGAAATGGTACAAGAAAACAAGGGACAATCGCGATGTTAATTGTGGGAATTTGATTATCATCTGCATTCACTATTTGAAAGACATAAATATGAACTATTCTGATACGGAAAACTAACGTAGGTATAGTGCTTGGAGTTGTCTTTTTTGGGTTGAAGTAAAGTTTTGGCATTGTAAATTTAACCATGAGTTTAATAAAGTGGTTTGTTTTGAATCTTTTCGGGGCGCGTGTCAACCTTCTGAAATATGTCGGTTCTCATGAAATTAAATGTGAAATACATACGTGCGAGGAAGAGAATTTTATAGGCGCGTGTACATAGGTATATATACGGATACAAGGAAGGATACTCAGGTATATTTCGTGATAAATACTGAAAATTCCCGCAATTTAGTAAAAATGTTCTAACAGTTTTTATTTAATAGTTGGAAAAAAAAGGGTTATAATATATCTACATTTTTATCATTATTTACAATCTCGGTGCAATGAGGTTGTTGCGATAATCCGACAAGATTGTGATATGTATTGTGTTGTTGCAGACGCTAAGTTCTGGGTGGGACGCGGCGACAAGCCTTCCCCGCAGGGCATCCGCATCCCCGACGAGAACGGCAAGGAGGCGCCGCTGCGCAAGTACGACAAGAAGACCATAGTGCTCACTCTGCCCGGGGTACGTGCTCATTGCTCTCCTCATTGTATAATTGGGGTCTCGTCTCCTCCAGTCTAGGACTAGACTAGCATCTAGGACTGCCATCCACTGCCTTCCTAAGCCAGAGACGACAGACTATCTCGAGATCTTAATTTTAATCGTGACTTCACTCCTTCAGGAACTGACGGTGTTCGACATCGGGCACTTCGCGGTGTGGTGCGAGGCGTTCACGGTGAACTTCGGGCACGTGGCTCTGCCGCGCGCCGCGCTCGCCAACGTGCCGCCCTCCCTCAAGATGCTCGGCGTCTCACCGCAGGTATGTACCCTACCTGCCTGTCACGTACCCTCAACCTCACTTCAATGCGAAAAAAACACCTCGTTAATAACAGGATAGTTGCATTGACGTGGGGTTGATTGTACGAAGCTAACGGAGTGCCACGGTGCAGATCAAATAAATTAATTTATTTGCAAGAATCTTGATAGTTCACAAAATGGGCATTGGTATTGTATAGAAAAAGTTGCAAAAGTAAAATATTCGGAAATCCTTATTCCCTTGTGATAGCACTCTTATTTGTTTTCTATTCCGTGGTGCTTTGAGTAGCTAAGCTTACGTTTATATGTTTTGCAGCATTTAAGCCAATAACACATAATGACCAACATTGACTTTTAATATAATACAAGGATTTGAAATAGAGCTCTTGTTCGTATGATCCGTCAAATTATTAACTGAAAAACTACAATAAAAAATCCTCAAAAATCGGGCAACTTGAAGCTAGATCGTTATAAGACAGATGCATCAACCTATTCGACTGTGCGTACTCGGTGCGTGAAGTCAGCGGCAGCGCGACGGCCGCAGCGTCTCACTCAGTACTCAAGTCGACAAAGTTCTCTCGTAACTGTCACTTTTAGTGAGAGAGTACATAGTATGTATTGTTCAGTTCTCTCGAAACTCTCTCTCTCTCTTCTCGAAAAGTAACCCTACAAAATGATATAGAAATTATAATACTAGAACATCATTATCATCGTGCGCAAAAAACTTATAATATCAGACAGGTTTTGAAAACCGTACATATTCGGAGTAGAATTTAATTATTATAAAATGTTCGTCATTTTTTATTAAATAACTGGGATCGCTTGTGCTGCAGTTTGATCTAAATTGCTGTTGACATAGTGTGATGAAGAACTGGATGTACTAAACAGTACTAAATATCTATAACGTTGGAAAGTACCGCCGCTGATCGATTCATTAACTTTGGGCTTATACACAACAGTTATCATTATTAATCAGTAATCGAATAAATCAATACAAACTTAACTTGAAGAATTGGTAATCATTATATTTTTATGTATTACCAGCCGTCATATTCTCTTTAACTGCCACATATATTAGTATAGAGTGAGTGTAAAGTGCGTGGAGGATGGCTGAATGTAATAATAGTGCGGCGTCGGGAGTGCGGTAGAGCGGGACACAACACTCCATAAAGATTATCTTTAATGTGACGCTCCGGAGTCCATGCAGACACTATACAGTAAAACTACACAATTAATCTGTATGACACTTAAACATAACTGAAGGCTGCACCACACGCCTCCGCATTACCATTTTATCTTATAAGCGTCATGTAGCATTTTCTTGCCTGATGTTCAAAAAGTCTTTTTCTTGAAAAATACATCTCAAGAAATTACGTAGCTAGTGCTACGACAGTGCTACGGCGTAGGCAACTAACGGAGTTTTATTTAATCTGCCTCCTAGTATCTCCAAGTAAGCACAGCACACACAGCACAGGATCACTCTGCTAATAATTAAGTTCTAGACAGTAGTGCTCAAGAACTGAATCGAGATCGGAAAAAAATTGCATCAAAGCATTTATTTTAAGTAGACCAGTTAGAGCAATGAACATACAAAAAAGTACACTTTCAGTCACAAGACATATTAACTGTGAAACTATTTCAGTTACCTATTCCAAAGGTTTTTGTTAAAAAGAATGAAAATAACGGGAAACATAAACCACATAAATTATGATTTTCGGACGCTATATATGTACGTAAGCGAGAATAATGTTTGCGTGTGCGAGATACAAGATACAAGATATTTATTTTGTAAAACATGAGTGCAGAATTATACCGAGCACCGCGCACCGTGAGCACTGAGCAGTGAGCTATGTGAAGTATGCGCGCGCTCATAGCAGGAGCAGTAACTTCATTGTTCGAAGCTATTGTCTCACCACACTTACTGACATAACTTGTTCTTTAAAATACGGTGGAACACAAGTTTGCCTAAATGGTTTCAGAAGTGGTTATGGTCGATTGACGGTTTAAAGCAACTTGATAAACTGATATTTCCTATCTTCATCATTATGATCTCCCCCATTCATTAATGGGAGCAAGACGTCCACTTTCCTATCTGGACCACTTTTTCATAACGTGCATATTTCCAACTGTTACTTGTATTTTCACTTCAGTAGCTCAAACATGTAGGTTTTGCTGCCTGAAATCAGTGAGCAAAATGCGATTTTGCTCACTGAGTGAGACAAAGTAACTTTTTAAATTTTGTTTTCAGAAAGCCGCGAATATCTTATTCAGCCTTACGTTAATCATACAATTCGAATTCCGATTTTGAATTCGACCTCAAAGACAACGCTCGGTTTGTACTAACTAAAGAAATTTTGCAAAAAGATAATTATGTCAGTGTAATTTATTGAATTTTTATTTAACTTATATGTATACGTAGTATTTGAACGAAAATAAGTATTTACTGCAAATAAAACTGATATTTAACCTGTAAATATTTATTTCTAGTTTCAATAATGTTACGAAAATATTTTGAATAATAAAATATCATGGGTGCTATAATTTCCGAACACGCCTTAATTTAAATAAAAGAGCGGGAATAAAATTTCGTGGCTGGCGTAAAGAGTTGAATAAGTTAATAGGTAGTTATTTATATCTATTCCTGTTTATTATTTTATCTCCTAAAGTGTTCTCGCTGCTGAAGTGAAAAGTTATGTGTGTTACACGAGAGCAAAGTTTATTGCATCTCGTGCCTTTGAATCCCTCGCCACACTCAGGATTCAACTTTAGAATCACTCGCTACGCTCGTGATTCAATCGTTGAATCCTTCGCTTGCTCTGGATTCAAAATCAGCACTCGCAGCAAAAAACGACTTTGCTCTCTTGTTGCACAAATAACTATAGACTGCACATGTTCTGTCGAGTTGCTAATCTATTCAGATGTGAAAATGTTCCGTTATCCAGTTATCCGGAGGGCATCTTCCTGCCCTCAGCTCATTTTATATGGGGTTAGCACAACAACATTTCTGTGTAAATTGTAATTTCAATGCTGCTACGATCATGTACATATTGTGAAAGACATAGGTCCTAATCAAAGTTGCTAAAGGACGACAACATTGCTTTTGAATGTAGCTCAGTGTTTGTTATATCGTTGTTTGGAACAGTCAATCATGCATGTACGCTCTGGTAATATCTCATCTAGTTCGGGAGCAGATAGCTCACAAGTGAACGACGCTTCGCAGAAACGGTATTTCTCTTGGAGAAAGTCGTGAATATGTGCATTCTGTGAGCGACAGTTGTCACCACGTCGACGTGGGAGTATATGAGTAATACGTAGTGGTGTCGCCTTGTCATTCAAGTAACTAGTGCGGTCAGTTCAGCACTGCAAGGAGTGACGTCCTTTGGAACTCAATGTGAAAGTGATACAGACCGTCACTTGTTCTAAGAAAAACAAAAGAACTAAGATTTATTTTTCGTTGCTGTCTGCTATTCTCATATTTCTTACCTAGCTATGATATCTTTCGTGTAATCTCATTTAAAACTAGAATTTCTTAAGAACGCATATTCTGAAAGTTGGCAACGTCGCAAATAGTTGTCAAATATTAACAAGTTTTAATTAATTTAGCAATGTTACTGTATGGAAATTAGAAATATGGCTCTGTAGTGCACTAAAACATTGTTATAGGAATGCAATTAAAACATTGAATTTGATGTTGTAACCGTTTCAGGTTTAAAAAAAGCATTTGGAAGGTTTCCAAATACGTTTTTTACATCTAAAACTACATATTCGGTGTTACGATATTAGTTATTGCATTCCTTAATCAATGTTTTAGTGCACTACAGAGCCATATTTCTTATTTTCATACAGTAAATTTACCAAATTAATTTAAATCTTAAATATTTGACAGCTACTTGCGACGTTGCCAACTTTCTGGTTATGCGCCCTTAAGATGAAAAAAACATGAAGAAATTAAATACAATCACAACTACAGTGTACGCGCGGCGAGATGATAAAGTGATGAGCATGATTGAGTCGTGTCGCGAGGACGCCGCAGGGACGCAGGGACGCAGGGAGCGGGGAGCGGGGGGGGAGGCAGGGCTCGGTGACGTCACGTAATTAATTCGGACGAGAGCCGACACAGATTGCACCCGACGACGACGACACTTAGATAAAGTTGTTACTTTACATCAAATTTATAAACCTCAGTGGATGCATATTTATCTTATTCGCAAAATTAAGATTCATATTTAAAAGTCCATTTTATAACTATTAGTTTGTTTACTGGAGTGTTGACACTTCCAGCTCTTGAACACCGTATAAATACTCGTACAATGCGATTCTTTGTGTATCGATATACAATCAATGATCAGCTGCGCGACATGAGAGATAATTCAACATCAAATGATTATCTATTTCTGAATTAAACAGAGTGTACTTTGCCCAGCATTGTGACATTATACGAGTAGGCCGAGTTATTAATTTATTCATATTTCAAGTTAGTTACGTAAGGAGACTTCTTCATCTAAGATACATGTGATGTTGTGAACCCGCAGTGGAAACATAACATTAAACTCGACATCATTTTGTAACAACATCATGTTCTGCTTGCGACAGACGACACTGCCGAGTGCCGACCACTGTTTACCAAACTTATGAAAGATCTAATTCCTCTCATTACGAAACACTACACTTATAAACGACGTTCAAAATCTTCACTAATCTTCCTACACATCAATTATAACTGTATTTTGAGGCTGCTAGAGTTGCGAATTCAGTAAAGTTAGTCGTTATTTCGTCAGACCTTAGCAGATGGCTTGCAAAAAGAACCGATGATAGTGAGATAGGTTGCGTAATGGAGCGGATTTGTACACGACGTCCGATTAGATCCGTGCGGAGACATCACGGACACCGGCTCTGCTCCGCCGCCGCCGCCGGGCCCGCTCACTCATATTACTGTGTTTGGTGAGCTGGTTGTGAAACAAATGTACCTAGATTGTTTAAAAATAACTGCTTTCCGATAGATGAATACGTCTAAAGCCCGTAAATGAGTGACAAGAACTTTGCGGGCGTATCCGCCATCAAACCAGGCTAGTCGAAAATGTTGATGTAGGTAACCGAGACATTTGTGAACATTCTCTTGGTCGCAGGGCACGTCTCATTTTGTTGGAAAAATCTCAACTTCATAAATCATGTGCGTGTTCCTGCGCAAAGAGCAATAAATAAATAAAGGGCGTTTGATTTAATTTTTGATCGGGTATAGGGCGGTCCCGCGGGTGTCGCAGATGCGAGCCGAGCCGCGGCAAGTAATATGGCAAGAAATATTGAGAACATTAATTTTATATCGAGTTCGCACAAGTCGGAGGAGGCCACGTTACTGGATTGAGATTGATCGATTGATTTCATACATTTTATATTAAGTTGTTATATTAAAGTTCGTTCTTGTCGTCGAGTTACATTTCCGATTTGATGACAGATGTTTGAGGTGAACAAAAGAAAGTAATAGAAGCGCTGTATTGGATGTACTTTACAAAGGACTTAATACCTTTGGTGAAGTACAGCTCTTCCTTATACTCGTATTTTGTTTAATTCTATTTGAAGTACAGAATTCCAAAATATTGTTTGGACTAAAAAGTTCCTTGTATTTGCTATTCCGAGGTTTTTTTATTTTTTTTTCGGTGTTGTTCGGTCGGTGTAAGATAACGACGTCGTATTCGTGAGCGCCAGTTTGCACAGGTCTGAACTGCCGCCGTCCGCCGCCGCCGCCGCCGCCGCCGCCGTGCCAAACAGTGTCTTGCACTTGTTCAGTGTTTACCCACATCATATTTATGTCTGATTTGTTTTGGTCAAACTTTTTGTTTTCTATTACTGCCCTTTGTATAGATAAATGCACCTCTCTTGTGTGACGATGTTATTACCTCGTTCATAATTGTTGTGTTTGAGGAACAAATATTCAGTTAGTCGCGGAGTGACACTCGAACTGGAATATTCTATTTGAATATGTAATAATATTTGTTGGGTTTGTGTACAAATATGTAATGCTATATACATTTTCCTTTTAAGTCGGAAAACTATGTATAAACATTCGTGGCAGCATTATTTCTGAATTATACGTTTGTTAGATTAAATTCTTTAACCTGTTTTTAATTTACTTGCAACAGATTAGTTTGTGCTGACAACTTAAGGTTAGGCCGTGTTTACGTGTGTCCGTCAGTGTTATCAAGCAGACGCCGGGCGGCATGACTAGTGAGCTGTGAAGTAATGTGACGCGATGACACTGCTGTCACAGTGAACGGATCTTCTTAGTAGTTCCTATGTAGCCATGAAGTTAGGGGTGCGACACACATAAAAAAAGTTTGCTAACACTTTGGAAAACCAAATTCTTTTTTGTTACGTGTACAAAACGTTCTTTAATCTACCGATGTAAATATCACTGAATCACACAACATAAAAACTAGAACTAGACCATCGAACAAGTATTGAATCAACTGAGTTCACAAGTTGGTGGCTGTCGTAGCGCTACGGCGTAGCGTTGGACGAGCTCCAAGCGGGTGTCGCGAATAAGGTCAGCGTAGCGCTACGAGCTACGAGCTGCGAGCGCTACGCCGCACGACCTGACCTATTCCGTTCAAGGTTTTTGCTTTAATTTCAATGAGCACTTAGGCATTACATTCTGTTATTTAATTATCTAATAAGCATAAAATTAGCTTACATAAAATTAGCTTTTAAGCTATTGCATAGTTTTTATCGCGGGCTCTGAGCGCGGCGCGGCGGGCGCGGCGGGCGCGGCGGCCGAATAAAAAAAAATCCAAAAACCTAACGAATAGACCTAAGGAAAATACCTGGCACCACGCATCGTCTAACATCGTTTCAGTTCGGGAGACTTCGGCAATCATAAAAATATCCGTCATAAAAACAATTTACTTTTTCTTACTAATTCTAAGCGGCCAGCTACAAAAGAAGTTTTCACGATGAAACCTACTTATACAATTTTCCTACAACAAAGAAGTTCTTTATTGCAGTAGTGCATCACAAAAATTTTAAATACATTATATTCTCTTTAAATATACGCCGTAGGCGATTTTTTTTAATTAAAAAAATGTTATGCAATAGCTTCACCGCGGCAGTCTCCGAGTGCCACATGTAATTTTTTTATGAAATGAGTGCTCCCACCCTACTGTCAGACTTGACTGACTAAAATCCACGGTGATCTTTCATTAGCCCTTTACGCTCCAGGGTCATGGTTACGGACAGTCCCGCGACCCCGGCAGGTTTTGGTTCTCTATGGAAGCCTTCTCAGATCGCAAACAGCTCTTTGAGGCGCGCGTGGAACACGACTCTCTGTCGACCCGGGCATGGTCAACGTTCAATTAGCTTACATTAAGACTTGATTCAAAAATATCGTGAATTGCCAAAAGTCTCGTTGCCTTAAATCGAGGTCACATCTAATGACCAGTTCTTATCGTCTCATAGCTGTAAATAATACAGTTTGCTCTTAAGCTGCTGGAGCTTAATGTTCACTTCATTTGTTTGTTCTGGATGAGATCCAAGCTGATGTTCTCATACATCGCCAGAATTTAACTAATGTTGGTCGTATTAAACTGTATAGTTATATATAGTTAAATGCCTTATTGGTCTCTTGGTTTTAAGCGCGACTGCCGAGCGTGGGGGTCCTGGGTTCGATTCCCGAGTCGGGCTAAAGAACTATTGGGTTTTTTATTAGAATTTCTCAGTAACTAGCAGCCCGGAGTTTTAAAATTGAAGAAAAGTGACCACTAAGTAAAACATGATCTATTTTATTATTTATAGTTTTGTTGTAAGTTTAATATTTGAAAGGTCAGTTCATACCAAACCTGCAAGCTACAGACATTTTGAGTTATATCACTTTAACTATAAAGATGCAGCTAGATTTTCTTTTTTTGTAGGTTAAAATGTAATATTAAAACTTTGTAAAATAAATGAGAGAAAGATGCAAAATAATGAATACATTAATTCATTCATTTAATTAGTTAATGTGCTGCAGTAGAGTATTATTTATACCGTGACGTAACATCGGAAGCCTTAACATTTGCCGCTCTGTTTACAACACGTAAAGTTCACAATGTAAGCGCGGTTATGTTAGCACAGTGCGCATGCGTGTGGACAACAGTACACCCAGTTATAGCCGGGCCACACTAACGGCATTTCCCGATCATATTAGCGATAATAATGTTTAAATGTTCGTATAAACATCCATTATCGCGATAATCAACGGCATTCCCCGTTAGTATAGCCCTAGTGTTATGTGGGTTTATGCGATATTATTAAAAAGGTACATCTAACACTACACGCAGTGTAAAAACTACGATGTTAACAATATTATAAATTGTGTCAGAGTAGCTAAAAATAGAAAGAAAAATTTCTTTTTATAAAATCTCTCGTAAAGTGTTAGTGAACCTTCTGTGGTCCCACTTAGTGGCGCATGTGCGAGGACGCTGCGCCCGCGCCGCTTTGGAAAGTGAAGCGTGAGGTCAACGATCCCGCTCACGGTTGCCTCTGACCGCGCGATGTGTTGCGCATTATGTAAATAATCTCCAATATATACGTGTATATAATAATGTGCATATTACGGTCTCTGGCCATATTATGCATTCTGTGTTGATGAGAAGAATGGACGAATATTTTGACATGAATATGTAAATATCCGGTAATTTGAGATATTTTTTAATGCAGAGTGTTTTTTAAACTCTCTTCATTAAGATCGTTTAGGTAACCGATGAAATTACTGTTTTAACGTTCATCTGTAATTCTGACAAATTATCTCTGTACAAATTACATTAATATCAAACTTATAAACGCACAATTTCCGTTGACCCGCGGTGCGCGGGTGATGAGTGAGCAAATATTAACACCAGTCTCATTCGTGTTGACTCAATAGTTCATTAACATGGTGTTACAGATGAATTCAATTTGCAATCATCAGACAGCTTCAATCTCGAGGAGCTATAGCGAGCAATTTCATTTTCTTGAGATTCTGGGACCCTTCTACGACTCTATTCCCTTCAACGGCTTCATTGAAATAGAACAAACGAAAAGACCTCGGTCATTGACCCTCATCTCATAGTACGTGAGTGATGTTCACCCGCTGCCGTCCCATCCCCCGTCCCGCTCCCGCAGTAGCTGAGCGCAGCTTTCCTGTTGCAGAGCCGCAACAGGGCGCTGGCGGGCGCCAGCTCGGCCGCCGGGCCCCGCGCCGGGCCGCGCCGGCCCATCGCGCGGCTGGACGCCACCACGTACCGGCCGCCCGCACGCCTGCGGCCCGGCGGCGCCGTGCTGGCGGGGCCCGACGCTCCCGCCGCGCGCCTGCCGCTGCACCGCCGCGCTGACTCCTACTCCCCGCCCGACCAGCAGCTCGTCTCTATACAGAGCTCCAAAGAATTTACCATCAAAGAGGACGGCTCCCTTGAACAAGCTCAACGAGAACAGCAACAACAGTCGCAGCAGCAAGACCACCGCCAGCAACAACAACAAGACTACAGCCAGCAACAACAACAACAACAATATTACAGCCAGCAACCTCAACAACAACAAGACTACAGACAGCAACAGCAACAAGTCTACAGTCAACAACTACAAGACTACAATCAGCAACAACAGCCAGGATTACAGCACTCACAACAGCTACAACAACACCAGCACGAGTACCAGCAACTCTTACTGCAACAGCAACTGCTTGAGCAACGCCAACAGCACATTGAGCAACAGCGGAAGCTTTTGAACGAACAGATCTACTACAGCCAGCCGCAGAGCGAGCTAGTGTACCAGCAGCAACAGAGGCAAGCGTACGAGCAGCAGGCGCAGCGCGAGGAGCCTCTGCAGTACCGCCTGCTGCCGTACGCGGCGGAGGGCCGCGCGTGATGCCGCGGTGACCTTGACCCACATCGCGTTGTGCAACCACCGCGCTGCAGCGACCGCTCGCCTCTCTTGCGCAACACTCTCACCGCCCCGCTCATCCTCCTCTCACGCGGCCTCCAGCCGGGCTCCATATGTTGTGATTGATCGAGGTCATGGCTGAGCCTCTCATCCTTCTCTCCCATCCATTTTATGATCGGTCACAGAATTTCTTCGGTTCAAACAGTACCCAGATTCATCAACAGTCCCTCATTCATGCCGGCTTAACTAAAATGTTATACGCATAATAATTTAACTGCATTTTTGTGTGCATCTGCAAATGTCACTCGTGTGAATAGAATCCTCGCTAGTAGGTAGCTCAGGGTCGCGAGAGCACGAAGTTTCGTCACGTAAGGAGTATGTATATGATATTAACATGATTGGCCAATTAACGACCGCCCTTCTACACCTCTCACATTCGGATGTAGCCTTGAGGCGCGCCGGCCGCTTCGCGCGATCCACAGATGCATCACTCGACCTTCATCTCATTTTGCCAAGCTCCAATATGTTCAACAATCGTAAACACTCATTCTCTCGCCATATTAGCATAGACACAACACAACGCCCAGCAGGCCACATTATCCTAGATTTATTTAGGTGTTGCTAATTAGTATTATTCCGAATAATTAGTTAAAAATGTTGAATAGGAACTTCAAAATGACAAAAATGTCAAGATTTTGACCTTTGGCAACAATTTTCCCCGTGTCACACAAACCTACATAATTGCCAGGAAAGACAGAATTTTTGGAATCAAAAATTGCATTGTATGAGTCCGAAACAAGATACAAAGATAAATAATGGCGCATTGTTCGGTTGTTCCCAAAGTGCATACAATTGATTCTCTCAGAACGCGCCGGCAGCGGTTGCCCAATACTCCCACAAACAATGGTCGGTAAGGGCGCGGTGTGTTCTACGCGACTCTCAGTGATACAGACATCAGTACCTAGCGAGATTGTAATGTTCCGTTGATGTGTGTGTTATTACAGATCATAGTATTCCCATTTGTGTGTCATTACTACTAAATTGCTTGCATTTTGGATATTGACGTAGGCACATTGAAATAGAGGAATCTTAAACGAAGGCAAATTGTTAGCTTCATTTAACCGTCAGTTCACTCGCTTGGAAACATAATGTGAATGTAATCTATGAGGTTACAGTTCGAACGTGATGAACGTAACTATAAATATAAAAAGATTTATTTTGCTTTCTGACCCAGTGCTCGTCAATTGCCATTCTAGTACGAAATATTTAACCAGTATAAATAAATACGAATTATGCACCAACTCATGAACTAAGTCGCGGTGTCCTCAACCGAGCCTCAATGTTGGCGGTGGCTGCAGCGAGCATTCCGAGCCAGTAGTTACCATTAGGTACTTGTAGTTTACACGTATTTAGTGCCACGACGTGATCCACGTTATCGACACTTTGTTCTGCGCGCTCATACATTTTCATTTAATGCTGAATGAAGGCATGGACATATCCATGGTTAGCCACGAGAATTCTTCACGCTAATTGTCTAAAATTTTATAATGTGCGAACATTATTAGTTAACAATTGAATTATTTACGTGACACGTTCTAAGTTCTTGATGAGCGCGTAAAACAAATGTCTTCTTTATATTAATTTGTAAGTTTGTAAATGTTATTATTTTTAATGCTATAATAATTATGAAATCAGAATCACAGTGATGGGAAGTCTAGATAATAATGTGATTAATCCATATTTTTTTCTATCGTATGTAACATTCTCTACGTCGACATGATTTGACATTCTTGTTGCTTACTAACTTGAAGTAGCTGAGTATTAATTTGGGATGGTATTCCTAATTGTAATTGTTTTCTTTTTTTACTTATAAGCATAACACTGCCTTGTACCCCTTGTGATAAAATGTAAATACTTTTGACTATACAACATTGTGATAATACTCAGTAGCATTACAATATTCCTAGCTGTGATATAATATTGAAGTAACTCGAGCACGCTCCAGTGTCTGTGGCATCGACCGTAGATCACAGAGCGGCGACACATTTTCGTGTTTTTGTACATTTTTATTGTAATTTTAAGTCAAACATATATTAAACGTTTGCTAAACCATTGATATGTTTTTCATTTTCCTTTGAAGATGTAACTACTTATTTTTCCCCCACATCCTTTGAATACGGGACCTCAGATGAATGCACAATAAATAATCAAATAAGTAGGTACACAATGCATAAAACACATTAATAGCCTCGGTATTCCCAATTAAAAGTACGAGTATTTTTATCAAAAAAGGTGTTCGTTAATTCATCCACATAATGCTCGTTATTTTTGTAGGCTGTAGCGCATTGCAATAATACTTGCGAAGTGTTAGGTACTCTAAATCTGTGATTGCTTGGTGACATTTAGTGAAATTACACCACAGAGGCAGTGTCCACAGTTAGATGTCAAGTGAGCTTATAAAAACAGTGCGTGATGAGCACAATCTGAGATTGCACACGATATATCACAATATGGTGATGTCATGTATTACTACTTTCTGAAGAAGTGTGTCTATTTGCATGTCGTTATTAAAAAAATACATTGTGAATTTGTTGGTTGAGTAACAATACAAATAAATAGGAAAAGATGCATTTATGAAATAGCCAGGGCCACTGGCAGGAGTTTCTTGTAGAATACTACTTTAATGATATACTCCGACAACAACAGTGCTGATACTGCTATGTTTTGTTCATTTGCACTGTCCGCGTTACGCGTATCGTAGTCTCGTAGAGTACGCAGTACGCGGGGTGGGCAGAGCGCGCGGTACGCGTGCGTGTCGCTGCCGCATTGCGTACTGCGTCCCGGACATACTCGTAGCAAGTGGACCCTCGCAGTGGCACAATTAGTTTGTTTAGGATTTAAGTGTAAATGTTCGGAATAGCAGTTTTAATGTTAAGTAAACTTGTAGAGGCGACTGAGATGCTGTTTGTTCAGTACTCGTTATTATGTGTAGAGAAGAGCGCTTACGTCGGACATTGCTTACTATTTGGAACAAGTTTACTTTATCATTATGGTAGGGAAGGTGAGAGCTAGCGAGTGAGTTGTTCGCCAGTTCGAACCCCACCGACTTAACTATAGACAACACGGTTAGCGCAGTGGCTGAGCTATCAACTGCTGCGCAGCGTATCGCGGGTTCGATCCTCGCACGGAAATAATTTGTATGAAAAATTAAGTTGTAATGAATGAAGCATCTGCCTGATAACTGTCCACGCCTTAACGGATTTTTATAGGTAGTCCACAAATTGGGATAAAACATATAATACATTTCTTCATAATTCGGGTAATTTCCGACCTCAACGCAGGCAACGCCGCAAGGCAATAGCTAGTATTGAATGAATTCCAAGAGAATGATGTCGTAGAAATGGGCTAAAGAGGCGGCAGTCGGCTGCCAACTGCCTAGTCGCTTGGCTAGACACACAGCTTGGCTGCCTTTCAACTATCCGATATTCTTCAGACATTTTAAGTTAAGCGCATCACACACGGCTAAGATACGATAATATTTTATCTTAAGATACCATATCGCTCGCCATACTATTCAATGGACCGTCACACACGACGAAGATACGATATCTTTCATATTTTCGTATCGTAAGATAGAGAGCGATATTCGTATCTTAAGATGTAAAATATATCGTAAGATAACATCTTAAGATAGAAAATATATCGTAAGATACCATCTTAAGATAGAAAATATATCGTAAGATATAAAACATATCGTAAGATGACATCTTAAGATACAAAATATATCGTAAGATAACATCTTAAGATATAAAATATATCGTAAGATAACATCAGATGCAAATACGGGGTGTTGTTAACTTCGTTGGTACGAAATAGTAGTGTTCAAAGTTGCTATATGGCAATAACTTGCTAAATGACATTTTACTTGCTATTTTATAGCATGCTATTTTATATGCGTAGGTTCACTAGGTAGGTGCGAATAAAGCAAGCGCAGTAACTGTTTGCTGTAGTTGCATGCTATAGGTCCAAGAAATTAAGAATATTACATCGCGTTTATGAATTCATTACGATAAAATGGAGCAGTAAAAAAACCGGCCAAGTGCGAGTTGGACTCGCCCATGAAGGGTTCCGTAGTAGCAAGCATAGATTAGGGATATAATTATATTGAGATTAGTAAGTGATATACACAAACAATAAAAATAACTTTGTTTTTCATAGTGCTTGTATGAATGGCAAAGTTATATTTGCGGTTTTTGAAAATGTACTATATCTTAAAAACTGCTAACTGTATCTCATCCAAACCAATTTTCGTTGGAAGTTTTTGTTGAGGTCTACATTATATATTTTTTTTAGTTTTATCATTTTGTTATTTTAGAAGTTACAGGGGGAGGGACGACACACATTTTACCACTTTGGAAGTGTCTCTCGTGCACACTGTTCAATTTAGAAGAAAATGATATTAGTAACCTCAATATAATTTTAAAGATCTATCCATAGATAACACACGTATGGGTTTGGTGAAAAAAAAATGTTGAGTTTCAATTCTAAGTATGAGGGGCAGCATGAGAATGATAAAACTAAAAAAAATATGTAATGTAGATCTCAACAAAAACTTCCAACGAAAATTGGTTTGGATAAGATGCAGTTAGCAGTTTTTGAGATATAGTACATTTTCAAAAACCGCAAATATAACTTTGCCATTCATACAAACACTATGAAAAACAAAGTTATTTTTATTGTTTGTATATATTACTTACTTATCTCAATATAATTATAACCTTAATCTATGCTTGCTACTACGGAAACCTTCATGGGCGAGTCCAACTCGCACTTGGGCGGTTTTTTTTTTATTTTTGTGTGAAAATCCTAATGCGGTTCACATAATACATCTACCTACCAAGTTTCAACAGGATAGCTCTTATACTTTCGACAAAAAGTGGCTGTGACATACGGACGGACAGACAGACATGACGAATCTATAAGGGTTCCGTTTTTGCCATTTGGCTACGGAACCCTAAAAAACCAATGAACTTTCCTTCATACTTTTCAGGCTTAGGACTGTCTATAATTGATTTTACATTGTCGCATGTTTGTATTTTGTTTCTCAAAATCTCTTTGAACTAAACTGTGAAGTGCGTCGAACTCTTCTCTTGACATTTTAAAATACTCATGGAACTTTTTTTCTGAAAGATCGTCAAAAATGTTGAATTCCCCACGATCTTTCCTATTTTTAATGTGAGTTTCGACCCAAATTGATCTTCTTCTGGAGTGTGCCAGAACCATGTGCAAATCGAATTCAAAATCGGAATCGTCATCCGTAGAGCTATCCAGTAAATCTAGCAGGCAAGCATGAGACATAGTTAAAACACCCTGTATTTATTCGTTCAACAAAGGACACGACCGTGCGATCGCGACGAATATCGTAAGATACCATCTTAAGATAGAAAATATATCGTAAGATACCATCTTACGATAGAAAATATATCGTAAGATAACATCTTAAGATAAAATATTACAGTATCGTATCTTCGTCGTCTGTGATGGCCTAAGATATATTAATATAACATCTTAAGATAAAATATTATCGTATCTTAGCCGTGTGTGATGCGCTTTAAAGCTTATTAATGCAACTTGATTTAATATGCCTTCTATACTGGGGCAATGTTTTCAGGTTTCTGAATGTACTAGACCAACTTAGGTGAAAGGTACACAAATATAATCTTCTGTACTCAAACACGGAAGTGTAGCGAAAATAAATAAGTTTTGAAAATGGGGTTAATTTTTGGGGGAAGACGAGCGGAAAAAGTTTTTCCAAATGTATTGTGTGACGTATCACACGTAAATACGTTTCAAATTAAAGTACGTACGAGTATGTCGAATTTGTGTTCTGAATATTAATTTTCATAATTTTAAGCTATTTAACAAATTAGATGAATAATGACTATTCCCATTATTATAGGATATTTCGATTCCCGGCCACAAAGTCAAAGTCAAATCATTTATTTCAATTAGGCCATCAAAGAGGCACTTTTAAACGTCGCATAATTAAAATTAAGGAAATGGGATGGGATGGGAATGAATCTACACCCATTCGCAAAGGTAGGTTGTATGAAGAAGAATGGGCAAGAAACTCCATACTTACTCTTTTTAAAAATGTTTTACAATATTTTTTTACATCATTTAAAATAAATAATGTGAAAGCAATGCACCTTTAAAATGTACACTAAATATTATTAAAAATTAAAATAATAAGAAATAAAACAAAAATAGCAAAAGAAAAAGCCACTTTAGGTAGGTCGACCATCAGACGTCGTAAGCAATGTGGTCGATGGTGAAAGACGACATTGCTTATTACGGATATTTACTCTTCACTTATAGACTATAACATAATATAACAAAGGTTTCTACCCGTAGGCTATACAAATAGTTGTGTCGAACCTGCGGCACCAGGGCAGCATCGATCTCTCAGTTACTGCACGAAACGTACCTTATTCTATAATCGCAGCTTATACAGCAGCATTACACCGGAATCGCGATCGATTCAATTAAAATAACTTCTTCCCGGGAGTTCAATGCTTCGCGGTTGGAACGTGTCCAAATGTGTCTCTGGAGTCCCCGCACACCACTACCTAAGAGTTCGCGGTGTCTCACTTCAATATAACTGCAGAGAACCAAGTTTGAACACTCATTTCAATTCAGATAACAAAAATAAACGAAGATTCTACCGTTAATGCTCGTAAGAGTAGCAATATTATAGGTACTGGTCATGGGTGTACCCATGTTCTAGACCGGGCCGGGAGGGGGGGGGGGGGGGTAAATCGAAGGAATATGGTTGACTTTTGGTCAGTAAGGTACACACAGACATACACTTTCTTGTCACTCCACCTAGGGCGGGAGCACATCATCTAATGATTTTACCACCCAAAAAAGAGGGGGGGGGGGGGATTTGCATAGTTAAGTTAATAAACACAAATAATAGTAGGTTTTTTATCATATAGAACTCTTGAAATAGCTTCAAGAGTAACTTGCCAGGATCTTCAGCAAAACGGTTTAAGACGTCTTCCGTGAAAGAATCGCTACCATTTTTAGGGTTCCGTACGTCCAAATACAAAAACGGAACCCTTATAGGATCACTCGTGTGTCCGTCTGTCTGTCGCTTACAGTTAATTATCTCCGAATCTACTTAACCGATTAAATTGAAATTTGGTACACATATCAATTCCTGTGACCCAAGCACAGAGGTGTGACGTGAATAGATGTAATCTGTATATTATGTTGTGTAATTTTTGGGGGGGAAGGGGAAAATTAAAAAAAATTACTTGAAGACTGCATCGTGTGACATAACAAATGAAAGGTCTTGTTGAGAAGATCTTAAATGTATTTTTTTTTAATTTTAAAATTAATAGTTTCCAAGTTATTCAAGAAAATAGACGAAAATTGACCATTCCCTTATCTCCGAAACTACTGAACCTAAAATTTTGAAAAAAAAAATACAGAAGTTACTTAGAAATGTAACTTCTGTATTTTTTTCAAAATTTTAGGTAACTTATATATTATAGGAAAACCTATAAGTCCATGAGATTAAAATAACATGGTAAATCACTCAATATTGTGCGTACCAATCTTCAATTATTCGTAAATTTCAATTCATCTATTATTTGCGGTTGAAATTATAGGTAGGCTAAAAATAAATCGTACGGAACCCTCTTCACGCGAGTCCAACTCGCACTTGGCCGGTTTTTGTAGTATGCTAACAACCTCGTTAAAATTAATTCAGTGTTTTGAATCTAGTGTTGAATTCGTAGAAACTATGTATATTAATAACAAACTGGTGAAAAGTTATCGACATTCAGTAAGTTGTGATAGGTCGCGCGTCGCAATACACACAAGTTTTAACGAGCGCGGTGTTCGAGGCCGCGCGTGGCGACGCCGCCGCCGGTCGCGTCGTCGTCGACAGCCAAAAAACGCGACTTTTTTTACGTAAATGATAATTTGATAATACCTACTAAGGTCTGAGCAAAATAGTAGGTAACGTTTAAAACGTATTTTACGGACAGTTTGTTGGGATACGATGCGTGTAATGAATCTAGACTTATCTATACTAATATTATAAAGCTGAAGAGTTTGTTTGTTTGTTTGTTTGAACGCGCTAATCTCAGGAACTACTGGTTCGAATTGAAAAATTCTTTTTGTGTTGAATAGAGCATTTATCGAGGAAGGCTATAGGCTATATAACATCACGCTATCACCAATAGTAGCGGAGCAGTAAAGAGAAATGTTTCAAAATCGGGAAAATGGATTCCATTTCGAGAGCTTCCGTTGCGTGCGCTGCGTAAACGGTTAAAGATACGCACAAATAATGTACTACGGAATTATTCCTGATAAAAAGTTCTAAATAAAGTCTCCGAGAGCATACATTTATCTTTTAAGGTTAAGTCATTATAACCTTTATTATGGAAATCAAATTTGATTTTAAAGTAATGCATTACTTGCGAAGGTATTTTCATTAACACAATATTAATCCTAATAATAACCTAATATTATAGGATGGGATAGGATGGGATAGGATGGGATAGGATGGGATAGGATGGGATAGGATGGGATAGGATGGGATAGGATGGGATAGGATGGGATAGGATGGGATAGGATGGGATAGGATGGGATAGGATGGGATAGGATGGGATAGGATGGGATAGGATGGGATAGGATGGGGTAGGATGGGATAGGATGGGATAGGATGGGTCACGCATAGGTACGACCTGTTTCCTTGAAAGAATGACTTTTGCCTATGTCTGCTTACGTCCTGGGGCTGCCAGCGCCGGTAAAGGCAGGAACGGGCAGGCTCCGGAGTCCGCCTATACTACTCAGGTCCCAGAGGCGTTTAAACGTAGATTTTTCTCTTGCACGAGCATGCGGGCGGCGAGTATGCCCGGGTCGACGGCGCGTTGTGTTCAACACGCGCCTAAATGTGTCATCACAATGACGGGCCCCCCCTTAGAAGACCAAAGCCTACCGGGGTCGCGGAACTATCGAATTACCTTGACCCCGGAACGTAAAGGCCTATTATAGGATTTATAGGACACCGAGGATTTTAATCAGTACAAGTCTGACAGTCCCTCTTACCCTGCCCTGGGTAGGAGGACTCATTTGATGATTTACGTACGCATATTTATGTATGCTCCAGAATGATGGTTTACAGCTAATGTTGTTAATAAAGAAGCACTAAAAAAATACATTGTTGGGTTCCGACCTCCACGCGAACGAAGTCGCGGGCACAGCTAGTTAATATTATAAAGCTGAAGAGTTTCTTTGGTTGAAGACTTATGTAACAAAAGATAAAATACGGGTCAAAGGATTTTTAAAAATTTAATTGATGGATCAATTAAATTTTTTCTTCATCTTGCCTAATTTGACCCTCAGAAACTACTGATTCTCTGCCTAGTTCATATACGTGCTCTCTGATTTTTAAATTTATCGATGACAACTAACTGTTCAGGTTCTGCGAAATGTGTTCTGATAATGTTCCTTGTTTAACATATCGTGTGTTTGTTGGTCCACAGTCGAAGCTGAACTGCGAGGTGCTGCACGACGAGTTGGCCTTCGAGGTGCGCTGGGCGGTGGCCGGCGACAGCATCGTGCTGCAACTTGTGGCTAAACTGGGTCAGTACCAGCTACTGCTTACTGCTCCGTCTGTACAGAGCATCCTACGAGCAGTTAGTCTAGATCATAGAACAGAAAAGTAGCAGTTAGTACGTCGAACTTGTGTGTCAAAGGACCAAAGCAAACACTGCTCGTCTGCCAGTCCAACCCTAGACTGACCGTCTACTTGAAAGTCATCATCATCAGCCTATAAATGTTCCCACTGCTGGGACACTGGCCTCCTCTCTGTGAGAGGGAGTGGGCCATAATCCACCACGCGCACCCAGTGCGTGTTGGTGGATGTCACATGTCTTCTTTCTACTTGAAAGTGGCAAAGACAAATTGGATGTGAGGACTGAAGGCGGAAAACAAGGTGTTCTGGCAAAGGTTGGAATAGCCGTTCTATGTTTAGCAACTGATAGCTTTGAGTTCACTATTTTTTCAAATTAGAATTTTGACACGTGCCCAAAACATTATAATTTGCCAGCTTCCTACTATTATGGGACTAAAATATAGAGACGAAATTCTAGGGAATATGTTCTGCTACTTCTTCGCTTCAGATAAAAAATTGGAAAATGGCGAATGTCGAGCATTTCGGGGGACTATCCCTATCCATAACTTTGACGTTAAAATGTGTTGGTTTTGATAATAAAATATGATGTTATGCGAGTCCTTCTTCTCCGAAAAAAAGCATTCATCGTTTTTCAACTCATGTGAAATTTGCAGAGGACGGCGAGTACATGGCTTTCGGTGTCTCCGGCGACAACTTGAAGACACAGATGGTGGGTGGTGACCCCACCGTGGCGTGGGTGGACAAGAGGACGCTGAAGGGGTACGCCGAGGACTACTACCTGGACGCCAAGAGTCAGTGCGCGGGAGTCAGGGGATCCTGTCCCGATGAGAGGCTCGTGGTACGTGCGCCGTATCTTTCTGTTGCTGCTGTGTCAAAAGGGATAAAATATAATTCATGATTTACGTATGTTGGTTTGTGAAAATAATGTGTACAGGCCAAAGATGAATGGTTTTATACATTCACCTAGTTTTTTGTAAGTGATGTTTTTGTCGAAATTACAGTGATCCCAATTAAAGTTGTCCTACGGTCGCTTTCGGGTTACTATCATCGTAGTAAATCTGCAAATTCTGCAACAGTAACGTTGAACATCCTTCCTCAGGAGAATACAAACTCGATCCGTCTGTTGAATGCGGCGCTAGTGAACGGCTACTCCATCGTGACGTACCAGCGCTCGCTGAAGGCTGCGGACGAGCTGGACCGCGCTGTGCTCACCAACACCAGCCAGGCCATCATCTGGGCCATCGGCCCGCTCAACTCGCGCAACGAGGTCTCCTACCACCCGCACTTCACCAAGGTATTTTTATCCGAGTCTTAAGCACTGTTTATTTTTCTTCTTAGCATGTAAATTAAGCCAGTTTAGAACTGCTGGGGTACTGATTTGGTTTCTTCAGAAGTATTATTTAGTTCTGGTAATGATAATAAACAGGACACGATGACGATATTGCCCCATTGTGAGAGGATTAGCACCACAAACGAATGAAATGAGTACTTTTGATAGCTCAACTGTCTGTCATAATATCCTTAAGGGATTAAACAGAATGTAGCCCTTCTATCGTAAAACTCTCCTGAGGGTTAGTTCACACTAAAATGCAACGCGACTATACTGGAAATGTGTATCTTTTCTGTGTATCTTTTCGTGTAGTAAATAAAGTTTGATTTTGAGGTGCTCTACCTCTCTGTCTGCTGTGTCAATTGACCCTAAGTAACAGTGAAATAAAATAATCCATTTTATTAAAGTTTGTCTCTTAATATTTGTGTTGTGTTTAGGGTGACAAGTTGATCGAGTTCGGCCGCCCTCCCGTGTGGAACTGCCCCATGCCGGAGGAGGACGAGGCGCCGGCCTCCATGGCGCACGCGCCTGTTCCCGAGCGTGAGCCGCAGCACACGGTGAGTCTTCACTTGATCGCAACCAGAGAGCAAGAGCTTAGATAGAGTTAGGGTTCAATTGCCCGCTGAGAAAATATGTTTTATTATATTTCTCAGTAGTAGTTACGGAATCTGGATTTGTGCCAGCTTGATGGTAATAGGCTTGCCCCATAATACGTGAGACTAAAAAGAACGGGTGAAATGAGACGTGCTCCTTATTACATACGTTTCTGCTAAAACCTTCAGAGCTTACAGGATTAATGATATGCAAAAATAATAATTAGAGGTGTTAACAGAGGAGATATGATACAAGGCGTAAAAGAGGCCATACGAGTAAACAAGTGTGACTTGTGACACTCGTGTTGTCTCATCAATCTTACGTAAATTAAAATATCTTTACTTCTGTGATAGCATGATAAATCGTGCTCACCCAACATTTGGACTGAACATTTGAACTGTTGTTTTAAAATCATCACATTTCCCAGGCACAAGTAATAAAGCCGAACCCGGTACCCACCCCGAAGCCCGTCGCCAAGTCAGTTCCGTGGGACATCCCCGCCATCCAGTGCTACGAGCCGCCGGACGGCGTGTTCTACGCGCAGATGGGACCCACCGGCGGCAAGCAGGGATACTCCGCCATCACTGGTAGCTTATACCTAGTATTAATTATATTGGTGATCAAATAACAAAAAAACACAGCTGAATTTTGGTAGATACTCGTACCTTAGTAGAAATAACGTGCCAAAAATTATTCATGATAAAAAATGACAACATTTTCAGTTTTTGGGATTTTTCTCGGAATTTTATGATCTACCATTTATATCTGAGCCATATTTTTGACGAAAATCGTTTCCGAGAAATATACATAAGGCAAAAAATTCAAGGTCAGTTCATGACCTCGAATTTTTTTTTTTGTCTCGATCGATTGATATTGGCTATAAAAAAAGTTGAAAATGTATTAGAGACTGCTGATCTGTGTTTACCTTTATCGCTTACCATTTATCTATAGGGCCTGTGGGCCTACCAGAAAGAAAGAAAGAAAATAAGTTTATTTGGCAAAGAATCTGTTTTAGCTGGAATCTTTTTACATGGTACTCCTGTGTGCAGGCCATGTGGGCTGGGGCATCTCGTGGTACATCAACGGTCTGCTGATCCCGGAGATCAACGTGGTGCGCGGGCGCAAGTACACGTTCGTGGTGGAGGGCGGCTCCAACCCCGACGTGCCGGCGCGCTACCACCCCTTCTACATCACCAACGACCCCGTCGGCGGGTACTTCCACAAGACCGATAAGGAGAAGGAGGTAAATGTCAAGTACACGTTCGTGGTGGAGGGCGGCTCCAACCCCGACGTGCCGGCGCGCTACCACCCCTTCTACATCACCAACGACCCCGTCGGCGGGTACTTCCACAAGACCGATAAGGAGAAGGAGGTAAGTGTCAAGTACACGTTCGTGGTGGAGGGCGGCTCCAACCCCGACGTGCCGGCGCGCTACCACCCCTTCTACATCACCAACGACCCCGTCGGCGGGTACTTCCACAAGACCGATAAGGAGAAGGAGGTAAGTGTCAAGTACACGTTCGTGGTGGAGGGCGGCTCCAACCCCGACGTGCTGGCGCGCTACCACCCCTTCTACATCACCAACGACCCCGTCGGCGGGTACTTCCACAAGACCGATAAGGAGAAGGAGGTAAGTGTCAAGAACACGTTCGTGGTGGAGGGCGGCTCCAACCCCGACGTGCCGGCGCGCTACCACCCCTTCTACATCACCAACGACCCCGTCGGCGGGTACTTCCACAAGACCGATAAGGAGAAGGAGGTAAGTGTCAAGTACACGTTCGTGGTGGAGGGCGGCTCCAACCCCGACGTGCCGGCGCGCTACCACCCCTTCTACATCACCAACGACCCCGTCGGCGGGTACTTCCACAAGACCGATAAGGAGAAGGAGGTAAGTGTGCACGGAGCGTGCAATACGTGACACGGAAATACCTGTAAATTACCAAATTGTACTATTATTAACCGACTTCAAAAAAAAGGAGGAGGTTCTCAATTCGTCGGAATCTTTTTTTTTTTATGTATGTTCCCCGATTTCTCGAAGTCGCCTAGACCGATTTGGAAAATTTTTCTTTTGTTTGAAAGGGTATACTTTCCAATTGGTCCCATGATCATCAGGTCAGGATCTCATGATGGAATCCCAGGGAAATCGAGGGCAACCTTCAAATTTTATAGGCACATACATAGTACCATTTTCATATATTTTCTAAATCCGTTCAAGTATTTGCATCTGATAATCATCATCTCAGGTGGATGAGCTAATGATGGAAGGTACAACTCCTCAACGGCTTGGAGTAGGCATCGACTGATTAAGTTTGTGTTCGCATATCTCTGGAACTACAAGTCCGATTTAAGTAATTCTTTTTTTGTTGTACTAAGTATTGTTTAACTTACGGAATACTGCAAGTTTCATCAAAATCGGTTCAGTAGTTTTTGAGATAGGGAATTTTATTAGCATATTGTGCACTTGAGCGATGTTGTTACCGGTGCTACGGATTACAACATTTTAGTGCACATACATGTAAGAGAATGATTTATTTGACAAGAATTTGAGTTGAATATTTAAACTAAAAAGAGTAAAAAAAAAACTTTTTCAAAAAAAAATGTAACCGCCTTCAAAAACAACCACAAAAAAGGGTAAAATAACCTACAAAATAACTTTTCTTTCAGAAGTCGGTGGCAAAAAAAAAACAATGAAATGAAAAAAAAAATAAAGGCACCGACTTCTGAATGAAAAGTTATTTTTAACCGACTTCAAAAAGGAGGAGGTTATCAATTCGACGGTAATTTTTTTTTTTTTGTATATTTGTTACGCGATTACTTCGCCAACTCTTCTTCTTCCTGCCCTTATCCCATTCTACTTGGGGTCGGGGCAACACGTTTTCTTCTTCCATTCTCCCCTATCAGACGTCACAGTATCATTTACTCCTTTTTCTTTCATATCATTCCTTAGACAATCCATCCATCTTTTCTTTGGCCTTCCTCTTCCTCTCCATACATCAACATTACTCCGCCAACGATCAACATTACTCCATCCATCAACATTACTCCGCGATTACTCCGCCAACTGTGGACCGATTTTTAAAATTCTTTTTTTGTTCAAAAGGAGGTACTTCTGAGGTGGTCCCATAGTCACCAAGTTGGGATCTGATGATTGGATCCTGGAGAAATCGAGGGCAACCCTCGAATTTTATAGGCCGACACACCGTTTTTCGCAAATTTTATGAAGTAATTTAAGTACTTGCGTATGATGATGATGATGAACTCCTTAATAGTAAGGAGTAGGCATCGACTGATTAAGTTTGAGTTCGCATATCTCTGGAACTACAAGTCCGATTTCAGTATTTCTTTTTTTGTTGTACTATGTATCATTTAACTTAGGGAATATTGCAAGTTTCATCAAAATCGGTTCAGTAGTTTTTGAGATAGGGAATTTAATTAGCTTATTGTGTACATGAGCGATGTTATTACCGGTGTTATGGATTACAACATTCTAGTGCACATGCTGTATTTGACAAGAATTCGGGTTGAATATTTAAACTAAAAAGAGTAAAATAAAAACTTTTTCAAAAAAAATGTAACCGCCTTCAAAAACAACCATAAAAAAACGGTTAAAAAAGCCTACAAAATAACTTTTCTTTCGGAAGTCGGTGGCGAAAAAAAAGACAATGAAATAAAGAAAACAAAGACACCGACTTCCGAAAGAAAAGTTATTTTGTAGGTTTTTTTATGGTTGTTTTTGAAGGCGGTTACATTTTTTGTAGGTTATTTTACCCTTTTTTGTGGTTGTTTTTGAAGGCGGTTACATTTTTTTATTCTAAAGCCATATTTTGTATGTTCTTAAATATTCCTATTTAGCATTTTTCATGTGACATTATCTAACTAGATTTCAGCAATGCAATAGTGATGTTGGGAGCTTCCTCTAAACTAGACATGATCATGCAAGTCTCGGTTTAGTGATTAAAACTTTTGTGGGTATAGTCCAAAATCCAGAACATTTTGTCGACGCACCCTCATGGAACTCAAATTCATCCTAAGAAAAAAAAAATGTTCAAAACTCATGCATTTCAAATTCTTCTAGCTTTCCACATTTATAAAACTGATGAACTTGAGGATCCTTTTAATCTGCTTCAAACTCCTCAAGAAGTACGCTCCAAGAATATCTTGTTTGTTAACTCCTGAAACTTTCAGTTTTACACTTTCAAAGGCTTTATTTAAAGCGCGCATAAATGTAGACGTTTTAATTATATTATATTTTAGTCAAAGAGTTCATTTTCGATGCAATAATTATGTCTAAGTAGACGCAGTTGGAGCACAATCGCTAATTGCGTTCAGCGGATTAATAAATAAAAATGCTTTGGATATCAAACAACAAACTTGGACTTGCAGTTGAAATACCATTTAGTTGGTCTTATAAATATTACTCGCAAACTTGTAAGGCCTACTTAACTGTAGGCTGTCGACTACGGAACCCTAATTATTAGTTAAAATGTCTGTTTATACTGATTGAACAGGCTGCGCGCGGAGACCTCACGCGACAATTATTGCGATAACGACCAAAGAGCAAACAAAAAATTTCATATAATAACATTAACTATATACGGCTGTCATCTTAATTCCAGGGTATAGAGATCTACGCCGGCGTGCGACGCACTCGCTCCGGCTCACTGAGCCCGATCGGCGTGGGGCGGCTGTGCAACTGGACCCCCGACCAGCAGGGGCCCGACGCCGACGAGTACCCCAGCTTCGGCGCCTACCAGCGGTCACTGACCCTCGTGTGCGAGGAGGGCAACCCCGGCGTCGTCACCTGGATCCCCGACAAGAAGACCCCCGACACGGTCTACTACCAGGTCAGCCGACAGCCTCCTTGACTCGACCTCATCCAGTAGATTATAGCGCATGGTGCATCCGCCAGGAACTGTTGTCTTTGGTGACGGAGTGGTGAACAAATGGAGTTCTCAATTAATATTGACTTTGCAAGTTTTTAATAAAGTTTAGCAAAATCTCGTAGGTGTATTTGAATGAGATTAATGTTTTGCTGCAAACGGTTCAGAGAATCGATGCGTAAGGAGAAGAAAGACAAAATCTCGTTAAAATAAGTGTCACTCGTATGCTAATCTGCAGCACTTCTTTTGTTCACTCCTCCAAAACATGCATGGTGCTATGCATAGACGCCAGCTTTGAAAGATGTTTTAGTGATGTGTTATTTCTAATGTTCTTGTTTATACCATACCTACTCGATCATCACAATATTTGTACATCAGACTAAGACTTTCACTACTACACTCGAGAGCAATGAATCCGGGTCACTTAAAGAATCCTAAAAATCTCGGAAACTAAAAATGCTAGGTTAATGCAATAAATTATATTTAATAGACAATGTAATACTCCTTAAATGAAGGTATTAAAACTTCTTAGTTATTGTAAAGTTATATCATAAAAAAATCAAATTTGAAAAAGGGCCACTTTCGAAGATGGAACTACGAAATTACAGCATTTGGTTTTGCTTTTGTTTGTAATCTGTCATTTATGTGGGTACATAAACCATGTTGATAGTGCTCTATATTCATTATTCAAGCTGAAATTATGTCGCTTACGCCTGAAGAATGCACCAGAATACTTACAATGCTGGAAACCGGCCGGAGTCAGCGCGATACAGCCAGGACTGTCGGTGTGTCGCTCTCAACAGTACAAAGAGTTCTTCGACGTTACGAAGAAACTGGTTCTAACCTACGCAGACCAGGAACGGGCAGAACCAGGTGTACCACAGCACGAGAAGACCGATACTTGGTGAACACCATGCTTCGAAATCGCTTTCTCACAGGAACTGAACTCACCAATCAGTTTCGACGCCTCGGAGGAAGTAACCCAAGTGCATGGACAGTAAGACGTCGGCTTGCTGAATCTAACTTAAAACCCCTTAGACCTGCAAACGGCCCTAAACTGGAGCGTGGGCATCGTATTTCAAGACTAAGATATGCCCAGAGCCACGTAAATTGGAGTATTGAAGATTGGTCAAAAGTTATGTTCTCCGACGAATCAAAATTTATGCTCTACAAGCACGATGGAAGACACAGAGTGTATCGAAGACCAGGGGAAAGATTCAAGCAAGCATGCACCGAAGAAAAAGTAGCCTACGGTGGTGGGTCTGTACTTGTGTGGGCCGGAATTTCTTCTGAAAGTCGCACAGAGCTAGTGATCATAGAAAACGGCTCTTTAACTAGCGTAAGATATGTGGAAGAAATCCTCAATGATCACGTTGGTCCATTTATGGTCAATTTAGGTGAGGATGCTATATTTATGCATGACAATGCCCGACCTCATACAGGTAGGATTGTGAATGACTACCTTCAAGAGATGAACATTACTCGTATGGAGTGGCCAGCGCGCAGCCCGGATATCAACCCGATCGAGCATGCTTGGGACGAGCTAGGCAGATGCGTAAAACAACGAAACCCTCCCCCAATCACGCTTCGTGAACTCAAAATTGCTCTCACAGAGGAATGGGAGAATATTCCCCAAAATCGTATAAGGAACTTGGTGTACAGCATGCCAAACCGCGTAAACGCAGTAATGGAAGCACGAGGAGGCAATACGAAGTATTAAAATTCAAGAAAATCGTAATAAAGTTCAAAAATTTCATGTTTCCTATTTTTGTTTTAAGGAGAGATCAGCAGTTTTTTTCTTTATGTAATTTTGTGTTAATAAAATGTATGGTGACTCATATTTTAATTTTACTTTCATTTAAGGAGTATTACATTGTCTATTAAATACAATTTATTGCATTAACCTATCATTTTTAGTTTCCGAGATTTTTAACATTCTTTAAGTGACCCGGATTCATTGCTCTCGAGTGTATTTACAATCCGATACTCTTCATCTGTTCTTTACAGCGCATTATTCTTTATTTCACTGTTACACGACGCATGCACACTAAACGTGTCCGAGTAAACGCAACGCAGTACTGCGCACGACACTTAAACATTGCATGGTCCTCTTGACACGTTGCCTTATCGGAATCCGTCTTGTTTTTTTCAATATAATATTACAAACATTCACATTGAGCGCGTTAAAAGAACGATAAAGTATTGTAGCAGCTGATTGAGTATTAGTGACATTTCCTTTATAAACTTGTTGTTCCATCTTAACGACTCTTTACGAACGATATCTATTTATTACTTTCTGATGTTTCGTTTTCCATATATGGCCAGACGCATCCACACATATAAAACGCTCCTATTATCTATGTGAATCTAGATACCGGTTGTTTTGAAAAACAATTTTCTTCAGGTTTACACTATGCTGTTAATTTGTCATCACGACTGATAGTAGATAGTATGAAGCATAAAGCTGTTAAGTTTTATAAAAAAAACCGTGCGTTACATATTATTATGTGGGCCTGCACTGGGCCACAGATGGTTGAGCCTCCAAGTAGTATATAATCTGCGCCTCACTGTATGACGTACACTGTATGTACATAATCTTTACTATCTGTTTTCTGTTTCAGCCTTCCAAGCCTTCTCTGTGCATGAGATAGCTCAGTTACTTCTCAATGTATATTTATGGACGGTGAAAGTGTCATTAGCTTGCAGCGGTTGTTTAATTTCGTAGGATTAACGTGTTTGTCTGTTCCAGTGTTTCACACACCGCCACCTCGGGTGGAAGATAAACGTGCTGGACGAGTGCGAGGCGCAGGAGGCGCAGGAGAGCCGCGTGCAGCCCGCGCTGGCGCTGCCCGACGACCTCGCCGGCCAGGAGTCCGTGCAGGTACCGTCACGACTCTCTCCGAAACGTAACTTTTTAGATGAGCGCAAGAAAATACAGAAAATAATCAATACGAAAACGAATTATGACGATTTCAGTAGATATAAGAGCGAGAGCGGACTCTTGGGAGAAGTGTACCCAGGGATAGACGAGACGCCGCCGTACAACAGTAAGAGACAGGAGTATTCTGAATTGCCGATATCCAACTCACAAATCAAGGAGGTGATCCAAGCCGTGGAGACTCTGGAAGACACGATGAAGGACAACAAGAGGAACAAGACGTACCTGCAGTACCAGGTGCACGAGGACGCGGAGCATGGCTTCGTGGAGCAGGCGCTGCGCGACGGCGATGAGTACTTCCTCGAGCCGGGCCAGAACGCCGACAACTACTTCTTGCCGGGCAATCAGAAACCACTGACACTGCAGTCAGTTTTAAGACCTGCCCCACATAATTCTCACAAGCCAATGAATAACATGCGACCTGGTCCGTTCCGCCGGCCGGCGCCTCCAGAGATCAAACTTCGTCGTCCTCCGACATTCCCGAAAGGGAACATGAACATGGGCTACCCCCTCCCCCTCCCCAGCCACCACGGCTCACACGGACAGCAGAAAAAAACGCCGCCAAAGTTCAACCAAAACCGTTTGCAGCAGAACATTAATCGACCACCCATGAACGGTGTGCCACCAATGAAAGTAATGCACCCGATACAAAATAAACCTAATTATAATACATTGGGGCCCAAGCAAAATTTAGGACACCAACAGAATTCAGCTCATCAACAAAACTCAGTGCCTTCTCAATTTGCAGCGCCTCCACCCCCTCCACCCCTTCCACAGTTTCAGAAGATACAGAATAGTCCAGTACAATCTATAATAATGGGCAAACCGAGCTCCAACAATGTACAGTCAACAGTTCCGAGTCAGACATTGAAGTTAGGTCAAACTGACATTATCGCTAACCAAGTGGTCAAAAGCCAGATAATGTTGCCTCCAGGAGGCAACGATGCAATAGCTCAGCACAGCAATGTACAAACATTTTACAACAAGCCAGGACAGATCATACTCGGCAAACCTATGGACAACCCGATGCCTCTGGACCAGCAGATGATCCCAACGAAGCAGCTCGGTATGAAATCACCGCCCACTCCGTCGCCAGGGTTCTATCAATCAACATCCAGTATTCATTTGAAAGAAGAAATTGAACAACAGTCGCAAAATGAAATAAAATCATCCGATTTCATTGGTGAATCTGCTGATAAATCCACGATTCCGCCTGCCGTCAATACAGGGTTTAAACCTGACTCAATCGTAGTTGAGAGTGGTTTTAAACCTATTATAAGAGAACCATTAATGGCCGGTGAAGATAAGATAGCTGAATATGAAGGCAACGCTAACAGACGTGAGGACGCCGCTGTGGAAGATGATTATGAAGACTCCCTGCCTTACATCGAACCCAACAATCACCACTACCCGTCTAGTGACAAGCTCACTGAGACGTTCGAGCCGATGTTCATTCCATCTCCTGAGGACCACTTGTTGCCCACCAACGATAGAACTAAGGAGGTGTTCCCGACTAATCACGCCAAAGAAGACCGACCTCATCCTGTGTACTTGAAGAATGTCACTAAACTGAGTAATGTGACTAAATTGATTGGTTTGTTCAGCGAGAAAAACATGGAAAAGGAGGTTCACGGCGATTTAATGATGGACTCTGATAGACTCAGCCCTCATTACCTCCCCCCCGACCCAAAACTACCAAAAGAACATTCTCAGAAATTGTCGTCCTCCAGCGATCAAACGTTCACGACCTATGACGGAAAAACTGTATCAGCAGCAACGTTGACGAGTGTCTCCGATGGAAGTAAACCCACAACTAAACTATTTTCTGCCAAATTACCTGCTAACTTCGAGCAATTATTAAAAACACCACAGTTCGGTCCCTTCAAGGGCGAAATTCCACCACCAGTAGCAGCGCATATTAATAAGGAAGCTCAAGAATCGAATAAAGGTAAAGTAGTGAATTTAAGAACGACAAATTTAAAACTTACAAATATTCAAAGACCTGAAGATTTAAAGGCAGAAGGTAGTGATAAAGTTGAGGTGAAAACACCTGAAGTGGATGATGATAGCGATGAGGAGTATGAAGATGAGAGTGAAGGAGAATATAGAAACTTGAGACGACGAAGAGACACACAAGCCACTCAGTTTGAGATGGGAGAAATAGAAGAAGTTCAGACAAACGGGCACAGCATGCCCAAAAACACCGTCGAGTTTGAGAATGAGAAGCACGCGACGGGCACCGCCACGTCACTGCGGCTGTACTGGATGACGCACCTGCTGCTACTGATTACTTGTATCAACCTGCTGTAACTTGTATAAGCTAATTATTTAATTATTTATTGGATATCGTATAGGGCTTGCCATGAAATGCATTTCGTGTTGGATATGTAAGTGTCGGGGCCGGCTGTGGGCTGCGATACGCTCCGCTCTACTCTGCGCCTCTCGTGTTGATCTGAACCACACCTGTTACCACTTTGTTACACGCATAATGCAATTCAATACTCCGTTAGTTGATAAGTATTTTGTAAATATTTTTATTTTCTAATAAAATTAGTGTTACATTTTATTACTGTGGTTTTAGTTCATTATAAAATTACCCTCCAAAAAGGGGTGGAAACATGTAAGGGGAGTGACATTCTATCAGCGACGATGGTGCTAAATCGAGCGAAGCTGCGTTCACAAGCTATGTATATGAAGCTTCAGCATCAATCCTTTTTATGTGGCTTGGTGTTGCGAGGACTGGGCAGCTTGAGCAGCGAGTGCACGTTGTAGATCTTCTTGGTGAGGCGCGTGAAGTTGGCAAGCGCCTTCTCGTGCGGGTAGCTCGTGTCCACTAGCCGCAGCACCGAGTCGCGGCTGCGTCCTCTGTAATGAAGAAACAACATTGCGGATTAGTAAGAATCGACTTGATGAAAGCACCAGGCTCACTCAAATTGGAAGGTGGGTCTTTGTCCAGAAGTAGGATAGGACTAATAAATCATTATTTGCATTAATTATCACACTTCCTAAAAACGTGGAGTGCAATTGAAATAACAAAAACAATGAAATTATTCTCACATTTAATATAAATGCATGTATGAACCCCACGCTTTTTTACTATACCTATCAGATTTTTTTTATAGTTGTTAAAATTTTTGAATATACGAGTAGCTTAGCATTTATGACAAAAATCTAATTGAAAACTTTGAATAGGTTGATGAGGCGAAAAAAAAATATCGATAGCTAGTCGTCGTCGTTGGCGTTTAGGTAGGTGTCCTTATTTTTTTAGAGTATCGTAGCACTTGAAAAAATATGCAATGTGAATTTAGGTGCCATATTGATGCTTTCGATTTTTTCCAGACTGCTTAGGCCCTCTTCCTCTTAGCTTAGACTCACTGCTTGGCGGTGAGCAGCCTGGCCACGGAGGTGAGCGGCAGGCCGGCGCGGTCCGCCATCTCCAGCGAGCTGCCGCGCACCACCAGCTCCTCCACCACGTCTGTTGCTGCGCCCTGACATACTGTGGACAACACAATGATTTGTCACCAGTGGCTCTTTCTTTGTCATGGCAAAATCATCAAATGACTCCTCCCATCCAGGGCGGGACGGGACTGTCGGACTTCTACTGACTAAAATCCACAGTGATCCATCAATAGCCCTTTATGTTTAAGGGTCACGGTTACCTGATGAGACAGTCCCGCGATCACCCGCGGCCCTAGCGTGACTTCACATTTTTTTGTGACGTAAATTAAACTGAATTTTTGAAGTTAATATAATGAGAAAAATAGTACCTCGTTCGTACTTTAAAGGCGTTTTTCATTTTCCTTGCAATAAACGCCGTAAAAACTTTAAGAACGCTGTAAATAAAATACGGAAACTTGTGCTAAGGCCTCACAACATTCAATCAACTCAGCTAGTTGCAGTCCACAGCTAGACATCGTCCTTTATCAGCTTGGAAGAGAGTTTGATGAGTAAGATCGCCCAGACGAGACGTTATAGAAAAGTGTTATATACTCTAGTGGCCGAAATATTTGATAAAAATCTTGTTACTGTGAGTCTTAGATTTTCGTGAAGGTACGTTATTTTTACACAGAAAACTAATAAGTTATCATGTGGGCGGAACTGCGGGGCAGGAAACAATGTATCTTTTCTGAGAAAATATAGCGGTTTCATTTGACCTTAGATCAATGAAAATAATAAATTTCCCGGAAGGTACTAAAATTTTCTTTTTTAAAGTAGAGCAAAACTTTGTCTGCATCGGCTGGTTGCGATTAGGAGTGAAGAAATTGGCGGGTATAGACATGTTAGGAATTCGACAGTAGCCGCCGTGATTTTGCATGCCTAGCCTTCTATGCACGCCGTGCAAGCTTCTTTAACTGCGCCCTGGTCTGGTCCATTGTCAAAAATTGTTGCAATTTCTGCGCCCCTCCAGAGTTTGCGTCCTGTGCCTGGGCACCGTTGGCTCAATTCAACTTTCGGGACTGGAGGCAATCTATAAATTAAACAAGAATTACTACTACAACATTTTTAGGGTTTCGTGCGTCCGAATACAAAAACGGAACCCTTAAAGGATCACTCGTGTGTCCGTCTGTCTGTCGCTTACAGTCAATTATCTCCGAATCTACTAAACCGATTGGGTTGAAATTTGGTACACATATCAATTCTTGTGACCTTAGCACAGAGGTCTGACGTGAATAGATGAAATCTGTATGTGGGAGGTAATTTTTGGGGGGGAAGGGGAAAATTTAAAAAAAAAATTGAAAACTGCATCGTGTGACATTTCAAATGAAAGATCTTGTTAAGACAATCTTAAATGTATTTTTTTTTGTAATTTTAAAATAAATAGTTTCCAAGTTATTCAAGAAAATAGACGAAATTTGACCATTCCCCCCCTTATCTCCGAAACTACTAAACCTAAAATTTAAAAAAAATACAGAAATTAGTTTTCTACTTATAGATTATAGGAAAACCTATAAGAAGTCCATGATATTAAAATAACATGGTAAATCGTGTACGTTACTCCAGCAAGAAAGTATCTCCTAGAGTTTTAAGAGTAGAACGTATAGTTGGTGCCTTATTTGCTGTAAATGTGCCCCCACATAAAAAATGTGTGCCCCCTGTCGTTTTGAAAAAAAAGCGGAAAAACGATTCTTGCTGGGGTAACGTTTTTCTAGCAGGAAAATTCTAAACGAGTGATCGGAGAGAGAAAAATTGTGCATGGCCAGAGAGCTTATATGCGTGCCAAAATGTGCCCCCAAAAATAAAATCTGTGCCCCTTCAGATTTCCGAGATATTGCGTTTCCTGCTGGAGTAACGTTTTGATGAATCTTATATCTCTAAAACCATAGCATGTGCCCCTGTACAATAAACATACACGAGTAGCTCTTAATTTGTGCCCCTTTGTGCCCCAATTAGATTTAAGAAAATATTGATAGTTTTCAAGTTATCGCAGTTTTATGAAAACCAGAAAAAACATCGCAGCGCCTAAATGAGACAAGGCATAAGTTCGCTGAAAACTGTATTCGGTCCTTCTTGACGCTAATAATAACCATACAAAGTTTCAAAACTGTTCATGCATCCGTTTTTGAATAATCTTGCTAAAAGTCAAAACGATGGTGTCATAACTTTGACGGCAAAATACAAGGAACTGGCTCAATCTCAGATGTGTAGGTGTAAACCAAAATCATGTGCCTTTAGTCAAAAATATATGGTGAAAATATTGAGCTTGGAATGTTTCGCATTAAGTAAATATAAACAAAAAACCAAAATATGTAAACAACGGCTGGTTATCCGACCAAATTTAAATGACAACTAAAAAGCGACGGATTCATACATATCGATGACCTTCTTTATTGGACGTATTATACCTAAGCTGTTGTCAGTACAGTTGCGTTCAAAAGTTTTGGGGGCTAATTAAAAAATATATTAAATGCACCTTGTGACTATATTAATGAAACAGCTTGTTGATGTGTAAATTATTATTTATCTTCCCTTAATTTTAATTCTTAAAGTAATTATCACATCAAATCATAGATCAAATTTCCTACGTATAAATATTAGAAATAATTTCCACGTTGTGTAGTCATTATTATTTAAATCACAAATCAGTTTTTCATCTAAGTCTAACTTATAATTAGTTAATTCGCATCACAAAAAAATCACAGATCAGTATTAAGTATAAGTTTAGTAGGTATTGTGTAAAAAAAATATTAAATTTGAAATCATAGATAAATAATTCTCTTACGAGTACTTAATTTACTTATACATAGATTCGCGAACTTATGCCTTGTCTCATTTAGGCGCTGCGATGTTTTTTCGGGTTTTCATAAAACCGCGATAACTTGAAAACTATAAATATTTTCTTAAATCTAATTGGGGCACAAAGGGGCACACATTAAGAGCTACTCGTGTATGTTTATTCTACAGGGGTACATGCTATGGTTTTAGAGATATATGTAACGCACGCCTTGCAAGATGGTGCCTCTGCAGCTCAGACATGACCAGTCAGCCATAGCCAGTTATCAGGAGCCAGCTAGAATGTAACGCCTAGCCAGATATCGCGCAGCCAAGCCTTGGCCGGACCGCCATAGCCAAGCCAGATATCGCCTAGCCAGATATCGTGCAGCCAAGCCTTGGCCGGACCGCCATAGCCAGCCAGCCAGCCAATGCCAAAACCCTTTTAGCAAGCCTGCTAAGCCGCTAGCCATGCCGTCACATCCTGTCATGAGATCAGGCCTGATCTTGTGAGGATGTGACCAAGGAGTCTTATTTACAGGGAATGTGCCAGTAGTACCGTTCGCGTTATCGCCACAGAGCATGTAACTTTATGGTTGCCTGTCAGTCAGCCGTCTGCCATGGAAATTACGAGTGTGTCTATTCATGAGATTCTTCATAATTTGTTAAAGCAAGGAAATATACTGATTGCCTTTATACCGTCTACAATTATTTACCACTCCATTATTTTTGAGTGTTACAATACGATTCATAAAAACGTACCTCCAGCAGGAAACGCAATATCTCGGAAATCTGAAGGGGCACAGATTTTATTTTTGGGGGCACATTTTGGCACACATATAAGCTCTCTGGCCATGCACAATTTTTCTCACTCCGATCACTCGTTTAGAATTTTCCTGCTAGAAAAACGTTACCCCAGCAAGAATCGTTTTTCCGCTTTTTTTTCAAAACGACAGGGGGCACACATTTTTTATGTGGGGGCACATTTACAGCAGATAAGGCACCAACTATACGTTCTACTCTTATAACTGTAGGAGATACTTTCTTGCTGGAGTAACGTACACTGGTAAATCACTCAATATTTTGCGTACCAATTTGGGTCAGATTAAAAAAAAAACGTGATAGGTAACATCGTACGGAACCCTCTTCACGCGAGTCCAACTCGCACTTGGCCGGTTTTTTTATTACGGTTTGCAGCGTAGGCAGGCCTCCCACTAAGTGGACCGACGAAATCGTTAGGGTCGCGGGCAACCGATGGATGCAAGTGGCGAATTGTCGTTCGGCGTGGTGGTCTAAGGGGAGGCCTATGTTCAGCAGTGGACGTCTTTCGGCTGATGATGATGATGATGAGTGGAAAGGGTCGGCAAACTAGTGTGTAGCTTGTGGGGCAAGTGGACTGTTCAGAGACCTTATTATTAAGACGTTATCCTCTTCGTTACGCCAGACCAAGGCGCAGTTAAAGAAGCCCACACGGGGTGCATAGAAGGCTAGGCCAGTTAGGCTGGACTTGCCCTTATGACCTTCTACTGTTGTAGCCACACTGACCAAGCGCTAAGTTCTGTATGAAAGTGCCATTACTATCTACTTGAGTTACTCACGCGCACGGAACAGCGGCGTCCAGCCGTGGTCGTCCTCTGCGTGCACGTCCCCCCCGCGGTCGAGCACGTGGCGCAGCATGGCCAAGCTGCCCGAGTCCACCGCGTAGTGCTCCACACGCAGTCCGTTCAAGTCGCGGCTCTGACACGGTACAGCGGTCAGGGAGCATATAGAGAGGCAACAGTGATGTTTTCGAACATGATAATAATATTTTTATTTTTGAGAAAAGCCAGCCGGGGACTGAGTGGGACTCGAATCCGCGTCTTCTGGATAAGTACTCTAGACGCGTTACCAATTAGGCAATCGCAACCCACCCGTCGAGGCCGAATTTTTCTTTCACTTGTTTGAACGCTTCATGGTAACGTAGTAACATCTATCGGAATAGTCTCAAACGACTTCAAACCAATACGTTGACATTACAGCCAAATCAATTTTGTATTCGATAACTCTTGACCTATTGTAGGAAGTTTCAGCTTCTTCTGACCAGCTTTAATTAGCATCAATGAATTACGGACGACAGTACCGGGAACGGCTTAACGTGCTTTCCGAGCCAAGGTCTCTCGATAACTATGTCATAAATGGTCATCCTTTTACTGCTTCGAAAAGCGTAGTTAAATCTTTGGTGGACAGCAGCAGTTGTACTTTACTATGGTACCCCGATAATTATCGAATTGGTTCACCTGGAAGTCGGCCCCTTGCTCCAGCAGCAGCTGAACGATGGGGATGTTGGCGGTCAGCACCGCGAGGTGTAGCGCGGTCTGGCCGGTGGACGAGCGCTGGTCGATCTCCGCGCCCGCCGTCAGCAGGAAACGAACTGTGTTTATGTCACCTGAACATACAGTTAAAGATTAACTCACTTGCAGGTTTAGTACATAAACGTGTAGAGCAGTGGTGGCCCAGTGATATTCCGCCTCGGCTTACGTCGTGAGTTCGAACACAGCCACGCGCATTAGTTTGTCTAATAAAAATTATATCATCACCACTACTCTCAAAACAGTGAAGGAAAACACAGTGAGGAAACCGAAATGTCCTAGAACCAAAAATTCGAAGACGTGTTTACCGACCCGGACTGGGCCCGCACGTTGTGGATTATGGCCCACTTCCTTACACAGAGAGGAGGCATGTGTCATCTTAGGCTGATGATGATGATGACATAAACGTGTATAAATTTCACACAAAAGCACATGGTCAGCAGATGCAAGAATCCTGAACCACGCTTTAAAGTTATTTGTTTCATCGCTGTCCGCCCTCAGAACAAAAGCCGACTAAGTATATTAATGACATAAATTGTCACTCTCACTTGTATCACGTACTGATCAGAGGTCAATTAGCGTCCACTATGAACGTAACAGTTTTATTGGGTCATGCTTGTACTCACAGACACTTTAATGTTGACCGTGACCGTCACTAATTCGGTCATACCTGCGCTAATTATTATTTTGAAGTTTACTATTTTTATATTCTATCAGTTAATAAACAAGCGGAGGTGATCTTTATACATTTAGGAGAGGTTAGTAAACCAAGCACCATGAACAACAAACCAGTGACCAACGTCACATAGGCCATGGGTACTGATGTGCCTGTAGTTTAATCAAAACCGTATGCTCTATACTTGCTGGCCACTAATATTATGTAAATGGCACACACAAAACTAAAATAGTTTTTTTAACCTCCATTACAAGAGTTCTATAAATATTTCAGATCGTTATTAAGTTATAAGCATCCATTAAACATTGGTGTATTCTCGTCTCCGTGTGCTACCTGTGACCTAGCTCGTCAGCCAGCTATTCTTGCCGGCACTGTTTGGGAACGATCGATACGTATCTGCATACTTCTTCTGGCGATTGAATCATGTTGACAGAAGGATTCTAGCTGCCAGCAGCTAGAATCAGCTTTTGGAAAAATATACACAAGTTAACGGCGTAAGTTCCGACAAAGTAACGCGATAAGAATTAAATGTAGGTACCTTTCCTGACGGCGGTTGCGAGAGGAGTGAAGCCGTTCTTCGGATTAATGATGCCGATGAGAGATGAGCGCTCATCTAGCATGCCTTGCACCTGAAACATTAGATATTTGTAGAGCAGACTGTTACATCATCTCTACCAGTTCACCAAGATTGATGGTATTGAAGTGTACCTGTTTGATGTACCCACAGCGCACTGCCATGCAGAAGCACACGGCGGAGGTGCCATCCGTGTCAGTGCTCGACCAGGTTGGCTCCGACCACTGCGATTCCAACCATTTGTGATCACTGTTTCTGACTTCGACCACTCTGTGTACAGACAAACCAAGTTAGCCCTTTAGTATATGATCCCGACCGATTTCGGCCACAGCGACTTGGATTTGCCTATTGAGAGCATCGCTGGTGTAAAATGCGAAGCAAGTCTCCGATACCTTACAAAACATTTCAAGCAACTTACCTTTTTTCATTATTTTCTTGGCGTTCATCACCACTTCCTTTTTCTTTATTACTTCTATCAGCATCAGTAGATTGTACAACGCTTACGTCACCACCTCCTTTGTGATCACTCTTACTTTTGTTAGCATCAGCACTGATGTCTTCTCTCTGCTTATCAAGTTCTCTCATCTGCTGATACACGGTAGCTTCATCTCCAAAGAACTGTATCGCTCGTTCAGCGAGGGTCGGTACAGCTGTCGCTTTCACGATCACTCTCAGACGGAACTTGTGACAATTTCTAGAAGCTAGGTTGTCTATTTCTTTGGAAGTTTTGCCGCCTCTGTAATTACATAAGTAGACTAAAGTTGTGTTTACATCAGAAAAGTCTCTCAACCATTATTATATAAGAGGCAATGCGAGAGTTCCGAGTGAGTTACACCAGGTGATTTGCCACAGTACCAATAGAGCATAGACGGTGAAGCTCTGTTATATTATGATGGTTACAATAGAGTATTCCTCGGTGGGTGTCAGGCTTAAGAGCTTGTCAGATCTTAAGACTTTAATTTATTTTTCCTATCACCTATGTATAAAAACCCTTACCTATACACGACGACCCAAGGCGGTATCTTCTCATTCTTCTCTAGTCGGTATAGTAGTTGATCAGCAATGAAGTGGAACGGCTCCACTTTACTCCAGTCCAGGGTGATGGAAAATTTAGTCTTCGTCAGTACTACTGGTTCTGGGGGCGACCAGCTCGTGAACTTGTCTACGAGAAATGTTTGGAGTTCCATTGACATAGCTATAGAGCTGAAAATATCACACAGTCAGGTTTATTTATTTTGCTGATTTTAGTTTAGAATTAAACAAGAAACAGCTGTTCATCAACTACAATAGCTAGTTAAAGAAAGGATTATAATACATGTCGAAAGTCGAAACTGAAAGAAAAGTTGATGAATTCAAAATCTGACTTACTTCTCACTTACACAAATCACTTGAGCACGAAAAGTTAGCGTATTCTAGGTCAGTATCGCAATACAAAAGAAATAGTTAAAATCACAAGGTTCTCTTACGAATTTCACAAAAAGAAACAATATCAAAAAAAGCACACATTTTCCTACAAACTTTCTCAACAAATCCCAGGAACAGTACACAAATAGCAGGAGTATCAATAAGCAGTGTGTGTTGTACATTTGTTTGTTCGGTCGCTCGCCGTTTGATCGATGCTCTGCGGTCGCTCTGTGCGCCTGGTACCACGCGCTGCATGCGGAAACTTAGCATCGGATTACGTTCAACTAATGGAATTAGTTGTGCGCTGAAATTATTTGGAGGAAATTAAGCTTTGATTAGATTAGTTAATTTAAGTTTACTTAAGAACTTAAATTACAAGTGTGAGTTCCACCAGCTACTAAGCTTGAATCTTGTGGCTCGAGATGCAATAGAGTCGTTAAGTTAATCAAGCATTTATAATATTAGTTTTGTATGCAAAATACAACCTTGTTGAACATTTTTTGTTTGTATACCTTTTCCCCACTTCGTGCTCAGATCTAAAAGTGTTCTAAGTCTAAGTCAAATTCAATTGTAGTCTTCGTGGAGTGATCCTGACCGCAATGTGTCTGCTCCCTCTTATAATTTACCATTTCCTCTTACAAGTTCAAATAGATTCTAAAAAAAAAATCCTGGCTTTTAAGTTCTAACTTTGGTAGGTTATAGGTCTGTACTTAATAGCAGACTACTCATCATAAGTGACCATTTATTAGTTCAAACAACAAAATCTTGAAAAAAAATGCATTTCGAATGAAGCTTTTTAGGGTTCCGTAGCCAAATGGCAAAAACGGAACCCTTATAGATTAGTCATGTCTGTCTGTCTGTCTGTCCGTCCGTATGTCACAGCCACTTTTCTTCGAAAGTATTAGAGCTATCCTGTTGAAACTTGGTAAGTAGATGTATTATGTGAACCGCATTAGGATTTTCACACAATAATAAAAACAAAACAAATTTTGGGGACACCCCCCATACTTAGAATTGAAACTCAAATTTTTTTTTTCACCATACCCATACGTGTGGGGTATCTATGAATAGTTCTTTAAAAATGATATTGAGGTTACTAATATCATTTTTTACTAAACTGAGCAGTTTGCGCGAGAGACACTTCCAAAGTGGTAAAATGTGTGTCCCCCCCCTGTTTCTAAAATAAGAGAATGATAAAACTAAAAAAAATATAATATTGTAGACCTCAACAAAAACTTTCAACGAAAATTGGTTTGGATGAGATGTAATTAGCAGTTTTTGAGATTTAGTACATTTTAAAAAACCGCAAATATAACTTTGCCATTCATACAAACACTATGAAAAACAAAGTTATTTTTATTGTATGTGTGTATTACTTACTAATCTCAATATAATTTATATCCCTAATCTATGCTTGCTACTACGGAACCCTTCATGGGCGAGTCCAACTCGCACTTGGCCGGTTTTTTAAAGTTGTTTTTTTTACATATACATGGGAAATAAAAGTCCTCAAGACATATTCCCAGCTGTCCCCTCACAAGCAAGCGACGCGCGATGTTGTCGTGTCTGCGTTAACTGGCCGTGTTACTAGAGGGCGCTGTGGTAACTACTGCCTCATGACCATAAACAAACGATTCTACGAAATAGCTAGAGAGCTATTTCATAGAATCGCTTGTTTATGATCGGATCTGAGAATTTAATGACGTTGAATGGTGTTCAAGGTGCTTTTCTTACGTGCATACACATTTAACACTTTGAAATATTTGGATATATCATCGGTTTCAAGAACAGGATTCAAGTTACCAGCGTTCACGCTTTAGAGAGGGAAGAACCTTTTAGCACTAGGAGCTGCGTCTAGATCTGCCGCTTTATTTTAATTGTGCTTAACGCTATTTCTTATGTATATTTTTGTATCAACAAGCTGATTTTTAAACTAACCGTGAACCAGAAACATAGATTTGGTCAGTACGAGTCTGACAGTGCTTCCCGTCCCACCCTGGGCTCTGGAATCATTTGATTTTGCCACGAAAATAAAAAAAACCCTGAAATTAGTTAGTCTCCAGTCAAATAATCAATTAGGTAATAAGTTTTCGTGAAAACACGAATAATAAAAAAATAGTAGATTATTAACCAAGGGGATAAAGCAGTGTCTTCTATCGCGGGTGACGATTTAAATCGCGAGCGTAACGAAGGACTCGAGGTTTACTCCCGAGCGCAGCGAGGGTGTTTAAAACTTAAATCACGAGCGAAGCGAGGGATTTAAGACGAGTCCTGAGTGTAGCGAGGGATTTAAGTTCACCCAAGACTAAGACTAGCTTTATCACCGAGGAAAATACTCTACTTTTCGTACCATTTGCGAAAAAATGAACACAATAATAATATTGAGATAAGCATTTATTAAAAATAATGAAGATTAAAATAAATTGAAATAAACTTAACGTTTATGTATTTGAAGAAAACAAAAACACGGCAAATTCTTAGACTAATATTTTTTTGTCGGAAAAGCAAAGGCATCAAGCTCATACGGCCTCGTCGGTTTTCGTAATTTTATTTAATAATCATAACTGCATAATAAATGCGTATTCCTTTTTCAAAAAGATGTATGTGAAGATGTGTTTATATACAAACTCAATGGTGTAAACACAGATGTAGTTCAGTATAAAGTATTCCAAATTTAAATCACATTCTCCCCCTAGAGGATGAATGAAATTCAGTACAATTTTCTTTCCCTGTTTTTAACAGATTAATAATGACTATTGTTATGTTCGCTTTTTGTGGCATAGAATGTCACTTTTTTGAGCAAGTGGTACGAAATAGTATATTTTGCAACTAGTGAATAAAGAGCGGATTTAAAGCGAGGGCCATTATATGAATCACGAGCAAGCGAAGGATTTTAATGACTGAATCACGACCGTAGGGAGTGATTCATGATGATTGAATCACGAGCGGAGCGAGTGATTCAAATATTTAAATCCTGAGCGACGCGAGTGATTCAGGCCCTCGATTTAAATCCGTTTTATTCAAGAGTTGCAAACGATACTTTATACCATGACTACGAGAAAAAGAAAGATTTGAGCGATAATATGTATACACCGTGTTCCGGACGATATACATAAACTTCGACCAGATGTTCAAACCACGGAAGTAAGCATTTTTCATTATGGACACATTAATAAATTCTTATTTTTTATTTTTTGTTAATTTTCATACAAACTAAATACCTAGACGTAAATAACCCGATATGCATGCCTCTTTATCCGAATTGGCAACGTCATTCATAACATTTGGCGGGCTGAAACAAATGAAATGCAAATAGTATTTGATAGATTTCAAATTAAGATACTTTCTCACTGCATAGCTCAATTAAATTTCATTAAATGAAATTACAAATATCTTTGTAACGAAGCCTTTTTAAGTACTACTTCCTTTGTTGGATTTGATTTGTAAAAGCCATAGAAGTATTTGCTAAAGTTTATGGATAACGTGAAGAACACGGTGTATATCTAACGAAAAAAAAAAGTTTTTTTTTTTATTAATACTGCTCCACACACACGTGAGTGCATTTCCAAACATCTAAATTCACAATACACAAACAACCACACCCGAAACAACATAGTACGAATATTTGCTCCGTGCGGGAATCGAACCCGCTTCACGTAACGAAGTAGTCCAATCGCTCAGTCAACAAATTAACATTAAAATCGGAACAATGACTTAAATTAAGAGTAATATTTTTCTAATAACACGGGGGTCGACCGCATCAATGTGTTCTAAATTCAAACAACAAAACAGTGAGTGAAAGAGCTTTTTATTCACTGTTTTCAGTGAGTAAAAGTAACTTTTTAGAGTAGGAATGGTATAAAAATAGTTTTCGAATGGTTTTCAAGCCAGCTCCCGAACAAAAAGGATCTCTTTGTTACTTGTGCAGGGAACAAATGAACTAGCATTCTTTACGCTTTTTGTGAGCATCCGTACTTCCATGTAAAAAAGGTTTTTTAATTAAAGCGTATACTCCAATTTACCCTCGAACTACGGATTAAATAATGGATTTTTCGTTGCATTTTTTCAGGATACGATGTTCTCTACTTTTTTTAAATTAATAAAGAATGATGAGTTAATATACCTAACGAGTTTTAATAAATTATATGCCAATCTTTTTCTCCTGAAATAAGGGGTTAGCAATAACATAATTAGTTGCACAGTGAAATATATGTATGCATGCGCGGGTATGCTTCTGAACGTGGTGTCGGGCAGAGAGGACAGCCAATTCCTGAGGCATTGGTCGCTCATGCATGTCCATAGTAATACCTAATAAATTTAAATTCTACTAACATAGCATAGCTTTAAGTATCTGCCTACTAAGATAATATGGACTTGTACTTGTGCTTGGTCTGAAATAAATAATTTCAATTTCAATATGCGGACGGGGCGCGTAATAGGTAAGTCGCCGTCAGATCATGGACCATGCCCGGGTTGACGGGGCGTCGTGTTCCACGCTCGCCTCAAAGAGCTGTCAGCAATCTGACAGGTCCCCCTTAGAGAGCCTGCCGGGATCGCGGGACTGTCTCATCAGGTAACCGTGACCCTGGAACGTAAAAGGCTATTGATGGTTCACCGTGGATTTTAGTCAGTACGAGTCTCAGTCTCTCCCGTCCCGCCCTGGGCGGGTGGACACATTAAATGCATGCATTTTATGAAAGTGCTTATCTCAATAAAACGTAAACCAGTGACACATTTAAAAGAGGTACATTCCTAAGATTGATTGCACAAATATGAATGTAATAATGTTGCAAAAGCAATTTTCCTTACGTCTGTTGCATTTTCCAAATCCGCGCTCATTTCACTGCCAAAAGCGGAGCGTTGTGGACGAAGATAAATGTGTAGACTGCTCCCCCCCTCCCGCCGTGAGCCCTCACCTCAGGCCCCTCTCGCGTCCTCAGATCCCGCGACCTTACGTAACACGGATCCTGAACCCCAGAATTGTTTACACATAGAATTTATTTCGTGTTGGAATATTAACTGGTACAACAGAGTTTTCAAATAAAGAACGTTGATATTTGAAGACGTCCGGATCAGTTCAGCTCCATTCAGAATTAGGTCAGGAGTTGTTCTGCAATTGTATACAAATATTTTCAGCAAATGATAATAATTTCATGAGTGCAGTAGTAAACATGAGTTCTATTATATTATTGTAGCGTTTATTATTATTTTCAGTTTTATATGACGTGTTATCCCAGATTATGGCGACTGAAAACAAGCAGGGCAGTTGGTTTCCTTCACCTACTCATTCTCATTTCCTTAATTAACGTTTTCAGACGAGATTTTCTTTGACATGGTTGTACAGGTTTATCCTAGTCATTGAGAAAACTATTCAATTTCACTCAAAATACCGTACAGAGGCCTACCATGAGTTTTCACTTATTGTGACGTAAAGTAAACTGGAACTTTGACATTAAATTTCAAGGAAAAAATTAGTTCCTTCTTCGTACACCAGAGGCGCTGTTCCATTTTTCCATTCAAGAAACGCTGTAAATACTGGAAAGACGCTGTAAAGTAAAATAGTAAGAACTCGTAATAAGGGCTCTGAAAGATACCTATTCTTCAAGGTTCCATACTCTACAAGGAACCCTTTTTTAGGTGATAAAATTATCGAATGTCCTGTGAGGAGCGGGAGGAACTGTCAGCCTCGTACAGACTAAAATCCACCGTGTTCCTTCAATTGCGCTTTACGTTCCAGGGTTACGGTTACCCCGTTTGGACAGAGAAGGCCACAAGACCACATACCTAATATGGCAGTAATCCTGTGCTGTTTTGTTATCGTTGTATTAATGACGCAATGGATCAACTCATCGACGTCATCGTGTACTTTCGTAAACGACAAAGAGTACAGTAGAATGAATATAGAATTTTTTTTATCAAGCGTCGCCGGATTCGCGTAAAAACTGACACTTTCCACATCGCGGTGGGTTTTGTTCGTTGCGTTGATTTCAACCAGTTGTCTACTTGTGAAGGCTCTTCGACTTAGATCACACAGAAGATTGATTTATTCTTGAGAATTTCTATTTGTTAAGAAGTTGTATCAATCCTTATACACATTTTTGTCGTGGTAAAATCATCAAATGAGTCCTGCCTATTTTCTGTGATTTTGGAATCATGTTGTAATCATCGGAGTAGAAAATGATTAGGTGTGTGATGTGACGTATTTTGAAAAATAGTTTTCCTACTCTTAAAAATGATTTCATTAAATATTACTTTGATGTTTTTGATTTCAATATTTATTTCATTTTAATAAAGCATTGGGTAGTGTTTATGAGACCATATTATTTTATAATAAGTAGAGTATCCAGAGTACTTGCTAGGTAGGTCAGTCGCCATTGTGAACGTTAGCAGAAAAGTTATTGAAGTAATGCCGCGCGCATTGTGTCGGTAACTTTGTAACAGTTGGCGATGTGAGGTGTGCTCATCGGACTTGTTCAGAATTAGTTTGATGTGTGGACGTTTATCAATAACTAGCTTCTGACCGTGGCTTGGTCCGAGTGTAAGTCGATAACTATATGTCAATAGAACGTGATACCTTGAAAAAGTTCTTATATCATAGGTCATGGTCTTACATCTATGATGTTAATATGCACTCCACAAAATAGACTATTTGACTAAAAAAATCTAATAAATCCGTCAGTTAGATTATCAAATAATATTTGACCCGTATTTTTTTCTTTTTTTACGCAAACCAAAATTGACGGAGATATGATGCTTTTAAAATTGCCAATACGTCACAATTCAGTACATTTTTTACTGAATTCTGACGTCACGAGCCTCCACTCTCGTGTCTTGATGTGTTATATCTTGGTAAATATTCATTGATTTTACATAAGAAAAAATATGTGTCCGTTATTTTTCAAAACTCTAAATAACTGACTAATTAGATTTATAATTTATTGGTCCTGTCAAATAGCCTATTGTATGATGATTCCTTTAAGGCAGACTATGAAGGAATTGGGTCAATTTTCAATATCTGAGACATCCGTTGAGGATAATGACGCCCGATGTTTTACTGCTAGTGCAACCATCCACTGACAAAAAACCAAAATAGAAATTGTTTTAATTTCATTTAAGTTAGATGTAATTAAAATAATTTATATTTTGTCAGTGGATGGTTGCACTAGTAGTAAAAGATCGGGCGTCATTATCCTCAACGGATGTCTCAGATATTGAAAATTGACTCAATTGGTGAAAACCTGGAGGCAATTCGTTTGTTGAATGCATTTCCGTTGTTAGTGTTATTTTCACTATTTTCGTATTTGCTGGGCATCGCTGACTGACTACCCTCTTTGTTTAAAGTTCTTTTAATTCAACCTTAGGTTTTCTGTAATGATATTATCGCTTTTAGCTCAATTAACATAAAAACCAACAAAGTATCCAAGTATACTTCTAAGTATTCTATTCTATATCTAGTTTCATGAAAAGAATATAAAATGGAAACTTGGACAGAGTTACTTTCATTTGTGTATAACGATGTTTATGTGAGCAACATATTATGTGCGTTACTTAACCTAAACGCGGTTGAATTTGTTCATGTTCATCATCATCATCATAATTTTGTTGAACATTAAAGACCTCCCCCTTAGACCGCCATCGCCACGCCGAATAAGTTAACCATTGATTTATTTAATGTGAGTTATGTGCGGGTTTTGCATACTTTGTATACTTGCATACTGTAAAGTATGCATAACACTTAAATGGAAATGGGTAGGACATAATTATGATGAGAGAGAAAACCGAGAAATGGACTCGAATAATATCAGAGTGGTAACCAAGAGATGGCAAAGAGTAAAGGACGACAAGTGAAAAGGTGGGAGGATGACCTCAAAAAAGTCGCCGGTCCAGAATGGACAAGAAATGCAACATACAGAGATAGATGGAAAACTTTGGAGGAAGCCTTTGTCGGCGGACAAGCTGTTGTTAAGGAAACCGATACCTAGTCGAATATAAATGTATAATATTGTAAATTATCTTAACAGCAATAAAGGCTTATTTATTTACTTATTTATTTTATGTGCGGGAGAAACTGAGAGGTCACAGTCTCTTTTCGCAAGCTTTTCATTAACATTTCTCATGCTGGGGTGGCGGGACTGTCTTATCAGGACACCCTAACCCTGGAACCTAAAGGCCTATTTAAGGAACATCGTGGATTTAGTACGAGTCTGACAGTCCCTCCCGTCCCGCCCGGACGGGAGGATTCATTGATGACTGCTGCTACGATAAAACATTTGTCATGATGATTTGTGATAAAGCTTGATCATGTTATCACAAATCATGATGATGCTCTGAAAGAGTAGTATAATGTCGTTTTCTGAATGAATATTGAATTGTGAATTAAATATGTAATTGATTGCTATGCAATGCGGTAAATCGGTCGACATCTATTTGTATCGACATGATAACATAATTGGTTTGTCACTCAATTTGTTTTCCTTGTTCGATATAAAAAACGCGGGAACAAATCACAATAAACTAAATAATGAATAGTTATTTGTTATACAAGAGTACAAAGTTGCTTTTTAACCGCGTGCTCAATTTTGATGACCGAGCAAGCGAAGGATTCCAAAATTTAGAATAGTTCAAAAGTTAGAATCCTGAGCGGTAGCGACGGAATCAAAAGAGCACGAGGTGAAAAATCTTTGCACTCGAGTACAACATATAACTTTTCATCCCACCTCAGCGAGGAAACGACTAAATGCAAAAAAAAACATACGTACAGCTTTACTCCCGAGGAGCGTACTCTGCTTTACGGACCTACAGCGAGGAAATAAATTCTATTTTTGAAATTTGATGTGATACGAAAACCTTCGAACGTGAAGTGGGCACCACAGTAAGCGATCAGCTGTTGCGGTCACCGGCCGCCATTACTGCTACAACTCTTTAGTGCACACGATGTTCTAATTTCAATTTACTTTATCCTGTAGAGGATAAAAACGGCTTTTGCGCTCAGATATCGAAGACTAAAAATACTCTTTCCGAGACGGGGGGATGAAAAAGTGTTAACTAAGGTACCCGCAGGTAATAAGGCCTGTCGTATATTAAGGCCTAGCTAAGGAATATCTATAAAATCATGAAAAACATGTACATGTTTAAATATTACCCATTATTTTAGTACATTTTTTACAAAATGTAACAGAAAAATTGATGTTTTTACCTTAAACAAAAGCGAAATATCAAAATGAAAAATTAATGGGTAATAAGGCCTACGAACAGAAGGCTAATCAGGCCTACGCTTTTGAAATACGATAATTGTAAATATTCTTTTTTTTTTTTGGATGAAATCATGTGCACAAAGTGATAATATTTAAATTATTCATCTCAAATACCAGAGATACTAAAACTATAGCCTAATAATTTAGGTATGTTAAAACCGTAGGCTTTATTACCCTGCTACAGTAAAGCAAGGCCCTTATGTAAGGTTTTAGAAAATGTTTCATTTGTTTCTGATTTATGGTAAAATCTAAAATTGTCCATTTTTATTTTGCAGATAATTTATTTAAATAATGATTCACATTAAAACATGTTTATCAAATTGTATACATTAGATTTTATTACACATTTCCCTTACCTAGGCCTTTTTACCCGCAGGTACCTTAGTTCACAATAATTTTTAGTTTGCTCCCACCAAAAGGGTGTACTACTGTTTTGATAGAAGAAGGGATTTAACTGTAAAGAACAGTTATCATAAGTACAAGTTTTTATCGTACATTATGATTGCAATTGTTTCCGAATTCATCACATGTATGTCGGCTCAATAAACCTGTCATGCACATGTGTAATATACAGAATACTTATATTTTAAGTACTAACAAATAATCCAACGACATAAGATTCATGTCATCACGTCACCATCATCAGATTTTAGGATCAATCACTATGTTTCCGGTAGTCCAAAAATCCGGAACACTAAAATAACGGATCGAAAGACCATCCAGTCTTAAACGACAACCTCTTCAAAAATACAACCCCATAACAACCTCTACCCCTGGAATCGCCATAACTTGCCGTTATCTATCTGATCGGGAGAAGTTATCAGTGCTATTACAGTAACTGGCTGATTGCTCTATCAGGCTCATCTCTATGGCACCCAGAGCCGCTCGCTGCAGTTAAACGGCTCTTACAGTAATTACAGCGACTACCAACCGAAGGAGAGCCAATTGAACTTGACCCCACAACATTGACCTTGACGGTAGAGCGATAGAAGAAGTAGTACTATACGATGATAGATAATTATGAGTAATGGAGGAAGTCAATATAGAGATTAACTGTGTAACACGAGTGGTAGTGTATTTATTTATGTAAATATTGGATTAGATTGACAAAGTTTACGTACTTTTCTGAAAGAATGTCTTTAAAATAAATATTATGATTCATATCTTATCTCTTTATCAGCTGTTCTATTAAAATAATCGTGCTATCAACTGTTACCAGAGCAAGTGTGCAGAAGTAAACAAATGATTTATTATGTAGGTATGTTTTATGAGCGAGACGCTCGGTCTGCTAATCTGTTATCTCACTTCCGATGTGAGCGGGGAACACGCGCTCATTCCTAGCATACATTGTATGTACCTCAATATCCGAACATCGGATTTAAGTAAATGATAATACCTCCTTACTTTATGAGAGCCCGCGTCTATCGCTGGCACATCGCAATAATTTCGATGCCACGAAAAAAATACGTCATAAAAAAGTAACATTGGTTCGAAATGATTGGTGTAAAGGAAACGTAACGCTGCGATGGCGGGGCTATCGATCGACGCGGCCAGTCGGCGCCGGGCCATCGTGCGGAGCGCACGTTTCGCGGCACAATACTCTGATAACCTCACTAGCCACTCGCTCGACAGCACGACCACACGGACATCAACAGCCAGAGGTAAGTCTATTTACTACAGCCCTTTGAAAAACTGTCGTAATGAACCGCGCGTGTTAACTAACTAAATACTTTTCAATATTGTAATAGTGAGTGTGCACGTAATACATATAAAAACAAATATGATCTTCCTAGGTGGATGATCTGTCGGACAGTATCGCTGTGTATTGACCGCCGTAGCCTCCAGGTACTAATTACATTACGTGATAAAGGAGAACTGAACGACTGACTCATGCATAATGTTGTGTTGTACAATTGTACATTAATAATAAGGCAACGTCACGCGGATTCGCGCGCCTTTTGTGAAACAACGAAACGACGATGTGAAAATGCAAGATTTCTTGGCAATAAAGATTATTTTTGAGTGTTCTGTGTATTATGCACCAAAAAAGACAGTACGGACGTCATTACCATGTTACGGATAATATATTTCATTACATTTTCAGGTTTGAATGTTTGATGTAATGTGCCATTATAATCTGTGTATACAATATATCATTATCTCAACATTTACCCTCTGAACTGAAAAGTGCGCGAATCGATTTCCCGTAAGCTAAGAACTAATTAGCCTGAGCTCCTGTTGAATTGTTCTGAGCAACGTACTGTACGGAAACTTCTTCTTTTCTCACAACCACTGTCATGCTATGATGTTTCTTCAAGTGTTTTTCTAAAACATCTCCGAATCCTAATTTCCATTAGTTTCTCATTAGTAATTAGTGGAGCTATACCAATAGTTTGTATAAATAAGCTGCTCAAGTACCATTGCTTTCGGTTTGGGCGCAAAGCAATCGTCCTAATCGTTGGCCATAACATATTTTGATCGGCGACCCGAGTCCTGTGTGCCCCGAATGACCCGACCCTGCCCGAGGCCTACCCGAGGCCTGCCCGAGGCCTGCCCGATCAGTGCCCCGGGAATTCAGGCGAGCAATGAGTTTTTAGCCAAACGGTACACCCGAACGATTAAAGAGAATGTGAGCGAGGCTTCGAAGGTCATTTGAATTAGGAACTATAACTGTATTTAGTTCTATCTCTAATGTTATCAGGAACTTAGAACTTAACAGATCCACAATTTTGGGTTCGCGCTTACCTCAAATATATCACAACTGATAAAATGGACTTACTTCACACTTCTTTCTGCCTGCCTCAATTAGATAAAGAGGGAAATATTAACACAATAGCACATAAAAATGATAAATCTATCTCTGGCTCCGTCATTTTCCTCATAGTAAGGAACAAAGGGCCCGATAGAGACCGCACAGTCCTTGAACGACTGCGCCTATATCTTACAGTGTCGTGTAGACACTCGAGTATTATACTTAAGTATTCACTGTCTCAGTGAATACCAGGGAAGATTTTGTGGTATACTCCAAGAGTATTGTTGTTACCGGGACTCTATCTACATAATATAAAACGTACATACAGACTTCTACATAATGGGTAAACTTCTTCTTGGCGTGTTCTGAAATAGGCTGCTAATTTCGCGTTTTTAGTATGGACCATTAATTAATTCCTGTAACTAGCAAACAAAACAACACACAGGACTTGATTATAAGTGCTTCATAGTTTTTAGAATTAATATTCCACTGTTATTGAACATTAGGGCTTGACAGTCTTTTATAAATATGATGACTATGTTTATCTCATTGAATACAATTAGATACTAATTAAGAAGTTAGTTGGCAAACCATCCACATAAACAGTATCAGTGTCCAAACGCGGGAACAGAACAGCTGACGTACACAATATGGCCGCCTATAATTACGGACAGGCTTATATTTATAGGCTACGTCCGAAGGATCGAAGCACCTTTTTGTGCTCAAGGCCCTCACACAATAAACTACAAACCCAGAATTTCCCAAGTTTGAAGGCTGGGATAAACCCTGTTACAATCGTGATGGTGAAAGGTGTAAATGTAATAGAGTACTGTAATGTAGTCAGAACTAGTTGAGTAGTTCTGTACCAAAGTGTACTTATTACAATCTTAGTTTTTTATTAACCAGTAGATAACCACTGAAAGGCTCATTTTAGACAACTTTTACAAGGGAACCCCCAAAAAAAAAACAAATGCACAGCACAAACAGCTCTTTATGCATTGCGTAAATTGAAATGTAGAGAATTATTTGAGGAGGACTTCTCTAGTTTTGGAGCTCAGAAGGAAGCATATATATTCAAATATTTAATATATTATTTACTGGTAACATTGACAAACCCTACATAGTTAGAACTCCCCAGACAGCATGTACAGGCTGTGTCTAGGATTATACGCCATTAGTGACGCTCAGACGCGCAAATGAAAGGCTTTCACTCAAACTCTGCAATTACCAGGCGATATGAATTACAATAATTAAACCTCATCCCGCTGGTCTAAAATGTGCCTTATCTTTACGTCATTTCGATACGTTTTCGCACGTGGTTTGCTCGTTAATGAAGCCTAGTTTGGCAGCGCGCTGGACCCCCGTGTCTGAACAGAAACAAGTGAAGGGTGAATGTTTTAGAGTTTAAACGAATTGTGGGAGAGTTGGACATTATGATGAAATGTGAGAGAATGAATAGTGTCCAGAATAATTATTATAATAGTGATAAGGTTAAGCTTAAAAATAATGTAATTTTATTGACTTGTGAATTATATATCATAGCATCGTTGCCTATCGTAATAGGCAAATTCAAGTTTTTTCACAAACTTTTACATCTTTCAATCTTGAAAAATCTGCACTAAATATTATAAGGCTGAAGCTGTTTGATTGAACGCGCTGATCTCAGGAAATTCTGGTTCGATTTGAAAATATATTTTGGGGTTAAATATCACATTTATCGGGGAAGGCTATAGGCTATAATAACATCACGTTATGGCTAATAGTAGCCGAGCAGCGGGTGAAACTGCCAGGAAAAACTATGCATTGATAGCAAAATTGTAAAATAACAAAGATCATCTGATGAGTAATGAGATGTTCAGACTGTTCAGACCTACCACAATCCCCCCTCGTGGGTCTCCTCCGTGTCCTGTGTATAAGATGATGGATGCCGGTCGCTCGTCAGTTATTGCTCACTGTCAAACTTTGTAGGATCGAGGTCACGACTCCCCATTGTTCGCACTTGTAACCAAAGACATCGCTCTCGGGGGAATATTGACGGGAGTGTATTTTTCTTTTTACTTGGAAAATTTGACATCGATACATAAAATTAGCATTCATTCTGTTGTCTACGCGTTTCAGTCTCATCTCTCTAGAATAGGTGTTTTAAGAAGTCCAAGCGCGTGAAGGCAGCCTTTTAAATTTTTTTTGAGATCAGTATATTTTTCGTTCTATAAGTTTTTTTATCAAAATAAAATTTTTATTTGACGAAAAATTAAATACATTGCTTATGCAAACAAATAGTCACCGACTTCCATATTATTGTACCCACCTATCTATGTGAGTACCTAAATATAAGAACTTATGAGTCGATTTGAACGCGATTGTCTCTGTTTTTAACCCAACGATAAGAGAAACGATAGACCCAACGAATTCCAAAAATAAAATAAGCAGACAATTGAAAAACCAAAAATTTTACATTCATATATTGTATTGAATAAGGAAACTCTTATTACATGATATAGGTAACCAAATCTTGCTCATCCATCATCATCAGCCTATTAATTCATGCCTGAAATAAACTATTATTATTATTAATGTTCCCACTGCTGGGACACAGGCCTCCTCTCTTGCCTTGCTCATTAATACCCACTAACCAATCTGTCCTGAGAACTCATACCACTGAAACATTATGTCACAGTATTTAATTTGGAATTTAATCATAATACGTTGATGAAAACTAATTAAACATATTTCCCGAAACTACTAGGATTTCATAAAACATAACTGTATATGTGTGTGGGAGAGGAATGTCTCAGTGTCAGCTCGGAGCCTGGGTTTGTGTACGTACTTACCTGGTTGATGGCAATAGGCTCGCCCCAAACTACGTGTTTTCCTACTCCTCCACTATTCTTTTCTGATTAATTTCGTTACAGGATCCAATATAGTTAAATGCATTATCTGGGACACGTCGACCTTCATTGTCTTGGCGCTTTTCTGGAGGTTGCTACTGTTAAAACTGACTTTCTGGAGTTGCAATGGTTTGGGATTAGCGCTGTGGGTTTGTCAAAAATAGGCTCTGCTCTACCACACGGTCTGGAACATAGCTGATCAGCAACTCTGCCTTACCTTTTAAGAACATTTTGGCTTGCGGTGTATCAGCGAGATCAATGAAAACATTCTCTTTGTTATCGTTGCTTTGTTAATGGTAAGGTGGTTCTTTATTCTTCAGCAGGAGGAAGTACTAGTGACGACAGTCATATTCTAAACATCTTCTATCTATAAGAGATAAGTATCGTTCATGATATAGATATTCATCATAAAGGCAAGTTCAAAGATAGGTGCTTTTATTTTTTTTATTAATTTTTATTTCACGATTTTTACATGGTTTATTCTACATTTCTTGGTTGTGATCTGTGAGAAATTGCACGTATTTAGTCTCCATTGACGGCTCTGTTTTTAAGAATTAAAGGATAACGAATTAAGTCGTCAATGCAGTTTAAATCTCCGAAGCAGAATCCTAATAATGTTCGTTTATTGTTAAACTATCACATTTTGAATAGTCCCTAGGTCTTCAATAGTGCACGCAGTGCGGCTGTGACGGCAGTCGCGGCTGTACTTTTGAACGGCTATATTTTGACAGATGTTACACGTACCTAGTATGAAGTGTGGAAGTATGGTAACAGTTTTTACCAATGTGTTCTGTCACCAAGTTATTTTGAAAGTTCTGGGGCGATTACGCTGGAAGTCAATCTATGGGCATAGGAAAACGAAGCTGCCAAATAAAAGGCTCATCCTCTGTCCTCATACATTTTCCAAACGGTGGCGCCAAACCGTGGTTTTATGTTAAAGCGTTTGAGGTAGGTAGGTGTATGTATTAATATGGGACATGGGAGATTTCAGTTGTGCCAACCGCTTCACAATGATGAACGATGTCTCTGCACTGCAGATAATCGCTATTCTCCTCGACCGTCTTCCTTGAAGACATCTCCTTTACCACTTTATTCTAGAGTTTAATATTTTACCCATGAAAATATTTAATAACCTGCAAGTACCAGGAGCATATTCTTATACATCTCCTTTGTATCCGAATAAAGGAATGTCTTTGATATTGCTTTCTTTAATGTTCCATCTGACGTCAATAAACCGGTCGCGATCTTTGTTAAAATGCAATTCAGAGAAGTATTTCATAGGAGACTGTCAAAGGACTTGTCGGATGAATGAAATGGATGCAGGAACATTATATTCTGTAGATATTAAACTCTTGTAAGTGAATCGATCATTTTAAGTTTTTATCCCAAAAAAAGAGTGGTAGGTACTACATATAATACTTCATGAAACCAATCCCATTATACATTCGACCAAATGTAGAATGGGATCGGTTAAAGTTAAACAAATATTAGTTCATAATAAAATTATATTGGAGACTCAGAAGCGCACTTTTAAGAACTATTTTTCTCCTAGAACAATCTAGACAGTTCTACGATTTTTTCTTAATATTTCAAAAATCATTTGAGCGGCTTGGTTCAGCCAGTGCTTACAAAAATGATTTGAGGTTTGTTCTCACAGTAAAACCTCTACAGTACTCACTCTTTTTTGCCGATTGTATGTAGATATACCTTCATAATAATAATCTGCTTTTATGCACTTTCCATTTATTGTTTAAAACTTGCAAAACTTTTCCGTTGCTAGCTTAACGTGAAATTCCCTACTATGTCAAAATTAAAATTACTTATCTTACATAACTTCTTATCTAATTAGTGCCTAGATATAGGTAGAGGTACCTATACAGTATACCTAGAGATATAAGTATTTCATGCAAGGTCTACTTTGAAATACATAAGTGCGAAACTTGTACTTTTTATATCAGCCCATAGTGTCCCACTGCTGGGCAAAGACCTCCCTCCACTCTTTCCACTTCTCACGGCTTTCTGCGACCGCGGTCCAGTCCTTCATGAAGCGGTCTAAGTCATCTCGCCATCTTCACTTCGGCCTGCCACGACGTCGAGTTCTCCCTTGTACTTGACTGTATTTTAAATTTAATACAAATAACTATAGGCTTCTATTCTTAGCCTTGTTCTATTCTATCTACTTTTCACTGCACTGTATCGGACTGATATCGGTTAGCCGATTAATTCGATTGTTGTAAGATATACGTACAACAATCGAATTATAAGTCGTTTATAAACGAATCACTTTGGAAGAGGTTCTAACTCATATTCGCTTTAAACATAATTATCTTACTTCTAGCAGTTGCACTCTTGTAATACCCTTTTAAGAATATACTATAACTACTTTTTTGGTTTGTTTTGAGCTGTATTATGGATTAACAGCTCAAAATAAACCGCTTGCATAACTTGCAATATACATACAGACTAATTTATGGATAATTGTTGCCGACCACCGGCACCGAAACCCGGTCTTTCACTATCGGCCTCATCTCAAAGCTCAAAGTCGCTCAGCGAGCTATGGAGAGGGCGATGCTCGGTGTTTCTCTACGTGATCGAATCCGAAATGAGGAGATCCGTAGACGAACTAAAGTCACCGATATAGCCCACCGGATTAGCAAGCTGAAGTGGCAATGGGCAGGCCATATTGCTCGCAGAGCAGATAGCCGATGGGGTCGAAAAGTGCTAGAGTGGAGACCACGGACTAGCAAGCGCAGCGTAGGACGTCCACCAACGAGGTGGACAGACGATCTTATAAAGGTCGCCGGAAGACGCTGGATGCAGGTCGCTTCCAACCGGTATATGTGGAGATCTAAGGGGTGGCCTATGTTCAGCAGTGGACGTCCTATGGCTGAGATGATGATGATGTTGCCGACTTGTGATAACAGTATACCTAAGTTGCTTTTATAAATACCTACATACTTTTTATGCCAAGACATGGACAGTTTTAATAGTTACATTTTCAGATTATATACTAAATGAATAGAAATAATTTGAACGAAAATATAACGAATATCTCTTGCTAATTTTTAGGTCTCCTTTGATTTAATTAGGTGTTATTTAACTTGTACCATTAATTAGTAGCATATTATAATTGCTGTTTCAAAGATATACAAAACCTAGCAACATAGTTTTCTAAATAGAATATGGCCTAGAACTCTATTACAGATTGCCTCTTTACGCTTAGGGTCAGTTCACACCGAGACGCGTCTTGACACGACTATACTGGAAATGTGTATCCTTTTGTGTAGTAAATAAAGTTAGATTTTGAGTCGCTCTATTGAAACGTGCGCGCAGTGTCGCGTCCAGATGTGAATTGACCCTTAGTTTCAAATCCAGACTTTAAATTAACGCCATCTGGAGACCGCAACTAAAGTTTTAATGACCCTACAGCGATAGATGTCGCTGCTGTCGTAATTTCATTCTAAAATTCAAATTCAAAGCGAATAATGAATGCAAGAGTGAATTAAAACTGAGCATTAGGACTCATTATTGTTGTCTGGGTTCGCAGACGGGTCTCTTGTACCCACAAGTAGCTGCACTTGTAGTGCTCTCAACTGATCTGTCCGGAGACTCGGCCGCGGTTGTTATTTCTCATTGTTATTAAATTAAGTTTGTACCTGAGCACTGTTGGAGGGTTAAGCTATCATTCCTTTTTCTTCTGAGAAGATTGCGTTCGCTGAAACTTAATGAATTGAATTAGTTTCTTGAAGTACGAGATTATTCTTTGTTTTGTTTAGGAATTCTAATTCACATTTATGTTTGTGAAAGTCCTGAATATTAAATGTTTGTTAACATTATAGCATAGTACAGTAGTGCTGCGTTAGTCATCATGTTAATAATAAATATTAGTTACATTTGAGTAAATATTTCAGTTTTTATTAAAAGTTAGAAACAAGAAACTTCTTTTGCATATTTTAAACTCTACCAGATACCTTTTTATAATTCTACAAAAATTTAAATTTTAGTTCTATATTTTCATACTTTACCCTATCGTGTCATGCATTTACTTTACATAATTATGTACCTAACTATAATATTCATATTTAACTACCCCACATTACTATCGTGTCATTTTAACAGCAGTTCGATCACACGCCCTGTTTTCAGCATCAAATATGATTTTGGTTATATTTTACTACAAGTAGCTACAATAAATTTTACTAATGTTTTGGTTAAAGCATAGTAATGAGTGATAATTTTATAAAACGTTTTAACAATCGGCTGATAATGCTGTTGGTTATTTTATAATTTCAAAATCTCTTTGGATCAATATAATATGTACTTACATTACGCTTGCATGCAATATATTGTATTTTTTCTTTTAGATAGGAATAGTAGAAATTGCAATGATAATCATTGCAATTTCTATCAGTTTTCACTTGCTACGTCTTTTTCACTTATTGTACAATGTCATCATGAATGTAACACAGTGTTTAAAGTAATTTTCTGATTGAAAAACTTAAAAAAAGGGACCGACTTAAATAAAAAAAACAAAAAGTGTAAATAACTTTTCTTTCGGAAGTCGGTGGCGCTGTTTTTTATTTCATTGACTATTGCCTTGATCCTAGAACCTTTTCCAGAATGTAACAAACACTTTTTTGAAAACCGCATCAAATCAGTGCAGCCAAACGCAAGAACACATACGGGTCGAACTGAGAACCTCCTTTTTTTGAAGTCGGTTAAAAATAGTATGTAGTACTATAAATTAGTAAATGACGTTGCTATAACCCTTTAATCCGAATCAAATCCGAGTCTCCTACAACATAATAGCTAATCACTTCCTATTGGCGCGTTGTCTTGCACAGGTAATTGACTCGTCACACTCTCCACCTCCCTCCGTTATTAGGTACCTGACACTCCTATTATTCAGAACCGGTGTCAATAATGTGCTTATAGTGTTGGCCACTTTATAAATTTAATTTAAATATAGTCGGCATCATTTAAATAAAGTTACAGAACCTGAAGCCCTCGCATGAATTCTATGAATTTCATTGTGCTGTGTACTATGAAGTATTACGGAGAAAATGGTATAGAAAATGAAAATGCGCCTCTAATACACAAATGGGTAATTTTATCCATGAAATTAACGTCAAGTCCCCGCTCATAATATATTTATGTGTGTTTTCAAAAGGTTTATTTGAATTAACTGCTAAATTCTTCCACGAAAGCAGTCTCCGGTTACATTACGTCACAATAACGTGAAAACTAGTGATAAGGTCGCAGGTCCGATAAAAGTCGTTCACTGCTTCTGTTCACAAATAGATTACTTTTCTTTAAAATTCTTAGAAAAGTTTTAGTGCATGTGATTGCTTTAGTAAAATACAGGGTGTAAGGGACAGTGTACTAACATTTATGTACGCTTGTCCTATGTGTCAATCGTCATGCTATCGTTTACTCATTTTTCTTTCATACTTCTTCATACCTAACCTAACCTAACGCTATATTAGGAAAAAGAAAAAACCTTTCAGTTACAGTTGCGTGGTAAATCTATTTTGTGAGCTTTCTCAATGGTGGGATATAGCCATGAGTAGTATTAGCTAATCTTAATTCCAGGTGAGTGTTTCCTGTATGTTCCGGGCAGCGTTTGCCTAATATTATGATACTAGTTGTGATGGTAATTGTTAGTTTTATTGAGCAGTAAGTGCCGGGTGCTGGAGGCTGGGTTGTGGCTGGGTGTTTACTTGAGGGGCATGTGTTCAGGGCGAATTAAGCGTTTTATTCTCTCGCATAGTGTTATGGGTTCTTATTTTTACACGAGTTTCTTTAGTACCTACACACAATTGATAGATGGAATGTAGAATTGAATATCAGAAAGATTGTTACCTAATTATTTTCTTCTATTAAATTTTTTTTTAAATTAAAATATGTAGCACAGTTCCGAAGCGAAAGATTTTCAGTCGAACTATGACCAAAATGCTTTGAATGCTGGTAGTATATGGGCCGTGGGCTATCCAAATGCTAGTACAGTTGCATATCAAGGACTTTAACCATCAATTCACAATGAACACCACAAACTTGATAAACCGCAATATGTAGAGCAAAGTATTGAAAAAAAAGATTCACCTACTTGTATGTACACTTTATGACAAAAATAAATAAAGTACGAAAAGAAATGAGTAGTTAAACCAGTAACAAGTGAGTAACACAGTAATGCCTGTGGTTAAGTCGGCGATCCGTCTGTGTTTAGTGCAGTAACTCGCAGTTAGCAAAAACACTGTTCAAAATGTTCACGATATTAAAAGCGACTCTTTTCTTATTGCTTTGTTGATGGTAGCACGTTTCTTGTTAAAAGAAAACAGCATAGTTTATGTAAATACAATTATATCTTATTGTATCTTGTTTAGTTTTGTAAAGCTTAAGCCCCAGGAATGTGGTTTTCTTTTCTAATTTTCTGTTAATTGCAGTTTATCAAATTAAAATTTATAATTGCGCAAAAAGAATTGGAATTGGTGTTTTCGGTTTTACATCATGGTTATCGTTGATGGAAATGTCCTGCTTTCAGGATTGGTACAACAATAGAGTAACCTAAAGTCAGATGACGCCATTTATCTATTACCAGAAGTATTAGATAAATGGCGTCATCTGACTTTAGGTTTACACATTATATTAAAAGCTTAATCGTTTAATCAAATTAATAACAATTGCCTAGTTATTGGCCAACTATATTGGGTGGACCTCCTCCATTAATCTGGATGCACCTTAATAACAGAAATCATCAATAACATCGAGAGACGTCTATCATTGTATTCATAAATAAATAACGTCTAACATAGCATTCATAATACACTTTCTTCTTTCACTGTGGTAAATAATCAAATGAGTCCATCCGCCCTGGATGGGGTAGAAGGGACTGACAGACATATTGAATAAAATCCACAGTGTTCCTTCAATAACCATTTACGTTACGGATCACGGTTACCTGTTTAGACCGTCCCTCGACCCTGGCAGGCTTTGGCCTTCTATGAGGGTCCCGTCAACAAGTACATGCTACCTTATTGGCTTTCAGACAGTCCTGTTCCTCTGACAGCACCGCGACCTCTCCACAACATCATCAGTCTATAAATGTTCCCACTGCTGGGACACACGCCTCCTCTCTGTGAGAGGGAGTGGGCCATAATCTAGGCTATCACGCGGGTCCAGTGCGGGTTGGTAGATGTCACATGTTTTCGAATTTTTGGTTCTAGGACATGCCGGTTACCTCACGATGTTTCCTCTCCACAACACGCTTACTGAAATCTTACCACTTTCTCTTTAAACTACTATCATCTTACAACAACAGTGTTCTAACAAGAATGGCTATTATGTCCGCCAACGGAGCCAAGTAGCGGCACATCGGCAACATCCCGCCACACTCGGCAATGTCCGTAACGACACTGCTAGCTGCTCGAGCTCTCGAGTCGAGTTCCCTGATAACATGCAGCTACTGTTATGATAACAATGATTGCTACCGTCTGTTCAGCGGAGAATCTGATGGCAAAGAGAGTTGTGTTCGGAGAATATTCTCGGAGCTTTCTGGAGATTACTTTATGTAGTTGAAATTGCAGCATTGTAAAGTTTTTTTTTAAAGCTTTGCCCCACACTTGGAATGACTCCGGGGAGTTGATGGGAACCAGTTCCACACAAGTAAAAGTAAAGTCTCGTATGGAACCAGTTCCAAAACTCTGTTTGCATATCAGCCGAAGCGCTTGAAACACAATAAACGACTAGGTAATAATCACGGACCCTAACTACGACACCCACACAACCTACTGAAGTATTGTTTTTGTAAACAGCTCTGATTTCAATTCTATTTCCATCAACTCAAACAAATTTTATAGTAACCCCCGAGGCGTAGTATTGTATTATCCGTCCCCAAGGTTTCTGAATAAATTCTTGAACATTAAGTACTATCTCTATACTATGAGGGTTGTTGCGATCGTTATGGTACGATTCCACATTACATTTTCCAAAATAGTGTGCGGTACATTTGGTCGCGCTCATTTTGTGCAGAACTTCAGCAGTGCGCGTACGAAGCTGGTATCGCGTTGACCCTTTGTGTACAACAGCAGACAGGTCTGTGCATAACTTTTGTTCGCGCACAGTGCAGCACTACTAACATTTTGTGCGTAAACATTTTCACTGAACTGAGTTTAGCAATGTGCGCGTACAAATAACGAGCCACTACTCACGTATCCGAGATCATTTTATTAAATAAATTCTATTTTATTTTATTTTTATTTAAATTATATTTTATATTTATTTTATTTTTATTTATTTTAGAATGTTGGCGCAAAATTTGTTAGTGTTTGCTCGATTGAGTCGACCAGAGCGAACATTTGTGTCTCACACTATGGCGCACACTGGTGGCTACTCTTTGTCCGATCTGGTAATCGAACCTAGGATTATACTAACAGACTGTAAAAGCTACGTTCATATTTTCTTGTCGTATAAAATGAACAACAATATTCCCCCTCACAGCACGTTCCATGTTTCCAAAGGCAGGATTTCCTCACGAGGGTAATGTTTTCATAAAGCCTGCTCTCGACGCGGTATTAGCCGATCGATTTCGGAAGTAGCATCTTATCTGATGCGGGGAAGTAAGCACGACCTTCCCATCTCCGCCGGGTGTACAATATGTTTGTGTGGTAGAAATATTATGGGATTTTTTCTGTGTAGAAGAATTTATAAATATAGCGACACTTTAGGAACCAATGAAGCACACATATCGGTTAAAAAGGGATTTAATCCTTGAGGTAAGGCCTTCCATTGAGAATCTCGGTAAATTACAACATTTTATGTTAAAGCATTTTATTACCTATCACGATTTTTATCTTGGTATGTCATCAAATGAGTCCTCCCGGCCTGGTGGAGCGGCAGGCATTGTTAGACTCATTCTGACTAAAATCCACGGTGCCCTTCACGTTCCAGGGTCACGGTTACCTGTCTAGACAGTCTCACAACGCTGGCAGGGCTTTGGCTCTATACACCGTGACTTTTTAGTCGTCTTACAAAAGCAGCCCAGTTTATGTATCCAATGACTAGAACACGTTTATAATAAAAAAATATGTATTTAAGAGATTTGAAAAAAATAACAAAACTTTAATTGGTTATTATGACACAAGGCGTAGTTAGAAACGCCCTTGTCTCATAGAAAATGGAAATGGAATGATCTACCCGACTATTGCGCTGGGTAGGTATACTCTACAGATTGATACGTAAACATTTTAACAGGGTGTTTCATATTTCTAATGTACCTATTTATTAAAAATAGAAATTATTATTAACGATTTTAAAAAAATTAAACTCGCCTAGAGGTATTTTAGGTCGGATACATTAGGTAGGCACATTTTTTTTAAATGGTGAGTTTACTATCACAAACAGCTTGACTCGGAACAACTACTTGTAGATGTAGATCATACTTTAAATATTTGTTTGGACCATATCATATTATTATATGTATATCAGTTTCGTGTAGTACGGGACTATAAGACGCATTATATTTGCTCATTAACCGTCCTCGTATTGTATGACAGGCGGTGCGGGACGGAACACGTACACACGGCTACGCATCAAGCTTTAAAAAACCAGTTTGTATTAGTCTCACTTTGTATGATCTTTCTACACAGTGAACGGTCAGATAATACTGGATTTTCATAGATGTGCCGTCGGTACGCGGCACAGCGCACAGGAGCTGTAGCGCTTGATTTTAATTGTTCCAATTACGGCTTCCTCTCAGTTTGCCTCTCGCTCTGACCTGGTACGGGCTTATCACTATGAATTACGAGGTTCATTTCTGGCGCGTATGATGGGGGGTACATAAACCATTTATACGAAGAAATGTTATTTTCAAGATTTTTTGACAGTCCTCATAATTGGCCGGGTGACAAGTTTCCATATATGTCTTTAAAATAAATGAAATTAAAATATATCAATCTTTTAAGCTATTGCATAGCTTTTATCGCAGGCTCTGAGCGCGGCGGGTGCGAAAAACCTAACGAAAAAACCTGACCACATTTGACAGCACGTCGTTTCAGTTCGGGAGACTTGCTCATAAAGGTACGAAGAGGGATTTACTTTTTCTTACTGATTCTAAACGGCCAGCTAATACAAAAGGAGTTTTCACAATGAAACCTACTTATACAATTCTCCTACAACAAAGAAGTTCTTTATTACAGTAGTGCACCACAAACATTTTAAATAAATTATATTCTCGTTAAATATACGCGGTAAGCGATTTTTTTCTTAAAAAAAAAAAAAAATATGCAATAGCTTCACCGCGGCAGTCTCTGAGTGCCACATTACTTTTTTTTTATTAATATTGCTATACACCAATGTCCTTAGAAAACTTTATGTCTTCCATAGTTATTTTGATCTGACTGTCCATTTTCGTATTAATCATCATCATCTCAGCCATAGGACGTCCACTGCTGAACACAGGCCTCCCCTTTCGATCTCCACATATACCGATTCGAAGCGACCTGCATCCAGCGTCTTCCGGCGACCTTTTTAAGGTCGTCTGTCCATCTAGTTGGTGGACGTTCTACGCTGCGCTTGCTAGTCCGTGGTCTCCACTCTAGTAATTTTCGACCCCATCGGCCATCTGATCTGCGAGCATTATGGCCTGCCCATTGCCACTTCAGCTTGCTAATCCGGTGGGCTATATCGGTGATTCGACTTTAGTTCGTCTATGGATCTCCTCATTTCGGATTCGATCACGTAGAGAAACACCGAGCATAGCCCTCTCCACAGCTCGTTGAGCGACTTTGAGCTTTGAGATGAGGCCGATAGTGAAAGACCACGTTTCGGTGCCGTATGTCATCACTGGTAACACACATTGGTTGAAGACTTTCGTCTTGAGGCACTGAGGTATGTCGGACGAAAAGACATTGCGTAGTTTCCCGAACGCTGCCCAACCGAGTTGGATTCGGCGGTTGACCTCTTTCTCGAAGTTGGACCTACCTAATTGGACTACTTGTCCTAAGTAGATATATGAGTCAACAACTTCGAGTACCGAGTTTCCAACAGAGACTGGGGTGGGCATTGGCATTTGACATAATTTTCGTCTTGTCCATGTTCATTTTCAAGCCCACCCGTTGTGAAACTCGGTCGAGGCCATCGAGCATCATGCTGAGTTCCTCCATCGACTTCGCCATGACTACGATGTCGTCGGCAAACCGAAGGTGAGTGATGTATTCGCCGTTGATGTTGATGCCAAGTCATTGCCATTCCAGGAGCTTGAAGGCGTCTTCCATTGCGGCAGTAAACAGTTTCGGGGAGATAACGTCCCCCTGTCTTACGCCTCTTCTCAATGGAATCGCCTTCGTGCTCTGCTCCTGTACTCGGACCGACATGGTGGCGTGATTACACAAACACTTCAACACCTCGATGTACCGATAGTCAATACGGCATCGCTGGAATGACTCAAGTACCGCCCATGTTTCCACCGAATCGAAGGCTTTCTCATAGTCCACAAACGCTAAGCATAATGGCAAGTTATACTCTTCGGTCTTCTGTATAACTTGCCGCAGCGTATGGATGTGGTCTATGGTACTATAGCCTCTTCGGAGACCGGCTTGTTCGGGAGGCTGGAAGTCATCAAGTCTGTGTTCGAGACGGTTCGTGATAACCCTTGAAAACAACTTATAAACATGACTCAGAAGCGTGATGGGTCTGTAGTTCTTCAATAGGCTGTTATCACCTTTTTTGAAGAACAGCACCACCCCTCCCCTGTTCCACGTTTCAGGCGTTTTGCATTAAAGAGTTTCTGGAGGACTTTAAGTACCGGTGTTCCACCTGCTCTCAGATGCTCTGAAGTGATTCCGTCCTCGATCGGCGCCTTGTTGTTCTTAAGCTGCTTCAGGGCCATCCTAATCTCGTACAGACTGATGTCCGGGATATCTTCGGTATAATGTCGGGACAGCTTGGCTCTTGGATCTCCTATCAAGCTGTCAACGGCTTTGCGACCGAAGTGTATAACTGTCCATAGAACCACTCGATCTCGCCTAAAACCTCTGCTTTGGTCGACGCTATGCTGCCATCCTCCCGTTTCAGCTTTGTCATCTGGCTTTGCCCAATAGACTTGTCCTTTGCGAACACTTTGGAGCCTTGGTTTCGCTGTGTGGTCTCTTTAACACGATTCGTATTAAAGAGACGCAGATCATGTCTCGTTCGGTCGTTCGACCATCCCGTCGTTGATCTCGTCCACTGAAACTAAATTCTCAAGGCAAGCAAAGCGATTAGAGAGCTCAAGTTGAAAGCTTTCGGGGTTTTGAATGTGGGACCGAGTAGGTCGGAGCGTAGACTTCATCAGGCTGGAAAAAAAAGTAGGACAGCCGTGCGATCGTGGGGCGCAAACGATGTACCTATAAAGTGACCACTAAAACATGCTGTTATCTCATGGAATGTGCTGTCAACGCACGGTTTTTTACTCTTGTGAATTAATAAAAATCCCACGCTGTAATGTAAATCATGAATAAGAACCATTCAACTCCTAGCACTGAACATTTGAACACGTAACCGAAATATCATGTTGCCAAAATGAAATAATAAGAAACGTCGGAACGATGGCAACATTGCAAAAGTTTATTTATGTCAGTGCCATGAAAACCTATAAAGCGTCGCCGGCGGTACGAGAAAGGGGGGGGGGGGGGCACTGAGCTCGCCGGGTCGGGCCAACACAAAAAACCTTTTAGCCGATACATAAGCACACCCAAGTCCACGCTAAAATACACCGGCTCCCTAGGTTTTTTGCACGAAAGCTGTTGGGACCTGCCTATAAGTCGCGATTGTGTTTGATGGGAGATCCTGGCATATTGGCAGCTTTGCGGAGGTCCGTCTGCTCCAGACGGCATTAGTCGACGGACGCAATGAGCCATACGGACGGAAAGCTCCGTCCTTATACCGGCGGTAATGCTGCGCGAATGTGGGCTGGACATCATCAAGATAATGTAAGCCTCTAGGACTGAAGTTAATACTACTGAGACTTTGACAGTTTTAGAAAAAGCTTGATGTCTGATTTTATTCACATTATAACGACCATAATTAGAATTCAGATTTAAGAGGTAGTAAGGTGTTAGTTTTTAGGAAAATTAGTGTTAACCCTATTCATGATCTGTCTTGTCTTTTATAAATTATCTCAGGGCAAAAAAAAAGTAGTTGTAGCAGTTCATACGTAATAATTATAATCATGGAAGATATCCAGTAAGTGACAGTAGGTATGTGTTTTTTGCACCCAGGGCCGGGTGGAAGGCACTCTCAGACTTGTACCTACTGACTAAAATCCACGGTGTCCTTCATTAGCCCTATATTCCAGGGTCACGGTAGCTCGTTTGTCTCGCGAGCCCGGCGGCAGTATTCGTTTAGTATTAAACAGTGAAAGCTTAAAACAGTGTTTGATCTCAGGGACAGCTTTCAGTCTAAATCTACTCTTAGAATATAAACACCAGCGCGATCACTTCTTGTGTCCCATACTTTAGTATAAATGACCAGTCGTTAGCCGACCACCTAACAATTATTTATTGATATTACGGCAATAACCCTTTTTCCTTATCAGACATTACTGAATCATGAAGAATGATAAGCGGGTTGTACCCTGTAACATTACTATTATTTACTATATTTTCTGTGACTTTTATGAAGGGTTTATTATTTTTGCATACCTACTCAAAAAGATAGCAATTTCGTCAAAAGGAAATCAATGATTTGTGTTTCGGATTACCTATGTATATTTGTAGTCAGAAGTTCAAAAGAGTGTTAGCAAGTTTTACATGGGGCATCGTATTATGAAGGTTGACTGACACAACCTATCTGAGCGGGCAGTCACTCCTTGTAAAACTAATGTATTTTTACGAAAAAATTGACTGCGAGCAGGGCTAAGATCTGCGTCCTTCTGGATTAATATTCCATGCGCTTTGCCAACTAGGCTGCCGCAGTCCTGTCTGGCAAGGTTGAATCTTTTATTCCATTATTAAACGTTTTTATTGGTACCGTCAATGCGAAACAATTTTTTTTAGATAATTATGTTTGTCCAGCTGCATTTGTTTAAATTGGAAGCTTACATCAATATTCCTAATTGGAACAACACAGGACGCAACTGCACCAGAATCCTTATTTTTCAAATTCCACGCAGGCAGCAGGCACTTCCCCAATTAAAGCCGCGTACTTTTATTTCGTGTCGTTTCTATCGCAGCTTCGGAGACAGATATACGCCAATATTTGATAAAGGTGCAGTACTCAGCGCGCAATGTATCGTGAAACACTGCATTTCACGTTCCATGTTACAGTCAACCGAGATTTTTTATTTCATTTGAAAAGACTGACTATTCCGACTTTACTTTGAAACATACCCAATTATGATTTTTAACAGCATTATTAATCAATTCGTTTTTTCTATCACAACAGTTTCTTGGCGCACTGGAATCTGAAACATTTCCGGTTTTTTCTTCTTCATACTATTACAGTTTAATAGACAAACACGGAATCTACTCGTTCTGTAGGTCATATCAAATATATTTGTCCACTGAATCAACTATGACTCGCCGCGCAGTATTCAATCGCTCACCTTGCCGTCTTTCATTGAATAGTTTTTTTATAAAATTAAATAAGTCTTTACTCATATTTTCAGGCTTATTGTTGTCACTTTCAAAACACTAGAAACTTTATGTCGTTTGAGTAAACACATACAATAATGTACAATATTTATGCTCTCTACAAACATCAATATAACCTGTCCTAACTATAACAAATAAGTTTTATTTTTAAAACAAAGGAAACTTCTGCACATATTGTGAAAAGTTTACAAGTTCGCAAGGAGTAATATTTATAACTACGTTTATCTAACTTAAGTCCGCACTTTATTAGTTAAGATCTTTTTGTTAAACAAAAAATTTGTCTGTCTTACTATGACCTGAGTACGGCAAAGGCACATTTAAAAGTAGGTACTACATATCTTTCACTGATGACAGAAAAGTACCTAGATAAAATGCATTTTCATGAGAAAAAGATCAGTTTTAGTACTCGGACGAATATTAGCTACGAACATTCGATACTAATCGATGAAATCGTCTATTACAAGGAAAAATAAAGGCAATACATTTCGTTTGCTTCCTTCACGGGCACAGCCAGGCGAGTTGACCTCCTGTACTGGTGTATTAATATGTGGGTACGGGTCAGATTAGGTTGGGCCCTGTGAGCCGGCACGATTGAGTTTGTCAAGCGACCTTATTGCGCGCAGCTCGATTATTTATAGTGGTGGAACATTATTAGAGGGGTTCCATCGAAGTGAGCCCATATATCTATGAGTTTTATCGCTTTAATGCATACAAAAGTGGGTAGGAACCGTACGATTAATCGATGTAACTGTCTTTATATCGTTTTCTGGCATCACTTAGGCTTACCTTGTACCCTTACCAACAAATATATTCAGTCCATCTTGACCTTCCTCTTTTTAACCGACTTCAAAAAAAGGAGGAGGTTCTCAATTCGTCGGAATCTTTTTTTTTTATGTATGTTCCCCGATTTCTCGAAGACGCCTGGACCGATTCTGAAAATTTTTCTTTTGTTTGAAAGGGTATATCTACTTCACAAGTGGTCCCATGATCATCAGGTCAGGATCTGATGATGGGATCCCAGGGAAATCGAGGGCAACCTTCAAATTTTATAGGCACATATTACCATTTTCATATATTTTCTAAAGCTGTTCAAGTATTTGCGTCTGATAATCATCATCTCAGGTCGATGAGCTGATGATGGAAGGTACAACTCCTCAACGGCTTGGAGTAGGCATCGACTGATTTAGTTTGTGTTCGCATATCTCCGGAACTACAAGTCCGATTTAAGTAATTCTTTTTCTGTTGTACTAAGTATTGTTTTACTTACGGAATACTACAAGTTTCATCAAAATCGGTTCAGTAGTTTTTGAGATAGGGAATTTTATTAGCTTATTGTGCACTTGAGCGATGTTGTTACCGGTGCTACGGATTACAAAATTTAGTGCACATACATGTAAGAGAATGATTTATTTGACAATAATTTGAGTTGAATATTTAAACTACAAAGAGTAAAATAAAAAACTTTAAAAAAAAATGTAACCGCCTTCAAAAACAACCACAAAAGGGTAAAATAACCAATAACTTTTATTTCAGAAGTCGGTGGCAAAAAAGACAATGAAATGAAAAAAAATAAAGGCACAGACTTCTGAAAGAAAAGTTATTTTGTAGGTTATTTTACCCTTTTTTGTGGTTGTTTTTGAAGGCGGTTACATTTTTTTAAAAAGTTTTTTTATTTTTTTCATTCAAACTTAGACCACCTTTCTGCCATCTAAGCTGATAACTTTCTTATTTGCCTGTTTCGCAATTCGCATTCATTAATAGCTGTATCTCTTGATTAACTAACTTCTCTTCTAAAGGCCTTGATTGCTTCTACCATTTACCTACTGAACAATTATGAGTGTAGACATTCAGAATTTGTATGAGGCTTTTAGTGAAATTGTAAGTAACATGATTTTGGAACAGTTCCAGGCTATTCGTGCAATCAAAGTTAACGACGTCAGATTGTACATCTTAGCCTACATTTGGCAATTTTTCACACTCTCCGCGCTAAAAGTACCAGGGTCACATAAATCGAGCGGCAGTATGCGACCCACGTTCTGCTAACGTGCAGAATGTTCCGGTTCAAATCAGTAACCATACTCCTAATTCGATATACTCTCCTGGTACTGGATAGAATTTTGTGAACGAATGTGAATTGCGTAAAACGAAAGTAGTGACCTTTTTTGCTATTCTGCATACTTAGTAGCATTCATATCGATTTTGCTAAAGACTTTGGGCCTTACTTATAAACATTGATTAGACGTTACTTATCTTAAATAGCTCTTAAGTCACTTGCCATCTCTATTCATTAAAATAGAAATGACAAGGACAGGTGATATTTAATCGGTAGCTAAGCAACACAAGTTTTTATAAGTAAGGGGGTTTATTGTTAATCTGATACCCAGTGTCGAACCCTTTATGCAGAAACTACAACCTTTGACTAGAGAAAATGTAATCTCCTCAGTAACTAGGTAAGCCACAAAGACGTTTTGATCTACACAAGAAGCCGAAAGCAGCGAAGTACGGAGCGTGCAAATTGTATCAAAGGCGATGCACGACTCCTATTACAATACACCCTGGGAATGCTCCCGAGACTTGGTAAAGACATGTAGGTTGTAGGTCAAATAGCAATCACTGGGTTAGCAGCGAGGCATTGTTCTGTGAAGTTAAGTTCTTTGATATGACGGAATTTTAATACAGATATAACTAACGTATTGATATGCTATGCCACTGGAGATTTTTAGGAATTTGCTTTCAACATTTTTGCTTTCGCATTATTCTTACCATTTTTTTTCCTCTTTTAGCTAGGTCACTGTCTCCGGATTGAAAGATCTTACTGAGTTCCGAATCCGAACCGACATGTTTGTCAATGATTTCTCCCAACATAACCGATATAGTTATATTTTGATATACTGAATTATTGAATATTGTCCCATATTTGCACAAATTGTAGTTTCAAAGCGCTGAATATCGATACCGGTGTTCGAAACAAAGGCGTTGTCCGTTATACGTTAGCATTACCCACCCGGCACCGAATTGCGATCCATTACAACAACTATGCCGTTCACCGCTGAGATATTGGCACTGTGTCATTGTTCTATGAGGTTGTTCGGGAATATATTGGTCGATGTATGTATATGTGGGACATTCATGAATGTTCGGTCATCGGATGTCAGTTATTTCATTGTTATTTTGGAAAATGTATGCAGCCTGGCTCGTTGGTGTAGTTATTGCAAGCGTTAGTACTACTGAGCATGGGGTCCTTGAGGTCCTGTTTTGAGTGAAGTCAAAGTCAATGACAAAGTCAAAGCTATGGAGAAATGTCTGATGTTACACATCATAATAATGCGACTGGCTTAGGGCTCCCACACATAAACACTATACGACGTCGCGTCGTACAACGATGCGGCGTCGTTTCACGATACGACGTCGCGTCGTAGAAATCTACGATGAGCATCGTTACAGTGGGGTGGTGTTTTAGTTCATTCCGAAAAATGGACCGCTCTAGACGCATTCTGTTCCATAGTACGGGACGCTGCTTGACTAGGGTAATTAAATGATCGACTTCAATACCATCCGTCATCTTTGAATTTCGAATAACAACTGCGCAGGATTGCACAGTGAGTCACAACGTCGTATGTGTGGGGGTCGTCTTATGTGTGGGAGCCCTAGTAGGCGTCTCGGCCGCTGAAACTCATCCGGTCCGGCCGAGACAGGAATTTTATTATCTGTTGTAAGACTCGCTCGATTTTTGTTTATTTCCAAGTCGAACACTGTTATTTGGTGTTTCATCACTCAGTAATTAGTATTCCGGAGTCAGGACTTGTGCTCGGTTAATGGTAATCAGCACGCCTCAATATGAAATCTCAATAATTTAACTATGTGCACTATTTATTATGCCCTAAATCGTGCACTAAATCTTTTTGGAAAAACGTGATATTTTTAAAAATGTCCCACATTCTGCCGCCAGCCATATTATTCCATTGTTATATTATTTGGCAGAATATTTTGCTGAAAGAATGATGAATACCTAATTCTTCAAATTGTGTACCGCTGAGTCAAACCATCTCGTTAGCGTCGTCGTCTCGAACCTCGGCTCACGTTACCTCGAGCGAAGCATTTGATTTTTCAGTTTGATAAATTCGCTGTTTTGGGTTTCCTACAATGGACACTTATTATTTATTGTTAAAATTCTCAGATATTTCAAACAACGCATTTGATGCTCGAATGTGTTGTTTTGTTTAGGTCTTGGTTTTAAAAATTAAAATTTATATTTTAGAATCAATGATAATAGAGATTAAAACTTAATTTTGACAACTGTACCAATTCTTAGGCGTATGTGTAATACTAGTGTTCAGATGCATCCGCTTAAATTGGAAGACGATCGAGTTCGTAGCTGGGTAAAATATGGCAAAACGAAACCTCCTTTTGATTCGTCATGTCTGTCTGTCTGTCCGTCCGTATGTCACAGTCACTTTTCTTCGAAAGTATGAAAGCTATCATGTTGAAACTTGGTAAGTAGATGTATTATGTGAACCGCATTAGGATTTTTACACAAAAATAAAAACAAAACAAATTTTGGGGGTACCCCCCATACTTATGTAGAATTGAAACTCAAATTTTTTTTTTCACCAAACCCATACGTGTGGGGTATCTATGGATACCCCCCATGAGGTCTTTAAATGATGATATTGAGGTTACTATAATATCATTTTTTTCCGTTTCCGTTTCGGTTTCGGTTCTGTAGCCAAATGGCAAAAAACGGAACCATTACAGATTCGTCATGTCTGTCCGTCCGTATGTCACAGCCTTGTGTCCACCACCCCACCCCTGTAACTTCTAAAATAAGAGAATGATAAAACTAAAAAAAATATATAATGTAGACCTCAACCAAACACTTCCAACGAAAATTGGTTTGGATGAGATACAGTTAGCAGTTTTTGAGATATAGTACATTTTCAAAAACCAATATTACTTTGCCATTCATACAAACACAATGAAAAACAAAGTTATTTTTATTGTTTGAGTATATTACTTACTAGCTGTTGCCAGCGGTTTCACCCGCTACAACTCAAAAATCATCCCGTAGGAACATAAAATAGGGATAAAACTATCCTATGTGTTAATCCAGGTTATAAACTATCTATGTACCGAATTTCAACCAAATCCATTCAGTAGTTTTTACGTGAAAGAGGAACAAACATACATCCATCCTCACAAACTTTCGCATTTATAATATTAAATAGGATTGCTTGCTACTACGGAACTCTTCATGGGCGAGTCTAACTCGCTCTTGGCCGGTTTTTAGGGTTCCGTAGTCAACAAGGAACCCTTATAGTTTCGCCATGTCCGTCCGTCCGTCCGTCCGTCCGTCCGTCCGTCCGTCCGTCCGTCCGTCTGTCCGCAGCTTAGCTCAGAGACGCCCAGCACTAGAAAGCTGTAATTTGGTGTAAATATACGGATTTGTTGCGTCAAAAAAGTGGTAAAATAAAATCTCGTAAAATATTTTTTTTAGGGTACCTCCTGTACACGTAAAGCGGGGATGTTTTTTTTTTTTCTCGCGTACCCCTTAGTGTGGGGTATCATTAAATAGGCCTTTAAAAAATATTGGTAGTTTCCATCAACAATTTTTTGATAAAAAGATTCGTTTGTGAAATATTAAGCTTTAAAGTGCTAACTTTTGCCCTACTCGAGTGTCCCCCCCCTCTACCAGCTAAACAGTTATGTTTGGGGGTGTGAAAAAATTTACAATAGTAGTATATATAACGAAGTTTAAAAGAAAATTATCATGACTAAGTGGGCTTTACAAGTTTACGAGTAATAGTTGACCAACTTATAAAACGTACTGGGATAACATTTTCCTAAACAAAATGTATCGGAGAACAACTGCAAATGTAAGTTTGTCAACTTCATTTTTACAGCTATAATAGGTAGTGGAGTGGAGTGGAGTGCAGTGGAGTGGAGTGCAGTGCAGTGGAGTGGAGTGGAGTGGAGTGGAGTGGAGTGGAGCGGAGTGGAGTGGAGTGGAATGGAGCGGAGTGGAGTGGAGTGGAGCGGAGTGGAGTGGAGTGGAGCGGAGTGGAGTGGAGTGGAGCGGAGTGGAGTGGAGTGGAGCGGAGTGGAGTGGAGTGGAGCGGAGTGGAGTGGAGTGGAGCGGAGCGGAGTGGAGTGGAAGGGAGTGGAGCGGAGCGGAGTGGAGTAGAGCGGAGTGGAGCAGAGTGGAGCGGAGTGGAGCGAAGTGGAGCGGAGTGGAGTGGGGTAGTGTGGGGTGGAGGGTCGAAAATCGCTTGAACCTTTTTAACAGGTTCATAGCGATTTTCGACGTGCCTTGACACCTCTCAAGTTTTTTTTTTTAATACGTCATAAATCGTAAACCTTTCAAAGTTGGAACCAACTACAAGAACTTTTATAGTATGTTATTACTTGCTGCTACGGAACCCTTTATGGGCGAGTCCGACTCGCTCTTGGCCGGTTTTTTTTTAAATATTGGAATAATTCAAAGCTGTTGCGTATATTTCACAACAACACAAAAAAGTTATTATGAAGATTTTTCGAAGTTATGATAGCAGCACTTCTGTTATTACTCGTATTATTTGACCATTTAGGTATTCACAAAATTGTACCTTTAAAACATTTCAAATTTTCAACAGCCTCTCGCGATGACATCAATATAAAAAGTTTAAAATAATTAATTCAACGGTGTTAGGTTAACTGGAATGTAGGTGTGCTTTCATTGAGTGGCCGCCAGTAAAAACGTTGCGGCGGTTTCAGCGGCTTCTGTTAAATAAATGATCAGCTCGCAGCATCCGGCTCCAGCCCTTCATTCATATCACATGCAATGCTCTAACAACATACTCGTAATTAGAATAGCAACGCGCTTGGTGTGTGCGTCTGCCAGTTACCACCAGTTTACTTTTTAGAAAGGGATACTTTATATTTAATCCGCGCAGTGTGAAGAGTACGGAAAAAACAGACGGAACAGATGCGATGGAGATATCGATAAATTAAAATAAAATTTCAGGTAGGATACATTCTTCTACTTAGCGTGTCGGTGGAATTCGAACTTAAATTATCAGAGTACGCAGGCTTCGACTTTAAAGTACTGCTCCTTCAGAAACTCATATTTTTTTTGCCCTCAGTATATTAAAATTGTATGAAAAACAATATTAACATGGCTCATGAAACGATACAAACAATTTTCATTGTCAGTGCCATTCGCGTCTATCTAGTAGTCCATATCTGCAGGTCAAAGTGACAATCTATACATATAATAAATCTGTAGAAGGGTCAATTCTGTACATTGAAAATATTGAAAAAATAAATAGCGGGGGGTGTTGCTGGATCGATACCAAACCCAAATATGTGATTAAAAAAATTTTTGTCTGTCTGTCTGTCTATCTGTATATGCATCATATAGGCATCACGTGAAAACTAACGGTTCGATTTCGATGAAACTTGGTATAATTATACCTTATTATCCTGGGCATAAAATAGGATACTTTTTATCCTGGAAAAATATGTAGAAAAAAAATCTTATTTTTCAGTTTTATTCATAGGCGTTGTTCTGTAGAACCGCGAATACACGTTGCATTACCCGCAGTGGATTCAGCGCCGTAACCTGTAGCGCCAAAGGTCGGATTTGGCTTGAACCGTTTGCGGCTCACGCGGGCCACGCCTCGGACTCCTATATAAAAAGCCGCGTTCCACGCCGCGCGATGCATGTAAATTCTGAATTTTGATGCGAGCGGACGTGTCCAGTGTGGCGAGCGGTCGTCCGTGGAATTAATATTGTATGCGTGTAATTTTAAACCGTGCTTTTCAGCGCGACCTTTTTGATTACTGTTCCGATCAGTTATTTGTAAATACAAGGTCGGAATTACTATGAAAAAAATACTTAGGTACTACAGAACGCGAGCTCAACAGCAGTAGCTCAATAGAGGGATCTCCTTAATTATTATAGGCTTAGCCGTATTTGGGTCCAATAGATATTTATAAAATGTCATTGTCAGAGTTACTCAAAATGGAGAAATAAACCATCCACGCGAAGACCGACATCCGCGCGGACGGAGTCGCGGGCGGAAGCTAGTACTTAATATTATTGCTGGGCTGAATGACGACATAATCTTGCATTACTTGACCCTTTTTACACAGAATTAAATAAGAGAAACGTGGTCAGATTACGTTGGTCATGAACTATTCATCATCCGTAGAACCTCACTCATGTGTTGCTCTCAGTCAGACGTCACGCATACTGTTTGAATGAAGTTATCTTTCTTTCCGTCGTTCGTCAGCTGACAGGGCTATCTTTCTCGCTGAATGCGGGTGAATGGGGCGCCGCCGCGACGCCCCGCTGGTAATCAGGGCACGACCTCGAGCCCTATTTAGCCCGTGGTCTCTGTGAGGCTGGCTAATGCCAAGGTTCAAGTTTTGTGGAGTCGCGCCATTGAAAATGTAGATAGTTATTATTAGGATTTGGGTTTATATTAGTTCAAAAATAATCTAAGATAATGTTATAAATGAGAAAGTTTGTTTGGTTGTTTTTACTGAAACTTTCCATATACGTTGTCAGGAGTACAGAAACAGGACATAGGACACATTTCTTTCTGAAAAAGTACCTACTGTTCCCGGAAAAAACAACAATAACTTTCTTTTTCAAGAATAGATGGTCACTGGCCACACATGATCCCAATGACTGTCATATTGAAAATGAACGAAGCCACGGGCAAAAGCTAGTATTATAAAAAGGAGATGACAGGAATGATTAGAACATCTATATTTTACATATTTTTTCCCACGTTTTTATACACTCACTTTTCTTGTTTGTTTGTTTGTTTTTATTTATCAACGTTGAAGGAAAGCATTCGTGAGTAGTTAAATCTGCTGTTATTTCCTGTAACACAATTATAAGATAGAAAAGTGTCAAGCACAGTAATTTAATTAAAGATAGAGGATAACGTCGGAAGTTTCTAAATAAGGGCAATTACAGTTTGAAACGAGAGCTTAAAAGGGGATAACAGGACTATACATTATTAATTAGGTATTTTAGCGATTTTAAAGTAGAGTGTTAGTATTGAGGGGAAAGTAATCTCATTTGATTTAGTAAACGAAAGCTTTGTTTCACTCCCCTCGCCCTTTAAAATTTACAAACCGTATCCGTTTCTATCTCTTTACCAAAATTCATCGAAAGTGGTACAGCTGTTTAGGACTGACAGCGTAACAAACAATCTGTCCTATTTATAATATAAGGTCTAATAAGTTATGATTCTTAACTACCCACTTGTACTTATTATTCTGTGTTATTACTATGTTGTAAGTAATACAGTCGCAAACAGAATTATCCCTCGACTATCGTTAGGCTCCTTTCACACAATTGATAATCTAGCTCTCTTGTGCCTTGAAAGCTTTTCATAAATCTAGAATTTACATATTAGAGTACTTTACATATAAATGTAGGCATGTAGGTACTTAGGTACGTAGGTACAGTCATCATAAAAGATAAGAATCCAGGCAGCAAGTAATACCTTCACGGTTTTGTATGTCAAACCAAAGCACAAACATACAGTTGTATGTATGTGCTTTGGTTGTATTAGCTACAGACAACCAAGGAGATTGAAAAAAAAATTGATTTGAAATTAAAATAAAATTGAAAAAACTACTTTAAAAAATTACCTACTCCTTGGATACTTATCTCTTATGTTGACTGTACAAGTATTTACATCTTGAAGTAAATAGAGTTTGTTTACATACAATTTGTTTTTATTTCACATGAACATAATGATTCCTTACGGATTTTTATGTTGTACCACTCTTTGGGGATCATTTTCCATTTTCTTTACAGAATTAAAAGCCCTCAAAGCTACTGTTATTCATTCTGTTCATTTGCGTTTTCATAAAGCATTTACTTTCCTACCAAAAATCTTTTGAACAAGGCCGGCTCACATTTTCAATTTAATTAGCATCTATTTTACTTTTACGAATTTATGAGTAGTAACTAACATTTTGCTTGTCATTAGGGCCAGTTCACACCGAGACGCGACTTGACCCGACGATATTGGAAATGTGTAACTTTAAGTGCAAAAATAAAGTTATATTTTGAGTCGCTCTGTTGAAATGTGTATAAATTACTAATCTCTAATTTTACTCGTACTATTAGTTTCTAATGACTAAACTAAAGAGCTGACTGCGACTAAAGCAAGCTGGGTGTAAATGTACCTACCAATAAAAGCACAAGCTAAAATCTCAGCTGCCAGTGACTAACACAGTAAACACAGTGTCATTAGCTGAAAAACGAGATGACAAATGGGAGGCGAGGAGCTGAGTACGTGAGTTATGAGTGCGGGCGGTTGGCAGCGACAAAGGACGGCCGGCACACTGCGACACCGTGCTATTGTGCCGGGTTTGTGGGCCTGTCGTGTTGGGCGATCAGCTGGGATAAGGGATTTAACTAAGATGTCGTTATTAAGATAGGAGGGATGACGGTTTTATAACGGAACATTTTTAACCTGTTTTTGTGACATTCTGCAAAACATCAAATCCGAGACATTATCACAAGAATTTTACAGCGTACATGAAGTACTGTGTGTCCGTACTGTTTACTGTACGGACATTTGAAAAAGCGCCCTAGTGTGCGACACAGGAGCTAATTTTTTCCATCTAATTGACGTCTAAGTTCAAATTTGCAAAAACAAAAACGTGAAAACTCGTGCTGGAGCTATAGAACTTTTTGACATTCTGAATAAGACAGTCTACCAACCGTCTGCCTTAGACCACTTTTTAGGGTTCCGTAGCCAAATGGTAAAAAAAGGAACCATTATAGATTCGTCATGTCTGTCGGTCTGTCCGTCCGTATGTCACAGCCTTGTGTCCGGGGGGGGACATCCTGTAACTTCTAAAATAAGAGAATGATAAAACTAAAAATATATATATGATGTACATTACATTATATGATGTATAAAACTTTCAGCGAAAATTGGTTTGAACGAGATCAAGTACTTGTTTTTTTTTTAATACGTCAATCGTAAACCGCAATTTACCTGTCAAAGTTACAACCACCTACAAGAACTTTCATGTTATGTTATTTGCTGCTACGGAACTCTTTATGGGCGAGTCCGACTCTCACTTGGCCGGTTTTTATTTTTTTTTCTTATTTCGCGATAGGCTCGCGTTTGACGAACTTCTCACCGATGTTTGACCTGTGGAGAAGTGTCGTAAACAACAACGTAATAGAAGCAAACACTGGTCAGTTCTCCAATGCCTAAAATAAATATTTCAGAGCTAGAATTCAAGATATAATTTCTTGGCAGGATTCCAACTACTGTCATTCTTATAAGATTATTCATAACTCTTTACTAAAATGTAGGTCAACGATTGTATCTACAGATTTCTCGTACACTATAATACGATAAATAGGTTTGTTCACAAAAGAAACTAGATTGCTTTTTATTTGGCGCCTCCTCATCGATAGTTATGGCCAACAAATATCGCGCCCACATTAATTCGGCACAACACGAATTGGGCCGAACAGATAGGTTCTGATCTTAGATAAAGTTCTGATTGAAACCAGCCATGCTTGTACTATCGATGCCACCTTATAAAAGAAAATCGTTTCTATACTTTCCAAGCTACATTAAATGGGATTTCTGCTTTCTTAAGTAGAACCTAAAGTAGTTTGTTTTAAAATTTTAATCAGTTTTTTAGGATCCCTGACTGAACACTAATTTAAAGGCAGTGTTATGGCCTGAGTTCCCTCGGGGCTCGCCGAGCGCTGACAAAGGTTTTTGAAAATGTGACACTTTACATAAAAAATACATTTTTGTTCGTTTTAAGGTTTAGGCGATGCGTGGTATCTCGTGGTCCTAAATGGACATAATTATACAAATGAATTATAATAATGCTGAGGGAGGATTTCACTATTTCACAAATTCATTTATGAGTAATTATATCAGTGTCAATGATAGCAATTATGACAGTGACGAGTTATGTTGGTACACTGCACGGTTGAAAAACATAGTTCCGTATCGCACTAATATGTTTGGACCTTGTAAGTTCCTAAGTAAGAGCCTTAAGTAAGTCCTAAGGCATCCACACACTTAATTAAAGTTCAACTTGTCGTGAACGTCTCGCTTGTCCTTCAGGAGTATCGTCTGTAGTCCGCTTAAGCCCAATCAAGTGTAAATTAGATCATGCGGTAATTCCACCACCCTGTGGCTTGTTATCTCAGAAATTTGAAGAAAATTTGTTAAAGAAATACATGAACGAGCTTTGATTATACGCGTAACGTAGCGGATTAGACAATATAATAATATAAGAACAAAAATCTCTCTACACATGATTACTTTCGAAAGAAAAATAAAATATGGTAATCGTGTAGCGATCCCATTTTCTTTTTGAAATCATTGCTTTTAGCTTATTAGGAATTTATTGAAGTTTTGATAGACTTCGACTAAGAAGATAAAACAGCTGTGTAGTCTAAATTTAGAAGAAATTCAAAGTTAGTTTTATATACCATTGACAGAAAAAAACCTTGTTCTGTTGAGCCTACCCTCAGAATAATGACTAGCCTACCATTACAAAAAATAGAAGCGTGAATCTGCACCAATTAGCGAAGGGATAATACAATAGAACAGCAAATGTAGCAGAATGACTGTTTAGCGTCAAACGTTCAGATAAAGCGCGTTAAGCGGCTGCGGGGACTGCGCGCCTACGTCTGCACTCTGTAATGTTGCGGAAGTTAGCGCTAAACTGACGCCGGCGGGTCGCGGAATGGAGGGAATTATACCCAGAACAGGCGTGGAACTGGAATAGCTTTATAATTGAAGTGTTTTCTCACAGGTTCAATATTATTATTATTGGTGAAAAATCCTTAAAAGAATTAATAAGTAAAATCTCGAATTAAACATGGCAATGTGTGTGTATGAACCATCTGTTTTCAACAGCAGCAGTCAGTAAGACTCATTTGATGATGCTACAATAAAAAAAAAAATACGCATTATAGTTAGATGAACTGGGCTAGTTCATGGCACATCCTAAATAAGTTTTGCTAAATGACCCGGATGGGGTGCTAAGACAGGAAACCTCCACGTGAGCCCGTGGACTGGAGTTCCCTCTCGGATACGTCCGGGGGGAAGACCAGATTTTCGGGCCGGTGCGCCCTGGGATGCGGGCAAAAACTCTTCTTAGGCACTGTGCCTAAGGGGTCTTTCTTAATCCAGGATACCGTGACCCCGGAACGTAAAGGGCATCCGAAGGAACACGGGTGGATTTTAGTCAGTAAGAGTCTGACAGTCCCTTCCGCCCCACCCAGGGCGGGAGGACACATTTGATGATTTTGCCACCCCAAAAAAAAAAAAAAACCCGGATTCTGATTTGACCTGGCTGTTTGGTAATAATCAGCCAGTTTTAGTTAAACCGTCGTTAAATTTAACGAAGTAAACAGCGTATCTGAACCAGAAAACTGCCTGAAATACTCAAATTACTTTTTTTTTTTTTGCGTGCTAAAATCATCAAATGAGTCCTCCTACCCCGGGCAGGGCGGGAGGGACTGTCAGACTTGTACTGACTAAAATCCACGGTGTCCTTCAATAGCCCTTTATGTTCCGGGGTCACGGTAATGGTATAAGTCCCGCGACCCCGGCAGGCTTTGGCCCTCTAGAGAGGGGGCCCCGTCATTATGCTGACGCTCTTTGAGGCGCGCGTGGAACACAACGCGCCGTCGACCCGGGCATGGTCCATGGTCGGGCAACGAGTTGCCCTTTACTCGCCGCCCGCATGCCCGCGCCTACGGTGGCCGGAGATCGTCTGGCGACGTCCGTCGCCGTGGGCGTCCACCACTGCGGGTGGGGCGGAGGGAGGACACTGTCCTCTCTCTCACGCGGCCCGCCTCCTCCTTCGCGAGCATGACTGCTTCGCAGAAGGAGGCGACCGCTTCCCACTCCGTCTCGCCCCGCAGCATGGCCGCGACCAATGCCGGGCGCGAGAGGTCTCCGCCTATCGCCGCCGTGAGGACACGTCGGTGCTCTGCCCAAGCGGGACAGTCTTGCACCGTATGCTCTACTGTGTCCTCCGGGCGATCTTCGCAGTGGTGACACCCAGGCGTTTCCTCCTTTCTCCTCAGACACAGGTACCTCCCGAAACTTCCGTGTCCGGTGAGGACCTGCGTCATGCGGTAGGTTAGGACGCCGTGACTCCTATCCAGCCACTCCTCAAAGAGGGGTCTTACCGCCGCGATTGCGGCGTGCCCGGCCGTCGGTTGCGACAGTCGTCCCCTCCATACTGCCCTGAGATCGCGCCGGACCTCTTCCCGCCGCGCCTCGACTTCTCGAGGCAGCGGGGAGGCACCCCGGCGCTGCGCCTCCACGCGCCACTCGTAGACGCGCTGGAGGGCAGTCGCCTCCAGATCCCAGGGCAGTAATCCGGCAAGCAGGTTGGCCGATTCGCCGGCGATCGTGCGGTATCCCCGGATCATCCGGATAGCCATGACCCTCTGGCATGCGACCAACTTTAGTGGTCGCGTCCGGATGCTCAGGGCCCACACGGGGGCCCCGTAGAGGGCCATGGACCGCACGAAACCGGCGTACAGCCTACGGCAGGAGGCGTTTGGCCCGCTGAGATTAGGCAGGAGTCGCCTGAGGGCGGCTGCTGCCCGGTTCAGCTTTGGGGCCAAACTCAGGAAATGCTCCCTGAAGTTCCACCGGCTGTCGAGGACGAGTCCCAGGTACTTCATCGTCCTCCCGACGCCGATGCGAACCCCCTCCACCGTTATGTGGGACTCGGACCGTGGCGCGTTAACGCGGCCATGAAAGCACATGGCCTCCGTTTTGTGCAGCGCCACTTCGAGTCCCAGCTGCCGGATCCTATCGACGACTGTCGCAACCGCTTGCGTCGCCAGGTCGGCCGCCGCCTGGTGCGACTCTCCCTCCGCCAGGACGAGCGTGTCGTCAGCGTAACATATTACGCTGACGCCGTCAGGGAGGTCGCCGCGCAGCACCCAATCGTATCCGATGTTGCACAGGGGCGGTCCCAAGACCGATCCCTGTGGGACACCGCACGATATCTCTCGCCGGTTCCACTCTCCCCGGCGACCGGGGTAGATGACGGCTCTGTCCGTTAGGATACTCAAATTACTTTAGAAAAACCTTCTTACCTACGTTGTAAAAGGCACAAACCGAAACCAGCCGTAAAAATGGCAAATAAAGTTTTATCACTTCTGTTAATTCACTAATTTCTTTGCCCTTGTTATTTGTAGAAACAATTAAAGCTACTACATCGTAGTTAATTCGTTAATCACCAGATATTCGGTTTAGTGACGTAACAATGTAAAACCTTTCGTACGACTTTGGTATCCATGGACGCGTGCCTGTGTACGAACCTTTTGTATTGCGATAGTCGCCTGGATACCAAAGTTTTAGGGTATCGAAGACTTGCGTAGCGTTGTGTACGAAGGTGCTACATCGTAGTAAATTCGTAAATCATCAAAAATTCGCTTTAGTGATGTAACAATTTAAAAGGTTTCGTGTGAAGCCACACAAGTGTGCTCAATCGAGCGTAGCGCGCTGATCAGCGAGTTGGCAGCACGTCGTTACCGTTAAGGCTTTTTAACTGCTCTGATCCCCTTGTAATCTCTTGACCGTTTTTAGTTATGGCGGATCAGAGTCGAACTTAAGTCAGTAAGAGACTGACTGTCCCTTCTGCGCCATCCAAAGAGGGAAGACACATTTGATGATTTTTTTCACACCCAAAAAAACGGCTTCAACAAAACATAACATAACCTTGAATTGAGCTATTATTTTTCCGTCCTTACCTTATGTACAAGAGTAGATAATCTAAATTACTCATACAATAACATCGAACACACAAATTATGATATTCCGTGCACACTTCCAGCATATGTATAAGATCGCGTGATACAAACAATTAGTCTCCCTACATCTGTACATGCACTAAAGTATCCGACACACGAATCACACATACAACCAAGTATTGTGTCCGTATCGATTTGTATCGGAACATCGTGTGTGGCCAACTTAGCTACGTGTTCGGATTAGCTTCTAATAATTTTATTGAACTGTGTAATTTGGTGAGACACGTGCGATGTATGGTACAAATGTGGTTTTTATTAACGTTAAGTAATAATTATTTCTTACTTTTCTTAATTTCTGCACCCAGCGGAAATTATCTTACGAGATAGTACTATCTATAGTGTACGTCCACTCCACGCCATCGAAATGTGTTCAGCTTTTTGCAGACAGACGGACAAACGAGTGATCCTATAAGGCTTCTGTTTTTTCAGTCGGACGTACGGAATCCGAGGGCTTAGTTCTTTTTGGATGCGTTCAACAATGTTACAAATTACCATCCATTCACTATTACATCAAATCTCGCAGGAATCAATCTGTTCCTTGTAAGTGAAGTCATGAGCAAGGCGCACGTGTACTAATTTGTGCGCTGTTTACTATCCAGCTCTTGAGTCCAATTAGCCGACGTTCGGCTCTATATGAACACAGAATAGAAAGGTACAGAGAGTCGGCTTCAAACGACGACGAACGAAAACCTCCACACATACGCTTCACGTAGTACCTATGGCATTACAAGTAATTTCTTGCGACTGGTATTTGTCTAAAAGTGAAACCAATACAATCAGTGCGGTTTATTTTTGATATTTTAGTATGGATTGATTGACGAAAATGTCTGTTTACATAAAACGAAATTGGTTGCATGTGTGTTTTTAAATTGAACTACCGAATAGTTTTGCTAAATATTTTATATAGCGTTCGCTTATTTTCTCTTCGATCCATCAAGTGGTGTAGGACTCGCTTGGTTATCTTAAAACCACAAAAATTATGAAACACTTTCCAATGGAGATTATTTGGTACTCTCTCTCCGTCTCTCTCTCGTACCCAAGATTATGCTCCTCTCCAAGAACTGGTATTCTGTAGCTATCTACTCCATGGTGAGTGTGTGGACATCAGTCGCCTAATGAGTGAAGTTAGTTCTGTCCCGGGGGACAGCTTCACTAGCACTTGCTTATTTATCGCAATAGCGGCGACGAACTTAATGAGAGGACGCTGTTCGAATAATCATTTCATAGGTCTAGATAAATTGGACTCAGACCCTTTCTTTGCGTGGTAAATTCATCAAATGAGTCCTCCCACCCTGGGTGACTTGTACTAAAATCCTCGGTGTTCCTTCAATAGCCCTTAACGTTTCAGGGTCACGGTTACCTGTTTAAACAGTCCCGCGACCCCGGCAGATAGTCACGCAACTCCGGCTCGCTTGTGATACCTGAGGCCTTACCACGAGCTCTTAACGCGATCCAGTTTAGACTGTGGGAAAGAGACAGACTAGCGCCATCTCTTTTCCACAGCCTAAACTGGATCGCGTTAACAGTTCATGGTAGGCCACTGAAATAATTATCATTTGGCAGCAATTTGACACATACGATAGTTTTTAGCCCGATTTTACATTCCTGTGGAATAATTTGCGGGCGTAGTCGCTGACAATAGCTAGTCATTGAAAACGTCTTTGTTCTATTAAAATGTACCTAATAGTACTCGTATGTTTGTCGTATAATAATATAAATCTGTGGCGGAACGTCTCTGTTGTTATCACCATGTTTATCTACAGATATCGGCCGCTAATCTCTCGTTTACCATGATAATGTCAGTCGTGTCTGCACATGTATTGTGTTATGTTGCATCATGATATTACTCATGTATACATTATTGAAATGGCTTTTCTTTGTATTTGTTTTGTTTGGGTTATCAATTTTCTGTTAATTATCAGAAATCCCCAATTCCAAGCATAGTTTATGCATTACGACACGATTGGCGCAATGGTCTATCGATCGACTGCTGCGTAGCGTGTTATGGATTTGGTCCCCGTACGGAACAAAAAACTTGAGAGGTGTCAAGGGACACCCGGATGGAACGAAGTTACTGTATACTTACACTCAACAAAAATAATCGTCGCGACACCACACTGTTCAAATCGAAATAGAAAGACCAAACAAAAATATCTGGCTTGCTTTCTATAAGAGAGAGAGAGAGACAGACAGAGAAACATGCGCACGCCGCACGGCTTACAATAGCTTACTATAGCAAAAAGTGTCGTTACAATTTTTCGTCTTAATTTTTTCCGTCTAGCCCCCTTTCGCAACGCGCGATAAGGAACTTCGTTCCAGAAATTTTATGACCAAGGGTAAAACTTGGTAATACGTAGCCGTTATTGTTCCAGACAGTACTACGCAAGTAGGTGTTCCGGGTCTGGGTGTTTATGTATTAGAATTTCTATGTTTGTAAACGCACCGATTATACAGGAGAAATCCCTAGTGTTGGACAGCCTTCAACAAAATTACGTTGATAAGAAAACTGTAAGATATTTTTGGAAAAAGCCTGTCTTTTGCTATCTAAGAACAAGTATATATGTACAAAAACTTGATACTTTTTCATATGGGGTTGACAAAAAGCACATAATACCTACCATCTTTATAATATACTTGTTTTGCTCGTCGACGTCTCGTTCAATATTCGCGCATAATATAACAAAATATGAACAAATTTCATATTGAATATTAAGAAAGAAAGGTTAAAATACATAGAGGGAAGGAACAAGATCACGTTAATATAAATTGCTTCTTTGACAACGTTGTGATGTACAATCTCATCTTCTTTGTACAACGGGATATATTTTCCCGGTGTTTTTCTATACGTACACACCATCTTCTCTATAATCCTCGTGTCACATAAAATATAAATAGATAAGATTCGATCTAAGTCAAGTGACATGGAACTAACACAGTGTAGCTACGTTACAGAGTAAATAACACATCTCAGTAGGAAAACACTTCCAAAATTGATAGTTTTTCCTCTGTTCTAACTAGGAGTCGATATTCAGTCAGTCTAACCGGATATAGTTGAATGCTAGTATTTTGGGTAACAGCCTGACCTCCACAACCCAGTCACTGGGTTTTACAAGTCCTCAGGCGTTCCGCTTTACTTTTGGGGAAATGGATAGTACCTACACCGTTTTCCTCAACTGATGGGCATGTGGAGGCGATAGGCGGCGACCTCTCGCGCCCAGCATTGGTCGAGGCCATGCTGCGGGGCGATACGGAATGGGAAGCGGTCGCCTCCTTCTGCGAAGCAGTAATGCTAGCAAAGGAGGAGGCGGAACGCGTGAGGAAGAGGACAGCGTCCACCTCACGACCCAGCCGCCGCGGGAGACGCCCACGGCAACGGACGTCGCAAGACGATCTCCGGCCACCGTAGGCGCGGGCATGCGAGCGGCGAGTAATGGGTGACACGCCGTCCGATCATGGACCATGCCCGGGTCGACGGCGCGTTGTGTTCCACGCGCGCCTCAAAGAGCTGTCAGCAAACTGACGGGGCCCCCTAAGAGGGCCGGAGCCTGCCGGGGTCGCGGGATTGTCTCACTCGGTAACCGTGACCCTGGTACATAAAGGGCTATTGAAGGAACACCGTGGATTTTAGTCAGTACAAGTCTGACAGTCCCTCCCGCCCCACCCTGGGCGGGAGGACTCATTTGATGATTTTACCACGCAAAAAAAAAAAAAAAAATGGGCATGTGGACGGCGAGTAATAGGCGACTCGATGTCCAATCATGGACATGTTCCACGCGCGCCTCAAAGATACTACTATCGGGTAACCGTGGCTCTGGAACGTAAAAGGTTGTTGAAAACCGAAGAAGAAGGACACAGTGGATTTTAGTCAATACAAGTCTGCCAGTCCCTCCCGTCCTGCCCTACGTGGGAGGACTCATTTGATGATATTACTAAGTAAAAAAAATACCATGTGACTGGTAATGATTAAGTTATGAGTCCTCTATTTATTCCATTATCAGCACAAACATTATAATATGTTATGCACCAACGTCACCTTTATGTTGTTCGATCCGCCGTAACCTCCGCGTCCGCTTCCACCCGTGCGGTGTAACCGCTCCTCTCGCAGTGTGAACACAGCCTTACATGTCGCCGGTTCAGGTGTCAAGCACTTGTCTCTTTTGTCACACAAATTAATGACGTCACACATTATAACGTTCATACCATACCAAGTAATTTAATTATATCCTACTCAATATCATATGAGTTTCATTAATCCAGTTAATTATAGTTTCATTGGCTTGTACTAATTGGATTTGCAAACTATAATTGACAAAACTCATTTATTTTGAATATAAACCATCATTTTCTGTTTACGTTTCCAATATTTTAAATTAAAATTTAGCACATTGTTCTATTGTAATTCTCTGTACAATTTACGCGGTATATGGTACAGTCAACAGCTTAAAATTATCTTGTTTAAATCATTTTCACTTGTATTAAAAAACAATCAGAATGTCGTTAAGTTGTCACCGCGTCCGGCCGGCTCCGGACGGCCGCGTATCGTTGGATGAGCGCAGATAATTAGCACCGAGTGCCGTCAGTGCCGGACGAGTGCCGTCGATTGCCGTCCGAGTGCCGGCCGACAATTAATCGCGGCTGGATGTCAACGCGCGAGACGCATTGTGGTTTCAACAATGTGTAAGCTCTTGTTAAGGCTTTGTGGAGACCGATTTTAAATAAATACATCACTTTCAGTGGAAATGGTTTCCAGTTTAATCATGTTTCTTGGAAACCATTTTGAATTAAAACATAATTTTCTTTAGTGTAGCATCTTTTTATGCCAAATTTTTATCCCGAAATATTTTAAAATTCAAACATAAATAATTCTTAAAACTAGAAGCCTTAATCCTCGTAATATTAAAACTGGACGCTGTGAAGAGACGTTACGACGTAGTTTTCATGTTTTTATGACGTATATTAAACGTGTTCTTTGACGTTAATTTGATGTATGATATCTCGTTCGTAAACTAGAGACACTTTTTCATTTTGTTTCTTGTAACTTTACCCCACCCTAGGAATCGCCTATCTAGGAATTAGTCGTAGTTATATCATACACATACACAAACGGAACGACCCGGAATAACTAGTAAATCATACAAATATTGCTCCGTCCGGGAATCGAACTCGCGAAGCGCAGCACAGCAGTCGGATCGCTCAACCACTGCGCTGACCGTACCGTCATATTAAATCTCCAAGTACGAAGTACGGTCAAATACTTAGAATTCGTGCTTGTTCACAATTCAAATCTCATAAACAAATTACGTTGGACCCCATCGATTGAGGTTCGTGATCAGTTATATTCGTCAATATTATTACGATTTAGGATAAGGGTCTGTGGCGTGATTACTGATTAATTAATGAGAGAGCTGACGACCCTTATCTTAATGTATGTATCGAAGAATTTGGATGGATGGAGTTCCGTGAAAATTACATATTCAGGATTCGGTAAACCGTTACGGAAACATTGTGGACTCTTGAGGCCTTAGCACAAGATTTCTATAATTTACCGTCCAGGCTTCTAGTGTATGAACAAGGAACAAAATTTTTATTATCGTCAACGCCCATCACAAAAATGTGAAAACTCGTGATAAGGCCTTAGACATTCTGAATGACAATGTACTGACGTAATAAGTGTCCGTTGTCTGCAGTTGTTCCGCAATTTGTGGGTACTAGCCTGATCAATTCATTGTAAAAATATGATTTGTTGTTTTATAGAAGTTTCATTTCACCTAAAAAGAGAAATAGTTGTGATTTCAAGCAACGAAAACTGAAATGTTTAGTTAAGATGCAAGACTTTTTTTGTCGTTGTATTATCATCAAATGTGTCCTCCCACCTAGGGCAGAGCGGGAGGGACTGTCAGACTTGTACTGACTAAAATCCACGGTGTCCTTCAATAGCCCTTTACGTTCCGGGGTCACGGTATTCGTTAATCCCGCGACTCTCTCTGGCTCTGGCCCTCTAGGGGGGCCCCCGTCATTAGACTTTAGTTTACCTAGTTAAAAATCTATGTTTTGGCATCGCATGCATTAGGAACCGTCTCTTGGACCGCGACAGCAGACATCCTATTTATACATCCGTGATTAAAATTTAATTAATAGCAACCCGGTGAAGTGTATTGGCAGCACACCCCCCGTATACCCCTGTAAACGCCCGTACACACCCGCACACGCACGCACACACCCGCACACATCCGCGACCACCGTCAACTTGACGGAAGGGTAGTTATCGAACGGAAGGCTGTTTTAAAATTATCATGGTGGTGTTGCCAATTTAACACTGTACGGATTTTTTGGGCTGGTAATCCAGTGTTGGGTCGTAAAGGTTTCTTGCAGATTACTGTACCTAAATGATTGTTTCTTGAATCGTGGGAATAATTTACAGGGGCATATCGTACTTACAAAACATAAATGCTTACATGCAAAATGTAGTTGTAAATATTCTTAGAGAACTTGTCCTTACTTAATCTTTGGCTAGAATAAATAATTAGAAAACTATTTTAAAGTTTTCTAATTATTTATTCTGGCCAAACTAATCAATTTTTTCTGCTAAAACTACTCTTTACCGTGAATTCGCTGGCAAGTAACTTATTGTAAACTTAAAAGCTGTGAGTATTAATTAAAATCTGAAAAACGCTTTGAACAAGTTACTTGAAACTTTACAAAGTCAGACAGCGAGTTAGAAAGTAAGCATGGAACAAATAACTTAACTATTAGAAAAAGAACAAGAATAACTTTGTTTTTAGATTAGCCGGGAATTATAATTTGATAGTTTTGCATAATATGAGTACCTGTTACGGCGTTTACTTCACGCATGTCATAACTACGAAGTTAGTTGCAAGCAGTTGATAATAAACATCAATTGAGAACGTACGTCCTTGTGTTTTTTTTCGGAACGAGCTTCCCATACACATTATACACATACAATACTAATATACAAGGAATAAAAAAAAGCACCATAACAGTACCTAAGCACTTTACTAATTAATTACGTCAACCTTTTTAATTAATTAAAAACAGCATGAAGGCCTCATCATCTTAAGAAGTATACACCGTGTTCTTCACGTTATCCATAAACTTTAGCAAATACTTCTATGGCTTTTACAAATCAAATCCAACAAAGGAAGTAGTATGTACTTAAAAAGGCTTCGTTACAAAGATATTTGTAATTTCATTTAATGAAATTTAATTGAGCTATGCAGTGAGAAAGTATCTTAATTTGAAATCTATCAAATACTATTTGCATTTCATTTGTTTCAGCCCGCCAAATGTTATGAATGACGTTGCCAATTCGGATAAAGAGGCATGCATATCGGGTTATTTACGTCTAGGTATTTAGTTTGTATGAAAATTAACAAAAAATAAGAATTTATTTTTGTGTCCATAATGAAAAATGCTTACTTCCGTGGTTTGAACATCTGGTCGAAGTTTATGTATATCGTCCGGAACACGGTGTATAAGTCAAAGTCAAATCATTTATTCCAATTAGGCCATCATAGAGGCACTATTTTGAACGTCGATTATTAAAATTAAAGGAAATAGGAAGGGATGGGATTGATTCTACACCCATTCGCAAAGGTAGGTTCGTATGGAGAAGAATGAGCAAGAAACTCCATACTTACTCTTTTTCAAAAATGTTTCACAATGTTTTGAAATAACAAATTTAAAAAATAAATAAATGTGAAAGCTATGCACAGTCTGCAAATTTGACTGAGATGTGGCCAGATATATTCCATGTATTAATTATACACCGTGTTCCGGACGATATACATAAACTTCGACCAGGTGTTCAAACCACGGAAGTAAGCATTTTTCATTATGGACACATTAATAAATTCTTATTTTTTATTTTTTGTTAATTTTCATACAAACTAAATACCTAGACGTAAATAACCCGATATGCATGCCTCTTTATCCGAATTGGCAACGTCATTCATAACATTTGGCGGGCTGAAACAAATGAAATGCAAATAGTATTTGATAGATTTCAAATTAAGATAGGGGAACAGTGTATAAGACGGGGACGTTAATAATCGCGAGGTATAATGGGGACATACACTCTTTAGGCATACTTAACACAGCACTAACGTAGAGCAAGCGCCATCAGGACGTCATTTGCAAGCGGCTAGACGGAAATAGCGTCCTGTTGGCGCTTGTGCTACGTTAGTTTTGTGTTAAGTTTGCCTTAGGTGTGGTGTGATTTCCCATCATACCTCGTGTCCCCGTCTTATACACTGTTCCCCTACTTTCTCACTGCATAGCTCAATTAAATTTCATTAAATGAAATTACAAATATCTTTGTAACGAAGCCTTTTTAAGTACTACTTCCTTTGTTGGATTTGATTTGTAAAAGCCATAGAAGTATTTGCTAAAGTTTATGGATAACGTGAAGAACACGGTGTATAGTAGTAATTAGGTAATTACACAAATCATTCCACAACTTATTCCTGTATTCAAACCTCATGTTTATGCCTATAATACACAAATCGATCAATCATTCGATAAACAGAACCATTCAAAACAATCTTATCCAATCACAATCACACTCGTATCGGTCTTTCAATCACCCCCCTGACACACACTTTATCCCATCTTCACCCCCTTGGAGTATTCATCAGAATCTTAGTTGGTTTGGAGCGTCCGGATGATGTCACTTGACAACTTCCCTTTTGACATCTTGACGTCACAGAAATACATTTCACTTTAAAATTGGGTTCATGTGTGTGTGTGTGTGTAGCCTAGTTTTGTTTGACAGGTAACGGCAGTAGTGGTAGTGTCGAGTAGACAGGAGCTTTGAAAATTGTACGATTTATTGAATTGAATAGTTCAGTATCTTACAATCTCACATCAAAGTCATTCATTCAATTGTGGAATATTACAGTCTAATCATATATCTCATTATCATCAGTCTATAAGTGTTCCCATAGCTGGTACACAGGCCTCCTCTCTGTGAGAGGGAGTGGGCCATAATCAACCACGTGAGCCTAGTGTTATCCCGGGTTGGTAGATGTCACACGTCTTCGAATTTATAGTTCTAGGATAAGCCGACTGTCTCATCGGGTGCATTAAAATAATAATGGTTATTTACCGCGATGAAAACACCATTTATGTACAATCGACAAAGTGGAATCATGACCCATTTTGATAATAAATCGTTTGAATCCGTCAAACTGACAAGGATCAAAGTCGTTACCATGGTTTACGCGAATGTGGACCTAATTGTATTTGAATGTCTGTAGGAAAATAAGCTTGTGGTGGGTCATAATTCCACTTTGTCGATTGTACCTACCTACTATAGAAATTGAAGAACAAGAAGAAATTATAGTCGCTGTATTCTCACAAAACAACAAACAAAAAGCATTTTTGTAAATATATTGAACGTCACTAGTTTTTCAGCAGAAAGTCTGCGCCACAATAAATTGTCATCGCAATATGAAAAAACTTTCTCGTCGTGTTCGGATACAAAAACAAAAACTACACGCCTGAGGAGCCGAGATGTTGACATGTTGTCATTGTGTGAAAGGGAAGGAACGATTTTACTTGAGAAGAAAGAATTATGAAAAATGACGACATTTTCAGGAGTTGGTATTTTAATTTGCCAAATGGAATGGTACTAAAGTCCCTTAGGTCCGATAAATAATGTGTACAATGGCATTAAAAATATACTTTGCCAAATATTTGTGGTGGAACAATGGTTCGAATTATGGAATAAGGAAGGACTTTGTTTAGCAAAAGTGTGTAAAATCATAACAGTAACTAAGATTTTAAATCGAAAGTGGGTTTATTTGTTTTTTGGAAATTTTAGTACAGTGATAGAGGGTTCCGTGGAGATTCTTATTGGCTACTCTTTTTTATTTTTGTCGGTCGAACAAGTGCTCCTTCTAAGTTCCACGACACACAGACTGTCAGTTCAGTGTCAAAGTGTGCGGTTATCTCTCTACATAATTATTACCGGTAGTAAAATTATTATACTAACCCTAGATTATTTATAGTAGATTTAACGTTGACTATTTGTAGTATAAACAATTGTTGGTTGGCCAAAAAGAAAAACATGTTTTTTGATTAAAAGTGTTCACTACTGATGCATACGTTTTTGTTCAGCAATATTATTATATTTTAAAACATTCCCAGTTTATTTACACGTTAATAATTCGTTTTTTAATAATTGAACTCCAATAAAATTGCGAGATTTACTTTGCACTGAAATTGATATTTCCAGCGGACTTGCTGATTTTGAAATTGTTTTATTTTTCAACAAATATTACAGAAAAATATTCGTGGAGTTAATTTGATAGGCATTGCGAATTGGGTATTGTTTTACGATTGATTTAAAAGAATTATACATATACATGTACCTATATAAAAAGTTATTATTCGTTGTAAATTGGTCCGAGTGTTTGATGAACTACCTACGCACATATCAAAAAATGTAACACAACATCATGGCTGTGTGACCTGAAGTGGGAGGTATTACACCCACTCATACCACAAGATTATGTTTGACTTCCTTCCTTTTGTCATCAATGATGAATAAATGCCCAGACTTCGGGCTGCTTCTGAGAAGCAAAAGTACACAAACTAAAGTATGCATATTACAGACATCTTAAAAAACAAAACAGGCAGTGTAAACATCGTTAAAAATAACCTCAAAACATAAGATAATAATAAACAAACAAGGCAAATAAAATTAATTTAGCGTCGTGAACGGAACCCACCTGTCCTTCGTCCCGGTGTCTTCGCTTATATTAATGTTTCGTGAAGCGACTCCTAATGAGCTCTCTGATGATGCTCGTCTATTTGACACTCCTCACACTTCATACCTGCCTGGTACTCCATGTTTGTGACACTAATAGCTAGTGCGCTGGAGTATTAAACATTTGGCCTATATATGTATGTGTATATAATGGCTACATTGATAGTTAAAAAAATACCTACACATTAATAGTTCACTGGTCCAAGTCTAATTGAACTTCTTCAGCTAAACGTGATTTTTTTCAAAACTATTTGGAATTAGCCTATAACTCGCCATTTGACTCAATGTTTGCCTGCATCCGATGACCCACATTCTTTTATTGCAATCGTACTCATTAAGCTAAGCTTTTTAAGTGCAGAGGAACACACAGAAGGTCGTTAGAATATTAGAAGCATTGCGGATTAATGCAGTAGTTTCGATCATAAAAAACTTTACTTTTCAAAATGACTTTTCTTTCTTCTTTGTTTTTTATTACTATTTTGACACCGACTCAGCGATATAAAAAAATCCCAGCTGATTTGGAAACCACCTTCTTTTTGAAGTCGGATAAAAATGTACGCCGCTAAGTTCGGGTTATATCACTAAAAAAAACATGACAAATTGATAAGCCATTATTTGTATAAATTGACATCGTGCTCCACGTAAAACCGACTGTCATAATAAAGTGTCAAACCTTTTAACCTGAACAACATCCATTAGCCGATTATAATACTTGTGCAGACGGTGTACAGTACACTGAAACTCTATCTACTTCGTAAGGCAAGGTAATCAGCTTGAGGATTTGTTGGTGGGCATGTTGACACGGATATTAATAGACATGCTAATAGATGTTTACAAGTATTAGTTGAGTGTTTACTCGTAGATGAGTAAGCCACGTTTTTACGTATTTTTGGGAACAACCGTTTAGTTCAGTCATTACCAGTAAACCTAGCACACGTTCAGATAATCAGAAATTTTGTAGCACATTAAACGCACGTTCCAGGAGTACTACTATGTAAGCCCGCAACCCGTAGTTTCGGTCGACGACGTTTCGGGAGTTTCTTGTTTTTTATCATTTACAGACATTCGATTAGTTATTGACACGGATTATAAATTGGAGAAAACATGACTGGATAGTTGTACCGACTCCCGATATGTTTTCAGAACTTATTAATTCAAAATTAATAAAGAATAGGGTTTGATTCTTAACTTTCGAGATGCTTTCATGATGAAGATCTTATTGTTGAAGTTAGAAAGTAGACCCCCTCTAACGTGTGTCGTTTTAAATCGTCCATATCATACGTAGCATGTATTCGGACATAATGTTCGTCGTTTGTCTACTCCTAGATTCATTGGTTCAGGTGAAATAAAGATCTAAATGAAGATCTTCAAAGTTCTTCAAACTGATCATTGGTAATTGACCACCAATGATCAGTAAGAACATTTTCTCACTTCGTCTTTGTCACTCATATTTGTCTCTCATTTAAACTCAATCTGTTAGTACGTAAAGTTCACTGTAGAGCGGTGCGTGAGTTGAGCACGTGTTACCTCATGCGGCCCCTTTGTTCTACACGTGTAATCCTCGTGGTAGTTAGATGGGGCGGAAAATCAAGGTACTCTCCGCCCTATTTAAGATAATATTTGAATCGTTCTATTATTATTTTAGTTTAAGAAATAATGTTAGAGTTACACTGATGAGATGAAGTCATATTAAGATTTAATGTATTATAATATAAACAAGGCTCTGTATTAAAATAAGAGCTTATTTTTACAAAAGCCCTGGTTTTCTTGGTTTTTCTTTTTGCTCTGCTATTATAATATCTAAACGGCATAAAAAAACATTAACATAAACCTTGTTTTCTTCAGAGATAAATACTAAGCTTTATGCTATGATATTTATTACTTATTTAGGTAAGCAACAGCGATACATAATAATGTTTTACAAAATATGAATATTACAATTTATATGGCCAATTATAGGTTTCCCTGTGTAACTATGTTATATGTTTACATGCGAACGGACTAATTCTGGTTATTTAGATAATTGAACGATTACAAGATATTCACTAATAGTTTCCTCCTCTTTGTTACAGTTGTATCTTGCAGTCGACGGTTCCACGTCTTTTACATTTTATTAAGGTAAGTTTCTATAAGAATACTCGTAAACAAGAATTAAGCTGTTATTTACTCTGAATATTTATGGAAATAAATGTGAGCACAAAGATATTGACACAGATCGTAATCTGTTGATCTTCTTAACTAAGTGGGATGGAAACAAATCTAATTCAAATTCAAATTCTTTAATTCAGACATGAGTGGAGTCCATAGTGTTAGTATCAACAAAGTAACTTAATAACTAGTGTTAGTAATGTAATTATACAGATTGTGAATCAGCACCTGCGACTACCTACTGAACACAAAAAAAATATCTCATAAAATTATTTCTTTAATTTGAAGATATAGTGACAGAATATCATCTTATCAATATTCCTATTGATTCACTTCGTGAATGAATATAGAAAAATAGCAAATGACGTTGCCAGGTGAATCATGAGGAATATTGCTTAAAGTGGCCATTTTAGATCCTCTCATTGGCAGAGATCTACGCTGAAAAGTTGGATTTTTTTTTAGTTTTAATAAGAAAATTCACGGTTACAATGCTGATTCCAAAGTAAGTTCTTTATAGAGTCTTCCAGTTTTATAAATAAAACAGTTTATTAACATGTCAATTCAAAGAAAACTGACCAAATACTGTAATTACTTGTCTTCTTCTTATGACTGATGAGCCCGAACACAATAACGTAATAGACTAAGAAATATAAAGGCCAGACAGTAAAAAGCGATGCTTACACTAAGAAAATAACAGTTCTTTGGAACTGTTATTTTCATAATTTGACTGATGAACAGTTTTATATCAAAAGCCATAGGTTATAAAGTGTGAACAAAACCCATCTATCTAAATAATCCTATGTGAGTGGCAGCGCAGTGGGTGAGTGGTCGTATATTTCACTACAAGTGACAAATTGTCGCGGCCGACATTGCCGCCCCGTCGCGTGGTCGCCGTCCGACGACGGGGATGTTCCATATTTATGTGGTGTTGTGGGATCAAACGCAGCAATAGATAAGGTGGCTTGTGATACAGTCGATATTATAGAAAGTTTTATAGCGAAGGTACACGGGAATATTATTCATACAATTTGTGGAATATATTGTGAAGTGTTTTCCTTCATCTTGTCTTAGGTTTACTTGCATCACCAATCGCTTACATTTGAGTAAAGCGACGAACTAAGTAAAACATAATTTTGTCTTTGATCATGAAACACACTCACGACACAAGAGTAATTGATAATGTGGGGCAGCGATTAAAAAAAAAACATAACAGAATGTCCTATTTAACATAGTATTCATTGTGGAATCAGTATCTAAATGATTGGGTTGTTTCTGTCACAACACTATCTTGTAAGAAATGTCGGTCATTTACTTATCTATCATTTATCCAAGGTTCGGGAGAAAGATAAATGATTCCCAACAGAGCGCCGGATAAAACTGAGCTCACGTTAATCATTTCTGTTATATCACAAACTGTTTTAAGGAAAATTTTAAGACAAAAAGTACGGTTTCATTATTCAAAGTGTTTTTGGCAATTTTTGACATCTTGTCTCAGGAGTAGTTTAGACGTTATAGTATACCTAGTTTAATTTTATCTTCAATATTATAGTTGTTGTCAGTCTTAAGAAAAGTAATATTTATCTGTACTAGAAAATTATGCAGTCTCCTTAACACATAATACAATACTGTTCTGAGAAATTATTTTGGTAGGTATATTTACTTTTTTCTGACAGTATATTGCTTTTATTGGTGAAAAATCCCGTGCGTGTAATCCCGTGTGTCTAAATATATGAACGTGGCCGAGTTGAAAGAACTGGAAATTAAACAAAAGGAGTATTAGGGATCGTAATGGTAACAGGACCAGGTTAGGAAATATACCAGTTCTATTGTGTCTGTCCACCACCATAACAAAAAGTTTTAAGTAATTTAATGTCAGAAACTGAAGACTGTAACAATATAATTAAGCAAAAACAGTTTCCCGCGGTGATTACCTAACAAGCTTCATCTACATCGCTCGGGCCGCCGTCATCGCTGCGGTCCCCTAAATACTTAAGATTAAAACTTCCCTAAATTACAGCGACGATAAATTTACAAAACCCCTGATCTTATCAACATTTTCCTTCGAGCCATGTGGAGACCAATTTATCTTGACCCCTTGTACACGCACCTTTCTAATAACTCCAGGTATAAATGGACCTAATGGGTTTATAAGGGTTCCTCTTAAGCTGGACGATGTGAAATTGGGTTGCGAAAAGGATGATTATGGCGCCCGGAACTTAAATCGGATGCCCCGCAGAAATCTTTAAACAATACCTTCCGAATTTTGTCTTCAACATGGATTTTATGAGCTTTATAAACAGAAATAAATTGAGCGGAGTCCATTTTTAGACAAAGTACTTGAAATCAGATTGTTCAATCATAATACTCGTATTTACTTTAAGTTAATATAAAAACATGCATAAACTCACGTCCTTTGAGAGTAAGCAGAAACTACGTAATGGTATGATCGTTACATGCTCTTTTTGACTGTAAAGACAGCGGCCAATTTTTATCAAAATTGCAATAAAAATAACCAAATATTCTATCAAGTACAAAAATGTATGCAAAGCATGGTGTTATTTTATTAAGTAACATCATGCAATACGATTGATTCGAAAAATCCTAAGATTCCATCGTCCGATATTCTGAACAAAGCTCTTGCGGCATCCGAAGAGTACCAGGGCCGCAGACGTGGCGCGGAGCCAAAGCGAGCCTCCGACACTTTGGCACCACGCCAACTACATCGATCGCTTATTGAGCAGGTCAACGCTCGCCCTTCGCGACGCACCGCCGATGGAGACATTCCTTGTTCTTACACCTCCTAACTTAGACCAGTTGTTCCCAAAGTTGACTGGACCGTGGCCCACCTAACAAAAACTTGCAAATTCGGCTCACCTCTTGATTTTCATGAAGAAAAACGGGCTGAACTTAACGAAAGGAAAGCCTGTTCAAAAAAATCAGTTCCTAAAGAAACTTTTATCCGTAATAAACTAGTGCTATTTTTAATGAGCATTTTGTTTCCGGGGCATTCGTATGGTCTTATCTTTAGAGCCCACTCAATATTCGGTCACGTCACAACCCATTATTTGCAAAATGTCGCTATAGCCGATCATAGTGAAGAAAATGTAGGGTCGTTTCGCCGGTTTCACGACCACCTTCAGTAGGCGACCATTTGACGGACTAAGTTTCTTTAAATCAAGAAAATAGTATTTGTAGAGATAACATACATAAAAAATAAATCTAACGTGCTTTATACATAATTATGAAATAAGAATTTGCAAAGTTTGAAATAAATGGGTTAACACAGAGCCAAAAAAAAATTGATAAATGCGCGTCTTGATTCCGTGGTGAGTGGACGTACCGCGAGTTGAAAAAAAACTAACACGGCGCGCGGCACTTAAAGGTAAGTTTTATTACTTTATTTCATGTTTTACACACCAGTTACATGTTAAATTGTACAATCGATAAGTATGGATTATAATTAAGTTGTATTTTGCTTTTTTTTAAACTTATTATTAAGATAAAATCAAGTGGTCGGTAACCGAAATGCTTATTTATCAAAAACGTTAGATAGCGACCACATGGTCGCAAACCGACGAAATCAGCATTATTTTGTTTTGATTAATTTGATCCTAATGCTTCATACAGGACTGTTACAATTTTGAATTTAGTATTGTAAAAGTTTTTCTTTGTAGTTCCTTGGTAAGCGACCACCAGTTTCTTTGTAAGAAGTTTGTTTAATTTACCTACAAAACAGGTGGTCGTAAACCAAAGTAAGCGAAATAAAGACATTGGTTTCCGGCCACCATAATTTAGTATGAGAGAAATAACAGCCGCTAACAGAAATTACTACTATTTTTCAGTTTAAAACAAAATTTAGTCATAAAAAGCAAACTACATACTTATATTTTTTTTTAGATGGAGCTTCCAAATAATTTGGAGTCAACAAAAATAAGAAAAAGACTGTCCAGTACACAGAAGAAGCACTGAAAAAATCTCTCGATGATATCCGAAAACAAGGGAAACATGTAGACTGTATCAGATCCCAAGGATACTACACTACTACATATTAATGATACTGTTTGACCGATGATTGTTGATTTTATTACAACTATGACTAAGTCTCTACAAAATGTAAGATTGTTATTTTTTAATTATAAGAAAACATTACACCAAATGATTACCATTTTTGTTTTTATTAAAAAGAAAAAATTAAACTATTTTTAAAGCAATTATAATTGTTTTATTGGCATATTATTTTATAATATAATAGCGGTCGCAAACCAGCTCACTGGTGGTCACAAACTGATAAAAATGGTCGTAAACCGACGTTTTCGCTATATTTTCACTTTTTCAGCATTTTATAAATATTTTTGTATTAATGTATTTCATTTTATGTTTTTGTATCCAAACTACATTATATTTGGGACAAATTCACATTAACATATTCTATTTTGCGTGTAAACAACATTTTTATTTCCTCATCTGAAGTGGGCAACCCAGCTAACTGGTCGCTAACCGGCGCAATCACCCTACTATTTTATAAGAGTGGAGAGTGGAAAGTGGCTGAAGTTGGCTCATGAAATGGATCTTGATTGAATACCTACCACTTCATTATTCATGTCTGCAGCCAAGAGCTTGTCTCCAATTATTCATGACTTGTAATTTTAAGAAAGCTGGAGGAATATCATACTTCAAAGATACTCATATAATTTTTTAGACACCTCGTATCATACAACTAACAACAATGGGTTTTATTTCCGGAGTGTAAACGCGGTAAATACTTATAGTAGAATCTCTAACTGTAACTAAAGAAACATTTTACTTAATATATAAAAAGTAAGAGCTAGCTAAAAGCATCAAAGGGTCTTACCGTAAATTACAAGCATCTCAATTTGGGGTTAAGGCTCTAGGTTAAAGTGGGCGCCAATTAAAGAAGATGTTTCTTGCCGCGTACGATCCATGAAAGTGTCAATAAAATTCAAGTATAGTACGGAGACTGGCAAACAAGTACCACAGAATAAATAGATACAGAAGGTCAGGTCTATACAACGAACGAAAATGCACACACACTCACTTAGTACATTCGCTCACTGGCAGCTTTTTGTGTCCCAGTCTAGTGCTATGAAGATATATGGGAGAACGCCCATTATGGTGACAAATAGAGAGAAACGAAAAGCCTCCAGTAGCTTTAAAACACATTTCACGAATACCGAGAACACGCGAACGGCCATGAGATCGGTGTACGTACAATCATGTCTACAAGTGCGTGCGAATCTTATCCCTTTTTAATTGTTTGTCAGTTTTGGTATCACCATAGTTTGCTCGGTTTGGTGATACCAAAACCGACAAACAAGTACGAACCGTAGAAGATTTTAGATAATATGTGTAGTTATAGCCACGATAGGTAGTTTATGAGAATTTTCATGTAGTTTTTACGATTGTCAGCGGACGCCGAAGTTTTGATGAAACCCGCTATGTCAGGCTTTAGTTATTGCACGAAGTATGTTGTTGTTATTATATTTATAACTTTATTCTATTGCTGTTTTACTAAACTATTTCATTTAATATGACTGATCTTGGATTTTTGTTGTTTGAAAACTAAACGATAATAATGGATTTTTCGTACCACTTGCTCAAAAAAGTGACATTCTATGCCACAAAAAGCGAACATAACAATAGTCATTATTAATCTGCTAAAAACAGGGAAAGAAAATTGTACTGAATTTCATTCATCCTCTAGGGGGAGATTTGGAATACATAATACTGAACTACATCTGTATTTAAACTTTACACCATTGAGTTTGTATGTAAAGCATTATACATCATTTTGAAAAAGGAATACGCATTTATTATGCAGTTATGATTATTAAATAAAATTACGAAAACCGACGAGGCCGTATGAGCTTGATGCCTTTGCTTTTCCGACAAAAAATATTATTAGTCTAGGAATTTGCAGCGTTTTTGTTTTCTTCAAATACATAAACATTAAGTTTATTTTAATTGTCATTATTTTTAATAAATGCTTATCTCATATTATTATTGTGTTAATTTTTGGGCAAATGGTACGAAAAGTAGAGTATTTTCCTCGGTGATAAAGCTGTCTTAGTCTTGGATGAACTTAAATCCCTCGCTACACTCAGGACTCGTCTTAAATCCCTCGCTTCGCTCGTGATTTAAGTTTTTAACACCCTCGTTACGCTCGGGAGTAAACCTCGAGTCCTTCGTTACGCTCGCGATTTAAATCGTCACCCGCGACAGAAGACACTGCTTTATCCCCTTGGTTAATAATCTACTATTTCTTTCTTCGGTTTTTGTGAGATATAATAATAATGAAGGAAAATTAAAGAGCCCGCAACATTAACGTGATACATATTCGAAGCACGCATCATTCATTTTATCGAGATTTTCCTTATCATATTAGTTATTTTTATCCTTGCTTTCATCTTATTACATCACATGACTCTAACCAAATATATTTTCAAAGTATTATCTTTAAGTAACATTTTGTTTTTATAGATTAAGAAACACCATTATTTTCTTGCAACTCTTAAAATTTGTGATCTACGATAGACTTATTTTTCGGAAAAATGAAATAGCTAATGAGCACAAAACAAGACTTTAAAAATAGAGTTGCTTAGAGAAAAACGACTGATAAAATCTTACCAGTTAAATACTACACTGAATCCCAATGAGTTGTCAAAAAACGCTGCTTAGCATATTATCAATTGCTGAAATTAACGTTAGAAACAACACAAGTCACCGATACCCGAAACTAAAAATAGGCAGTCTGCTAACGTCCTAAGTTCCAATCTTAACGATCTCACCGTTGAACAAGCTTACTGTTCCTTGAATCTCGCGCTTCGAACACTTCACGACGAAGTATCGGAACGAACTGTATTTCACTACAAAAACTTTGTGCAATCCTGCAATAATTTTAAACCAATTCCGTACAACCCTCTTATAGTGCAGCTAGTAGTAATTTATCGCCTTCGCTTGCACTTTTTACATTTTTTATCTTCAAATTTTTCCACTTTTGTCGAGTTTTCTATAGAGTTTGTTATCGCTGTTCTTTTACGTTTTTTGAGGGTTCAGCTTATTTTGGTTTATCTTTGTACTCTTATTATTTTTACTGCTGTATGATAAATTCTGTTTCCACATACTTTGTTTTCTATCTCATTACTGTTAACGAAAAAAAATCCTGTTACGATTTTAAATAAGCATGACGTTATGTTCAGTACTTATCTTCAGTCTTTCGTCAATTATCGAAAGAATCTTATAATTCATCTTCAACATGAACATAATTAAAACTAGGTACAATAACTGAATGCTTCCTTACTCTAAAAATATCAGATCAATTTTCAATATCCACGCTTCACTGAGTGTTAATACCGCCAACCTCATTAAGTATTGTAAGATCGTCTGTTCCTCTCACGTCCGCATCCACTAATTCAACTGATAACCAATAAACGAAATAAAGGAACACAATGAGAAGATAATGAGAAAATCCTCTCTTGCTGGAATGTTCCCGCGGAGATTCCTCGCGATAACACCGCGCCACTCGCGATGCTAGCATTCCCGATGATTGGATCGCTATTTTTATATTAACATATATATTAGTACTTACTTCCCTCCACGATTTTATTATCGAAAAGGGTGAGAGAAATGTAAATGGTTTGCATAATTTCAGAATCTAGATTGCTAAGGGCAAAATGTGAAAATTGAATTTAGGTCATACTAAAGTATTTATTGAAATGGGTGAATTTTGACAACTACGGTAAAAATACAGATTAAACACCCAAACATCTCTTTACCAAATTATTTTAAAATCCGATGAGAACTCAAAGAAGACACAACAATAATAGAGAACAAGGATTGTTGAGATGTGATTGATTGCTTCACAAAACAGACAATCTGTATTGGCTTTGTTTAAGACACTTAATTTAAGCCTCTGAGTAACTCCAATGATAATTAATAACGAAATTAGAACAGCCATTAAAGCAATAATAAATTGAACAAATGGTTCATATTTTATCACAAACGAAACTAATGAATAGACTGGAGATTAAATTAAAACAGTAATGTCAATTTTAAATATGTTAACAGTATCAAACGCTTTATATAAATCCATGTTGAACGTTGATGCCGTCAGAATTTAAACCGTGATTATTCGGTCGAATAATAGCGATATAAAACCGGTCACTTTATTTAATGTGGAGTATTTTGTCCGCAGTCGCGATCTGATCGATTGACTCCATTGAGGGGAAATATTTTCGCTTCATTCGACATTTTCTTATTTTGTGTAGTTGCTTTATCTGTGGACAACAAAATGGTTGTATTAATAAACTGCTCTTTTGGAAAAGTGATTTTAGGTTATGTAATGATATTCTATTACTTTAAATGTTTAATCTAATTATTGTGTTTGTATGTATACATTCACAATCAAACAGCAAAACCCATTATGATGGTTTGGAAAATAAATACCTAATAAATGTGAGGCAATTCCATAATTAATTGTACTAGCTGTCACGTATTATATTGGTTCGGTTGCGTTGTGGCTGTGGTTCTAACACCTATTCATAAATCTATTTTATTATCCGTATTACCCTAATTAGCACTCAGTTCATGAATTTTAGATAATTTCACATGAATACATTGGTTTTATCTGTAGTCAAGTTATCAACATAGATCGGAAAAGGTAGAGCTATTTAGGTTCATTGACCGCAAACATTGATGTTAATATGGATATTACACTGGATTGCGATACTAGAAAAACAATAGCGGGGTGTTTCTGTCGCTAGAGTGACGCACCTGTTTTTGTCTCTTTCTGCGCCACTAGAATTCAATTCTTTGCCAACGGTAACTTGTTGTCTCACTCCAAAACCTGGGACTCGGGGAATATCCATATTATTCTAACCTATGGCAAGTACATAAAACAGCTCTACCTATTCCGATCTATGGTTATCAAGGAACTCTCTTTCAAATAATCGTGGCTTCTAAAAATCTCTTTCTTGAAAGAAAGTCATGTAATCAATTTGTTTCGGGCTTACCTAATGTGGCATTGTTATTAAGTCGAGAATAATTATTATAATATCTTTCGCAATGGTAGCTTCAAGCCAAAATAACACAAACAATAGCTAAACAAGTAAACGCGAAGTAATAAATGAAATACTCAAAATGTAATCATGATTAAATCCATATGAAAGCTTCGCCTGAGGCTCGCGGCTCCGTGCAACTAAATCAGAGCCGCGGTCGACCACAGCGCGTGATAATATATACATCGACGGTCCTCTATGAAATGAATTTAATTCAATCCTGTGTTTTAGAGGTAATGGAATATTCTGTGTGTACTTCGTCGGCTTGTTGTAGCTCGTTACGTGGTATTATTCAATTTGATACGTTCTGATTTATTTGAAATACTGTTTGTTATGTTTGTGAAGGTTTTAGTGGTACACAATTAGTTTATATTTGTATTACCTACTTTGTGTGTTATTAAATACGTTCAACAGCAAATATAATGCTTAGCATGTTGAAAATAACAAGCTTGATTATTTTCTAAATCTGATTTCAAGGCTGATTTCAAATGGGCACATCCCATCTGAAATCAGATTTAGAAAATAATCAAGTGCTACTTCCATAAGACTAACTGCGAATGGATAAACTGCAAATAGGACGAAGTGCGCATTACATTAGTATTTGCATCTTTAATTCAGACATTTTCAAACATCGTCCATGTAAACAAGAACAATCTTAAAAAACCACAACTGCTAGAACCAACTCCCATTATCCAGTATCGCTAGTGCGACATATTTCCAGCTATTTCCCTCAGTAGATACTTTGGCGGGAGATAAGCCGCCACTCCCATCCTCGGGTACAATACCAAACTTATTGAGGAACCTTTTTTGTGGCGCTCCGCCACCGATTGAAATCGAGCCTCATTTATTTGTTGGAGAAACTGCTTTAGTATAACTAGTCACCATTTTTTACACTGCCGGTAAAGTAAATAATGTTTGGGTACTGATGATCTTCGATTATTTTAGGATAGTTGGTATTTAGAGCAGTTGAGTTCAAGAAAAGAATGGAATATTAACATCTTCAAAGCATTAACTTGATTATTAAGATTTACTTCAAAAAGAAAAATTTGACTGCGAGCGGGACTCGAACCAGCGTGTTTCTGGTTAAATACTCTATCTGGATGATTAACTAACCAACTACTCGTAAGCTAGCAACTAGCAACGCAAGCGAGGTCGAATCTTTCATTCCAAATTCTTCTTTCCAAAATGTATTTTACGATTCGCGATGCAGGCGTTATTGCGTATAATAGCGGCCATACACCATACTGCCTATCGTACAATCGGCATGACGATCGATTTGATCAAATTGGCAGTTCGTCCATATACACCATACACCATACTGCCTATCGTCCAATCGGCATGACGATCGATTTGATCAAACTTCAAATCGGCAGCAGTGATGCCAACTCAGCAACTTTATAGCTAGATCTAGCTATTATTCGGTGACCGACAGCTACAATTTTATAAAACTTGTGGCTTAACTTTTTAGCTACTTTTTACCGACTTGTTTTTTTACTTATTTATCCCACTAGTGGGAATCAGTTGGTAATACAAAGTGAAGGACGGAAAACATTTGCTTATCGTTAAGCAAATGTTTTCCGACCTTCAAGCGGTTTTCGACTTTATTGACATTTATGCAAACACCGGATTTTAATGAAGGAGCAATGTTAGCTAACGAGAATGTGAGAACAAACAAACTAAATTTTGAATGTCAATAATGTTGAAAATCGCTTGAACCTGTTTTTTTTTTAACTTGCTTAACGATAGCAAGTTAAAAAAAGGTTCAGGCGATTTTCGACCCTCCATTCCACTCCACTCCACTCCACTCCACTCCATTACAATCCAGTCCATTCCATTCCATTCCATGGTAATACACACATTACCCTCCTTTGCGTCGCGCAGTATGTAAAAAGTGTCGTTACAATTTTTTCCGCCTAGCCCCCTTTCGCAACGCGCCATAAGGAACTTCGTTCCAAACAAAATATACGTTTCGAATTGAGAACCTCCTCCTTTTTTTTACGTCGGTTAAAAAGTAGCTACCGAATATTAGCTAGATCTAGCTATAAAGTTGCTAAGTTGGTATCACTGCTGCCGATTTGAAGTTTGATCATTCCGATTTGATCAAATCGATTTGATCAAATTGGCATGATCAAATCGGCATGATCAAATCGGCATGATCAAGCCTGTTGTCATGCCAATTTGATGGATTCCAAGCCCACACACGGTCAAATCTAACTGATCAAATCGGCAGCGTCATGCCGATTGTACGATAGGCAGTATGGTGTATGGCCGCTATAATAGTATTTTCTTCTTTTAGAAATCTAAACTAACAATTTTTGAAGCCCTAGGCAATCCATTTAACAACATTTTCAGAATAATAACCACAGAAGAAACTTATAGGTTCCAATGACCTATTACTTAGTATTCAGGAAGACCTTTTCCAACCGATAAAATCACCAAGCGTCCCCTAACACCAAAAGCAATCCATACAACCAATTTGATACGTATCTTCTATAGTTTTTGCTCCAAAGTTATCGCGATTATCTGCCGGATAGCGGAGCCGCAGTCTGAACTAATCCCTAATGATTTAACATGGGCCTGTCCTCTGACAGGCACTCCCGTGACGTCATCTGTCGTACGACTGAGGGGCAGGGGGTCGCGGGGAGAGCGATGGTCGAATGATAGTAGATTTTGATGTGTGTGTTTTAGGGTTCCGTAGCCAAATGGCAATCAATCAAACCAAAAGTCATTTATTAAAATTAGGCTGATTTATCAGCACTTTTTGAAGGTCAATTTTTTACATAAGACAGTCCCCCAAAGCGCCCCCCCTTCGACACTTCCTAGTGTTTTGGCTGGGAAGAAGAAGTGGCGGAACAAACTCCCCAGCAACACATCTGTCTGTACGGTTAGAAGAACCAAGATTATAAACAATTTAATAGAACATTCACATTCAATTCCAAATTACATCCCAACCGTGACTATAGAAGGCACAAAAAGATAAACTGACATAAACAATACTTTAAAAAACGTTATACGCTGGCTTGACCAAAATAATTTAATGATTAATCTATCAAAGACTAATATTATGCATTTTTATCAAAGGATTCCACCAAAAGTCTTGCATTTACACTATAATGGACAAAAAGTTGACCAAGTACTAGTAGCAAAATTCCTTGGAATTATGATTGATAGCCAATTAACTTGGAAGCCACAAGCTGAAGAAGTATGCAAAAAGCTTAGTTCAGCTGCGTATGTACTCTTTAACTTGTCAAAAAAAGTAGGTATGGCCACAAGGTTAATTGCATACCACGGATTAGTTGCGTCGATTTTGAGATTCGGCATAATATTTTGGGGAAATTGTAGCCTGAGGGAACAGGTGTTCAAGGCCCAAAAACGTTGTATAAGGGCTATGAGCAATTTAATTGTAACCGATAGCTGCGTACCTGTATTTAAGTCCCTGAAACTACTAACATTCCCATCACTTTATATTTTCGAGGTGGCTGTTTTTGTCAAAACAAATATGCATCTTTTTAATAAACTATCTGAAAACAGAAACCGGCCAATAAGGAGACAGTATAAAAATTTACTGATTGTCAGCGGTTCCGATACCGCGTTATTAAAGAAAAGCATTATATGTATGGGTCCGATCATATTTAACAAAATACCCGATGTGATAAAAAATGAGACATTACCAATTTTCAAAAAAAACTTGACAGATTTATTGATTAAAAAATGTTATTACTCAATTGGCGAATTTATGACCGATAAAATCTGAAGATATGACATCTCTGTATTCCTGACTTGTATCAAATCATTTATATTTTAACTGTATTGACTTCGAATTAGACAAATTTATAATCCTATTTTATTAATTTTGACATTATGCATTATATTGCTTACATTTAGTGAATTTCATCTTGACATGGTAAACTTGTATTGATTGGATTTATTTAATGTTACTGATATCTATATAATGAGCCAGTCTTTTCTACTATAGTTTGAAAACTGTTTGCATGCCTTAGTTAAGGTAGTTAGTAGATGGATAACCTTAAACTTTTAACATCTGAAACCTGTACCTACTTTCTGTGCAAATAAAGAAATATTCTATTCTATTCTATATCGCGGTAAATAACAATATAAATATAAAACCAAAGGTCAGCAAGTCGACCAGTCACCACAAGCAGCACCCGTTCACGAGCATAACGCAAAGATCAGCTATTGTCCCCCACGCCATGTGACTGGTTAGGAGGCAACCCGACCCTCGACGCTACCGCAAGCAATGTCAACTAAGGGAGCATGACAACTTGCTGCCGGTTCCTCAAAGACGCAAAGACGGAACCCTTATAGATTCGTCATGTCTGTCTGTCTGTCTGTCTGTCTGTCTGTCCGTCCGCATATCACAGCCACTTTTCTAAGTTGAAGCGGCGCGGGCGGATAATAATGTACTTTCTTCCCTTTTCTATACATACAGTTTCTCACGAAACGAACTGCACCCGCGCTTCAACGCTGCGCTATCTAGACTCCTGATCCTGTGAGCGACGCCCTTAAAATGCTCCCTTTTAAGCCTTCTCTTCCTTAGTTAAATTACTTTAATTATTTAGTGTCTGTTCTCGAGTACCTACTTCGCAACCACACAAGAACAGTGAGGCGACCCTCCATGCATCACTGGCAGACAATGACATACCACCGGTCGCGCTAACTAGCGCACTTCAGTCGCACCCTCATCTGTTGTTACACTGCTATGAGCACTGGCTATACACAGAGTAAATTTTTGAACTCAGCGTGGATATTCGAAGCTACGAGGAATAGCGTGAAAAAAAACTGAAAATAGGCTCATTAAAAAAAATCAAAACTTAAATTCCCCAGGGATCGTAGTAGTAGTAGTAGACTTCGTAACATATTGTAGCCTAAAGTTATGCTTTCCAGATTCAATCTGGCGTTTCCAAACAAGCTATTACATACTCGTACAGTTATCAATCACAATAAACCTTACCCAATATAATATAATACCGGTTGTGTTCCCCAAGCGATTAAATTGATATACACTATTTGTGCACACTTTATGTTGATAGAGGTGTATAATGTTCAACATTACCAACATTACCCGGCGGTGACACGTCACGAACAAACAAAACGCCCCGATGTTTACCTTCACGAGGTAAACACAAAAATAAAGATAAAAAATGTCGCAGTAAATAACGTAATAACGATGTGTTTTTAGAGAAAAGAAAAAGTTAAGAGCTATTGCTATATTATGTCTTGATGGCTTTTGTACGTGTGGTGTGAGGGCAGGTGTGAAGTGGCGCGGGAAAAGAGGCAATTGGAGGATTTCAGGAATTCAGGGGATTGGCCAGCAGTGGGAAAATATCGACTAAGGAAAAATCTCCTGGAAACATCAGAAATTATGCGACGGTAATTAACTTAGTCCAGGTGTAACATCAGTCAAAGTTAGTGTAATTTTTTTGGACTTTGTCCCGCTCTAAGAACTCGTGTATCTTGGGTGCATTTATAAACATTTACCCCCTTACTTATAAACATTGATTAGACGTTACTTATCTTAAATAGCTCTTAAGTCACTTGCCATCTCTATTCATTAAAATAGAAATGACAAGGACAGGTGATATTTAATCAGTAGCTAAGCAACACAAGTTTTTATAAGTAAGGGGGTTAAACTCACATACTGAAACACCCAGATCCGAAACAACAATTTGTTGATATTATGTAGGTATCACCGATTTAGAGGTTATTTTCCTGAGTCTCGATATTACTAAACTGTCAGCCATCTTGCTCTTAAAAATTATCTTTAATTTAAACTGGAAGACACAGTATGCACTATCGGCATTCAATACTTCCGTAGTCAAGTAACAGGAACTTTCATTCAACTCCACTATATTTTTTTCTGTATCTTATTCATTTTTCCACTACATCACATCATTCCTTCCGCCATCTCCGATCAAAAAGCTCGCTTCCCTGTCAGGTTGAACATGTACAATATGATATTCTATTAGACGACGAAAGGGAAATTGTCTGGCTTTACTCCGCAGCTCCGCCATAAAGTGAGATCGTGTTTGGCACATGTTTTGATATAGCGCCATCTGCCGGCGGACGACGCGAACATAAACTAGTTTATGTTTGCACGTGAGAAGCCCAAACTATCAATTTGTAAGGTTCATTACATGGCGGACCGGAATATTTGATGATACCGCAATTTGTGGGAATTTATTAGGTAATCTGATCGAAAGTTCAACTGTAACACAAATTATTTCGATTAACTTACAAACAGTCCCTTTTGAACTGCACGCGTAGCCTGGCACCGTAGAAACGGGGTTTGTCGAAGGAAGAAAAGACAAAATGGCAGAACGTTCAAAGATTTTAAAGTTTTATGCATGACAATGTTTAAAAAAGAAAAGAAAAGTTTCTATTCTTCAGTTTACGAATTGTGTCATAATCGTGCAAAAACACAGTTGAATCGTAAAATACCCATAAAATAACATTGTCTATTATTGGTAGAATCGAGATAGAATTGGTTATACTACGCGTAGAGGAGTTTTATTTGGTCTGTTAGTAACAAGTTAAATACATGCTTCAAAACATATCGAGGTTCTTTACCACTTGGTAGTACATGTTTAAATCCCAATACTTAACCCATATTTTCTCAAAAACTCTTAAGCCACGCAAGCCCAATAATGCCCTACTTATAGGTTTTAAACAATAATAACAACAAAATAATCCTTAAAAGGGGAAAAGTGTATATTCGTTCAAAGCTTAAGCTTACATGAACTGTTTTCCCCAAAGTAAATATTTACTTCGTACAAAAGCACACTTCTTTATTAAACCACGAGGTAATTTCGGATTTATAATTATCTCTTCGTAAGTATTTTTACTTACACTTCATCAGTACCTATCTTAAAAAAGACTGGTCTTTGTCCGCGACTACCCTCGTCGGGATGTCTTCAATCCCAGTTGATTTTATAACTGATCTGTCGTGTGAATTTATGTCCTGGTGTGTTTAACCTTTGTTTGACCATTAGGAGCGTGTACGCCGAACGGCTTTTCTTTGTGACACACCGATTTGAATGGAACTTCATACGTCTAAGCAGAATACGTAGGTTTAATGTGATTGTTGACGCTTATAAATGACGGGTAAGTATACGCATTCAGAGAGCCCGGAGTAACTGATTTAGCCCATATAAGGCGACGCGTTGCATTGCCAAGGGCCCTCTCGCCCACTCCCATCGCCCGATTCCTATCGTCCATTCATATGGCTCATTCCCATATCCTGCGCTCGCACTCAACTAATTTTATTTTTGTTTTTGTTTATTTGATTGATTTCTGTGTAACGAAAAGACGAAAACTGTAACGGTTTTTTTTTTCTGACCTTCTGCCCCACACTAGGAATTTCTCCTGTGTCATAGGTGCGTTTACAAACATAGAAACTCACATACAAACATCCAGATCCGGAACAACTACTTGTTCATCTTACAATAAATCTAATCGCTCGAAACAAAATCTAATAATATTTTGTTTCGAGCGGGAATCAAAACCGAGACACGCAGTGCACCATACGTGCCGTCAGATAACTTTTACTCAAGTTACTTTTACATTCAATGATATAAGTACAGTCACCAAGACGTGATCTACTTTCAATATAACCCTTCAAGTTGTGTCGGAGCCGTTCTGAGGAGATTGAGAAAGTCAAAGCTTTTAGAGGCTGTCACTCTTCATTTACATTGCGTTCAAACTCGCGGACGGAATCAAGTTAAAACAAGGAATTAGAAACGACTCTATTTATTAGGAGACCAAAATGATACCTTCGTGTAAAATAAAAGCAAAGATGAATGAATTTACTCACTTTATTTACTTAGTTTGTCGACGAACAATACAAAACAAATACATTTCTACATAGGTGACAGATTTGGTAGGCAGAAACTACACAACACAACTTGCTACCGATATCCTATCACATTACATTGCAGTCTGCAATTTTAAACATTGCAAAAGAAAAAAAATATCTTTAATCAAAAGATCAAAACATGTTGTATGAAGTCTCTTTGGATCTAAAAAGCAATTTTTTTACAACGTTATTAAAGCAATATTCTCTTCAGCAATTTCCAATATAGTTTCAGAGAATTCTGTATTGCTACAAAGTAAATAAGAACAAGATTGGCTAAATACTACATTGAATCTACTTTAGACACCAACTAGAAGTTTATAAGAAAAAGGAATCTCAAAATTCCACCATTTTCATAAAAATGTAAGAAATACAGTGAACAGACCTGCTTTTCTTTTACACTGTCGGATTTCGAACAATTTTATTCTTTTCACATTCTTGAAATATAATTTCATCAAAAACGTTGCTAAGAATGTTGATTTTAACTGAAATGTTCGCTGTAACGGGTTTAAAGCTGTTATTTTAATTAAGAAGAGTTCTCATTGTATAATGTAGCGCTGAAGCGGAGACTAGCGCTGCACTCAGCAGCTGGAAGTTGTGACGACCATCGTAAAGTTGTGGAGAGGTGCATTTTGTATGCGACGTTTCAGCTCAAAAATGTTTAATGGGTAATTGTGTTCTCAAGTAGTCGTGGAATACACTCGGCGGTATGTACAGTTGGGGCCATAATAAAGTCACCACTCTGAGAGTCTGAGGGAAAAGTCGTAAAAATAAAACATTTTGATACGAGTATCACGTAGAGAATTACTAAAAATTAAGTTGTCAAATGTTTTGGCTCTTGGTCTTAAACTAGCCCAGAATGAACCGAAAAATACATTTTCATAAACAATACAATTAATTAAATCTCAAATATTTACGAAACTAAAAATTAAATGATTAAATATAAAATACCTACAAGCCCCAAGGAGCTTAGGCGTCAACGTCCTAATCGCTGTCATCCGGCAACGCGAAGAGTGACTGGCAGCATTGCCACCTAAAATTTCTACCTTTAAAGAAAGTTATCTACTTTAAACGGTGTAATTTAAACCACGTACAAACTATCACGCCTGCCTCCTCGTAGGTTCTCGTGTGATCAAGTACAACAAGTAGAGTGCTCGCCGTATCGAGGAGCTCCTCATTATAAAGTAATTTAACTTTAGCACTACAACTTGTTGTAAAGGCAAATACTTTGTAAACTGTAGCGGTTCTATATTGGAAGATTTTTACATTGAATTTGCAACTATTAGTTCTGGGAATGAAACTTTTCTAGCGTTTTGTGTAATTATTTAAAGGGTTTAGCTAAGGTCTCATTACAATTGTCATTTTAGATTTTCGGCAGTTTAAATGTATTTCTCGTCCCATATATTTTTGATATTTCCCAATCACTATCTCTATGCTACCAAAAATAGACAAGTATATTTCTATAGAAAACGTTTCCTTTTTTTTGGCCCGGGTATGGATGATCCGTAGATAACGGATTAGTAGAGAAAAATCTCTATTCTAAACATTGCTATAGGTACCCAAGGATGATAGAATTCTTTTTACATTCCGTCATTTTGTCTCTTCTTCAGTCGAAAAAACCCGTTTCTACGTTATGTCATGTTGGAAACGCTGGAACACATAAATACATACACCATGTTCTATCTATGTATAAAACTTTGTTCAGATCTCCGGGTATTTTTAAGATGATTTTCATCAAAAGAACACCCTATACGTATATTTAAATCTAAGCTGACTGCACTGTTATTAGAAAAATGCTATTATTGTATTAATGACTTTTTAAATGATAATAAAATATGACTATGTAAGTAAGTGTTCACTTGTGTTCGTAGAATGACCATATGCCTAAATATAATTTAAAACAATTCAATTCATTTCAGTGACTATTTCTATTGTATTTAATAATGTTAATTAGAACGACATGATATTTGTTATTAATGTTAAAGTATTGATATATTATTTATTTCTGTAAATTTGAATATTTTAAATTTGAATTGAACAACATGATATTTGTAATCAACGTTAAAGTATTGTATTATTATTGATTTCTGTAAATTTGCATGCCGTAAGGTAGAATGTAGCGGAAACCTTCAACCATGTATCATCTTATACCTGTACCTACATTGTTGCAAATAAATATTTGAATCTGAATCTGAATCTGAATCAAAGTTCAGCAATATCATCGAATAAATGGCAATCAAAATTGTTCCTTTTTTTTCCGGCTGCTTTTCCACCAGAGATGCGCTATGCTACGTTGCTGCGGATGCGTTTGATATCCGCCAATCATATTCACTGATTTACATAGCACAGCACCGGTGGAAACGGTTTCAACTAAGATGTGTTTTTTATATGTAAGGATGCGTGCTATGGCTGCGTGCTGTGGCTACGTGCTATGGCTGCGTGCTATGGATGCGTGCTATGGGTCGTTTTCCCTAGTATCGATACATCGCATAGCTCGAGCTGCGCATCTTCGCAGCGCAGCTACCTTGTGGTGGCGCATCTTCATAGCGCAGCTACCCTGTGACAGCGCATCTTCATAGCGCAGTTACCTTGTGGCGGCGCATCTTTGTAGCGCAGCTAACTTGTGACAGCGCATCTTCGTAGCCCAGCTACCCATCTTCATAGCACATCTTACTCTGCAGCTACATAGCGTAGCATCAGTGGAAACGGTCACACAGTTTCGTAGCTCATCTTTTACATCCTCGCAGCACAGCTATATAGCACATCTCTGGTGGAAAGGCACCCTTATTGAAGAAAGTTCACTGAATATAAAATGGTGTCGTCATATTTTCTTTCTAAAACATAAACGTGTACAACTGAGACATTCGTGTTCGAGCAACTAACCGATGGACAGTTTATTTATTGAACGTCGGAACCGCACCCGGCGGGTTAAGACAATACAGAGAATATCCATGCAGACAGAATCACGATCTGTATTGGTTAGTTTGGATACTACAATATGTACGTTTGAGTTCAAAACTCGTTTAATTTAAAGTTATTGTACCGAGTTGTTGATGTTAATTCATTTACTTTCCTTTGCAAGTTTGTTGAAAATGCCGTTTGATTTGATGAACTTCTATCATTATTATTAAGTAGTGTGTATTAGAAATATTTGGTCATATTGAATAACCAGCCGAATTAAGTTGATGTTATAGTTTATTTTATGAAATCGACTCGTTGTAGTGTTTTTAAAGGAATGGTGATCACAGGAAACAGTTATTAAAAATCAAAAGTGTTCAACTCTTTGAAACAACGCCTCTCACTAAATAGAATTTATTTTACCAAAAATCTGGGACTAAATTATAATATTATGCATGCTGTCACTGCGGTTAAACTAAATTGAAAACATTCTCCATTTCTTTGAAAAAAATAAAGAACCCAAATGCTGTGATAAGGTTAGAATTCTCGAGCATAACCAAATACGACTAGCCGTCTAAATAAATAATGCTTTTCAACTTAAACCGTTGCAAATGTCCTGTAAACTGTACATTGTGGAGTCTGAATAGATCTCATTTCTTTGCCGCGCTTATTAAACGGCATTCTATAGTGTTCGCCGTCTTTGTCGCTGTACTGTGATTTACTTGACTTTTGTAAAGGATCGTTGTTAGTCAATTTTTATTTAATGTTTGTTAATGTGTACTGTTTTTAAATGAAGTTTTCTTTTTGAGTTAAGGCGAGTAAAAAATCTTGAGGGAAGGAATTTGGTTATTAATTCAAGGAAGAAGTGAACTGAGGGTTTTTCACCCTAACATTGACAATGCCTCATTGTGTGTTGGGTCGTTGGTTTTGTGAATAGCATCATTATTATAAACATACAAAACACCTTACAAAAATTAAACAAACATACAAATATAAAATTCTGTATCAAATAGACGAACAAAAAGTACCAGAATATGAATCCGATCAACAAAACCGAGTTGAACATGTACAATGTACAGTCACGAACACTACGATCAAAGCTCACACGTCACATGTACATAATATGACGTAACATGGTTCCGTACAGTCGACGTCAATAGAATTTGTGAGCTAAACTGACGCGAGCTGCGACTGCGGATTACAGAAAAGTTTCGCGTCTACGTCGCAATAAAATAGTATTCAACTGGTTTGCATCCAGTTAGAATATTGTAAAGTTTGGATATAGAAATATGCATAAATACAAAACAACATCACAGCTGCAATTATTATGAGATATTTTTTAGTAGGTATGTCATGACAATGCCTTTTTTATTGGGGTATATATGCAAATATGTAATCCCACCCTGGAATGGAATGGACTATCAGACTTCCCTCTGCGTTCCAAGGCCGCGATGCCCTTGTAAGACAGTCTATCGATCAATTAGAAAAAATATAATAAGTTCACATCTACAATGACTATGGTGTCTATGTAATGTCTTGATATTCTTCTCTTGGTAATCGCCTGAATTCATTTCATTTTATATATTTTAGATTAATTTTTCAATTTAAGGAATGCCGACATTTGGTATATTTTTTAATACTGAAGTCAATTATTAAAAAAAAAACAAGTTTTACTGTCTACGAAGTATGGAGTTTTGATTATAGTTTATTAGTGAAATTTCAATGGCAACCAAAATTCAGACAGTTCAAAAAAATATATACAAAAATAAACGATTCAATTCAGATTTTCCTGATATAATATTGAAAAATTCTTAACAGAAATTGATGTCAGAGCATTCCACAGTTGGAATAACAAAATATCGAATCGAAGGGAATTAAAGCCTGTTTTCAACGTTCTGAAACAGCTTCAAATATTGAAACCGTTTTTATTATTTTCATTTTTGTATCGTGTGTGCTATTCTTGTATCACTGCTCGAATTCTTTTGCCGATATTTTTTTATTTATTGGAATGACTGCTTAATTGGATATTTTTGTGTACGTCAGTTACAAACAATGAAATCTATCGTATCGTAATATAAACATGTTGTTGATACTGAATGTGATTGAACTACATTTACATTTTATGTTTTGTTTTACACTTAATCACTATAATGATGTTTCTCCTTTTTACCAATTAAAACTCTTAATCGTTATTTTTTCCTCTACGATTTACTGACTCTATAACACTTTTTTCTTTGTCCTCTTAGTGCCACACCAACATAATACTAAAATAAAATATTTCAAGCCTCCACGCTATCCATTACCATACACAAAATTTCTTCCTGCAAAACAAGGGTCGTTCCACACTATGGGTCCACATTGTCCGTAATCGTGGCTACGACTTTAGCCACGCGACACAAAGCGCTCGTCTGGTGCCGACATTAGCCATTGTGACCTCTTTCATACAGCCACCCAGGATTGTGTGGCGTGACATTGTTCTTTAACGACGGGTTTTTCAATTGAACTTAGTTTGGGACGTATTCATTCACTTTTGACTGACTTTTGTCAGAAAGTCATTCTTTATACTGCGCATTGATTGGCGTTCTTACGAATGTAATAAATTTGGAAGTTTGGATGAATTAATCCATCTAGTCAAGCTTAAAATATAGGATTCTTTTATTTATTTGATTTTCTGAAAACTTACAGCTAGGCAGACACAATAGTTTAGACTATATAATGGCCAATTACAAGTTTTCACAAATGGCTTTTATTGCGGTACTACGTTTTTCTGGGCCGAAGGCGAAGCCACTGGCAAGAGTTAGTATGTTTATAAAAGCATGACTTTACAAAATAGTATCGTATCATTAAAGTATCGTATTATTGATGTGTGAGAGATTCTCATATAACGATAGGAGTTAATTTTTACCAACTCTTGCAACCGACTTCACCCATTTATGCTATTGTCAAACAGACAGGCGAAGCGAACGCGAAGCGAAGCGTTTTTGTTTGTAATGTATAGAATTATTTGAAGCCTGTCACATAGACTATCGGACCGCTTTCGCTTTTCTATGTATATGACAGGATTCGGATCGCATTCGCTTCGCCTGTCTGTTTGACAATAAGCTTTAAGTTTGTTTTTAGATACCACTGTCAACAACACTTATATACCAAGTGGTATATTATTTACTCAACAGACAAGAGAATTTAATTTACTTTCACATGCTGTTTAGTATATTTTTAGGGCTTTCAACCAAAAAATATGTTTTTAACTTTAATTTAAATTGCTCTGTTGTCTGTAGTTTAATGTGTCCCAGAGGTGTGATCGCGGTGTTACAAGTCAAGCGGATGGCAATGGCGCCAGTTTGGTCACATTTGTAACATCGCTTGACACACTTGATTGTGGCAATGTTCCCAGCAGGACTTTTAGTGGAAATACAGATACAGTTCTAGACGAGGACAGATTATAAAGTTCACTGCCCACCCAAGACGTTACATAAAAGCGTACCTGGGCGGTTCAATGGTTGCAACGGATTGCGGGACTATTTAGACAAATAACCGTGACGGAACGTAAAATACAACTTGGGAACACGGCGAATTTTAGTGAGTACGAATCTGAGTGTCCCTTACGCTCCACCCAGATGATTAATTTCGTCTTTTTAGCGCCAAAAAAAAAAAAGTTTGGAAACACGACTGTCGAGCATAAGATATTGGGTTAGATTTTCAAGTTGTGAAAAGTATTATTGGGTTTTTCAATCAGGGTTTCATGTAGTAGCCTATATTTGTGCCAAGTTGATAGCAATAGGCTCGCCTCCTACTACATGGGACTTGAAGATAACTGATGAAATGTGGGTACTGTTTGGTACACTTTTGCTTAATCGTTCGGAGATTACAGGTATGTGTTATTACAATTAATTACACGACAATATTTTCTGTGATGCTTATTAGTCTGTAATTTATTGATTGCGTTTTCCATAAGGTAAATTGAGAAGAGCCGAGGTAACATAAATCGATAATCAAGCTCTATTACTGTTTTTTTGTGATTTCTGACTAAGGCTTCTACATAACATTATTGCTTACTTTAACAATTGAAAAATATTCATTTTAAGTAAATTAAAAACAACATAATTTTACTATAACATAATAACTACAAAAATACTAAATAAAAATAAAACTAAACTATTATAGAGCATCAAAAAATTGATCCTCAACGCTGTCAGCGGGTAATGTGCCCAAGAGTCTGGCAGCGTTACCTCTCTGAATAGCCAAGCTAAGCCTTTGACCAAGGTAAAAGCCAGCTCTTGGGTCACGGGAAGCGTCAACAAGTCTTTTTGAAATGTCTCTGAAGAGGCTGTGAGTACTCGGACCCCATAGCCCTATAGTTTCAACCCCAAACGGCTCAAAAATATAGTTACTACTGTCTTAGGTTACTATATTTACGCCGCTTGAGGTTTTCAGCAACCGCAGCAGCAGCGCCTGCAGAGCACGATGAACTTGGAAGATGGGATGGCGCAAGAGTATCGACACAGGTTGCGTCCCACACTAGAGGTCTACCCATCTTCCAAGGAAACAAAGACATACCGTCCGGTCTTTTGCCATTGTCGCGTGCCAAGCCGTTGGGTTCTAAAACAGCTGGAACGCCAATTGAAAAATATTAAAAAAAAAAAACAAACCAGTGGGCGATCTCTCACAAACAACCTAAATCATATTTATCAGAAACTCAATAGTTTTGGATTCTGTTATCCCGTTCTTTGATATCATAATCCTCTGCACTAATAAATTATAAATGTTAACATGAAAGTGAAATCCCTGATAGATTCAAATTAAACTCATAAATCGCTGTAAAGTATTACTTATAGCCAAAGTTTGATTCAATATCGAGTGGAAACTTTTAAATGTCCATTAAATATATTTATATCTGATAACTTGTTCAAGTTAAATGAATAAATCTACATATACAGAGATTTTCAACAAGAACTTTGTTTTTCAATTGAGACCACATAAAGAACGTGATAGTTTAGACGTTTAGTTTTTGTAGTAGGTGCTTTGGCAATTTTTATAATGAATTCAATTTCGCTAGAAAATCGAGCAAAAGCTAGTATTTTCATTTAAAAAAAATCTTTCTTTAAACATTAACAGCCTTACTACAAAAACTTAAACATCTGTTGAACACTTGTCTAAATAAAGTGTGACTGCAAAACGGACCTTATTTCAACGTCATAATCTGACATTTTTTAGACAAGTGTTCAACAGACGTTTAAAATTTGTATATCTCTAATTCAATCTGAGACGGTAACCGTCTTACCCAAAAAAACTAAACACCCGTTGAACAATTGTCTAAAAAAATTGACAACGTCAAAACGACGTTTCTCCTTGATATAAGGGTCGTTTTGCAGTTACACTTTTTTTAGACAAGCGTTCAACGGGTGTTTATCTTTTTGTGGTAAGGCGGTAAACGTCTCTGATTGAATTAGAGATATACAAATAAGCTTTTCAAAGTCATTTCATCAGCAAAGTGCCCTATCTTCAGAGCAACTCTAACGAAAAAACTAGCGAAGCAGTGACCCAGTTGAAACGCCACAAAATATTTAAAACCGTGCATTGTCAGTCTCCTTTATTCTTGGGCCGGGTCGTACACAGTACTTGTCCGCGGTACACTCAGCCGCGCGTACATTTATGTAATTTGACATTTAGCATTAAACAAGAACATAATAATCATTGAGAGCTAAGCGGCCAGCTTCCAATGTAACCTGATACAGCTGAATCGTTTCTCGGCTCATATAGATCGTAGCTTGACATTATATAGCCTATAGCATTCCTAGATATAATTATAGGCTATCCAACACATACTTTTTTTTCAATTCAAACCAGTAGTTCCTGAGATTAGCGCGTCGAACCAATCTCTTCAGCCTTCTGATTGAACCGGTTTTAATGAAAGAGCTGTCAATAGATTCGTAATAATAGCCCGAGTAACATGTGATAAATAGATTTTATCTGGCAGAAATTTTATGTAGTAGGGTGATTAAGTTTTTTTAATTTAATTTTTAAACCACCCAGCAGTCGGAGCCTCCATCAATAGTGCCCCATTCCGAATCCACGACTCCGTTGGTAACACTGGAAAGTTCAAAATTTCTAGGAACGGGTATCCGTAGTTCAACAGGCACATACACACACAGCTAGTCTAACATCGAATGCACTTGAAATACCCTCACTCCAGTCGCGGTACATCGCGTCTCTCATTTGCATCGTAGCGTGGCTGCTAGGAAATTGAATTTTTTCGTGCGCCGCCGGGTCGTGACCTGCCGTGGTGAAAAACTGTTCGTAGACGTACCTGTGTCATGTATGTTCATACAGATATGTGTATTATTAAGTAAGGGTCTGTTAGGACTGTTGTTGGAAAACTATTGTGTTTGAGCAATTGTGGTGATCAATGAATATGCCTTGTTTTTAAGTAAATGTTTAATTGCACATGAATTCTATGTTTAAACTTAGAAAGGACTCGCAATGTTATTGTGTGGAAAAAATTGACACTTTTGTGTTAAACTGAAATTATTATTTCTTACACACGAATTTTAGGTAACAAAGTCTCAATAATAATATGTATTGAGATCTACGCCTAGTTAAATTAGAAAGTGCTACTAAGACTACGCATAGTATGTGTGCGTAAATGCGCCAGTTTAGTTGACTGTACACACAGTACCTAACTTTGACTGTAACTAAAGAAAGCAACTATAACGTAAATTATAAATAACTGATACGTGTTTACGTAATTCTACTAGCAAATAAATCGACCAAACTACCTTCCGCAACATACCTTAACTTCAAAGAAACTTGCTCCTTCAATTTATTATTCCGCTACACAATACAGCTACGCCGTAGCGTTGAGCTACGGTCACGCTACGCCGTAGCACTAGGTTGCTACGAACTGACTGGTTGAAATGAATAAACAAATTCGATATCTACATTATTCTACATACACGATAACGTCGTTTAAGGCTTTATAGTCGTTATAACTTAACTGTCGACTTAATGTTAGGTTCAGTTTGAGAGGGGTAGGTGCGGTGAAGTGATGTCATAATTTTTCATAATAGGTTGATTTTGCGGCCTCGTTTATATAAAAATACTGTAAGCCCTCCTTGACAACTTGAATAAATTTTAATAGCACGTTTTTCCGCCAACAAAAACTACAGAATTTAAGCCAACGGTTTAAGATTGAAGAATAAGAATACTTGCTCAACAGAATTGATGTCGTCTTGTGTGTCTTCGAGGACCAGTGGAGTATGAAGTCACACCGGTCTTCGAAAACACAGCAAAGACGCGTCTCACAGCCGACCGGAGGAGGAAGAGCATCCAGATGTGCTACTGAACTGGACCTGATGAAGTATTGCGGAATATTAGGGACTTCTACAGACTTAACTAGAAGAAAATATTTGTATGATCTACAAGTAGTTGTTCCGGGTCTGGGTGTTTGTGTATGTGAGTTTCTGTTTGACACGCACCTACGATACTGAAGAAATTCCAAGTGTAGGGCAACTTAAAAACAAAAACAACTTAAAAAAAACGGCATGACCGATTTGGATAAATATGGCACACATCATCATCATCGTCATCAACCTATTATGTTCCCACTGCTGGGACACAGATAGTTCAAATCCTGTTATTACGTTCCTATATGATAATAATTTAAGATAGGGGGCGCGGGCGCAGCCCCGTGTAGAAGTTGGTAAAAATATTTTCAACACATTTGCTCGAAAAATGCATTTACAAAGCCTGTATACATTGTTCGAAAGTTAAAAATTACGCACCATACAACGGAACGTGCGGTAAAATAGGTACTCTCACCTAAGTACCTATTTTACGGCATACCCCTTACGGTTTTTTTTAATTTCCATAAAAAAAATATAAGAATTCCACCAACGAGTTTCACATTATAAAAATAAACAACCTGACTGATCGAACCTCCTTGGAAGCGCTTTTGCTCAATACGTTGTCTCACTTTAATACTAAAGAGTAAATGAGACGAAAGATGTAGTTCTAATTATCACCACGTGCATGTGGCGCCATTTGCAAATTCGCGCCATTTTCATATTAGAAACTTCAAAAATTGTTGCGACTTTCCCACTGTTAAATAAAGTTTGTTTAATTACATATTTTACTGTTTTCTCGCAAATGTGTTTAAAAACATTGTATGACCCACGTGCAGAAATTGGTATTTACAAACTCGTGACTATGGTAAGCCCTCGACTTCGTCTCGGGCTTACATTCGTCTACTAGTTTGTAAAAACCAACTTACCGCACTAGTATCATAAATAACTATTATAACAAATTGTGAAATGGATTTAATGAACGAGGGTGAAAAAATTGTGGTGAAAAAACTGTTTGAATTGTGTGATTAAATGTTAGTTATCAATGATACGGGTTTATTGTTGGAAGCAGCTAGAAATGTTTTAATTAGAGCATTATTTACGCAACAAGCTTTGTTTTATTTGCGTATTTGTAAAAAAATAATGGATAAACTTTTAAATTGTCATTCTTTCACCTAAAAAAAGCTAAATTAGGTATTAATAATTAAATGGGTTATATTATAATTTCTCTGCTGTTGTCTAATATTTTAATGTTGGATCTAGGACATGTTGCCCTAAATAAAGGTTATAAGTAAGACATCCAGCTTAGTTCGAACCCTTGACATACCATTCGTAAGTCGGGACCGTTGCAACTGAGCCATAATTTCGTTAGTAAGACTAAAACAAGTAAGTTAAGTGGAAAAACCTTTGTCTTTCTTTTCCTAATCATTTATCTAATTATCTGTTTCAGTGTTTTAGGACAATTTGTCTTTATGTTTGTCCGCTGTTGGGTTCAATAAATCAACAAGACCAACATCCGCACGTGCTTTGAGTTCAATCAATTATGTGAAATTTGACAGTTGCGTGACTGTTTCTAGAAATAACATTTCTAGACAGCACTAAGGTACGTTTAAAGATGTTGGACTTGGTAGAAGAATACTGGATTGGTTATTTATTTATATGACGGAATCATTTTTACTTTTCGGAAAAAAATCTCCTGTTTCATGGTTGCGTTTCAAACATGAAAACTCACATACCTATTTGCATGTCACATAAATATTAATTTGTTCCGTGCAGGAATCGAATCTGCGACATGCAGCGTAGTAGTCTGATCGCTCATCCACTATGTCAATCGTGTCATGATTTAAAGTGATCACGACACGAACATGTAGATCATGGTACTATATCTTTGTTGTGGAAAGCAATTCAACGACACCCCTTAAATAATTTCCATGTAATATTTTATTCTCCTTGTCTCTTCAGTCTTCCCTCGTGTTTCTAATGTAAGCAGTCACGAAAGTTTGCATGAGCCCCTCTTAGTTGTAACGTTTCACATTGATACCATCGGCGCAGTTGGACCGCACCGTTATGTAAACGCGTGTGACGTAATGTATGTGATGTATGGTAGAAGATTTTATTCTGAAGTGATTCCTAATAAAATGTACAGAGGATCTATTTATGGTCATTGATAAGCAAAATTATTTGTAATAATGCTTCCGTTTTTAGTCATAAATGTCCCATTGCTGGGAACTCATGCCCGCCTAGTTTTTTTTTGCTGGTTAGTAACATTATTTTTCAGTTTCTAAGCTTATAGCTGGAATTTGGCTTTTCTTATCTCCCATGGCCCATTTGGCTGAATTGTCAAATAAGAAAAAGTGAAACTGATCCCAATGCAAAGCTTATTATTATTATTATAGTTTCTATAACATGGAAATTATTTATTACACAGTAAACCAAAAATATAGTTGGTAAAAATGTAGGTTCAAAGCTGACCCCAATATACTTGGGCAGATGACGATATTGTCGTCCGACTTGTGTATGATCAAAACATAAAAAGACAAAGTTTATTCACCCTTACATATAGAAATATATTTCCTACAGATCTTCCGTCTGACTACAAATATCAGTTTCGTAGTAAATAGTTAATGCACCGCCGACGTGATTCGTTCGCGGGAGTCCCGGCGTCCAATAAGGATGCGATCAGTTATTCTCCGATCAGTTATTCTCCGGCTGTACGACTGCCTCTTTAATAACTTACTGCTACTATGATACCGTCATATCTCATTTATATTTGCAATGAGTAGGTTAATAAATTATATTTATTGATTTATGTAATTGTAAAAAATGTACGGAGATATCGAGCCTGTGTTTAAAATCTAAAAGGGAATTAAAATTTAGATCGTCTTTTAGAGAAGTAAAATATGGTGTCCCGCAGGGCGGCGTCCTCGGATCTTTATTATTTTTACTTGACATAAATGACTTGCCACAGCGTATACCGTATCCTATGATTTTATTTGCAGACGATAGAACATCAATTGTTTCATGTACCAATAAAGAATCATACGTAAATGATATTAACAACACAATTAGCAGTTTAGTAAAGTGGCTTGACAACAATAATTTAGTTATTAATCTCCAAAAAACTAAAATTATGAACTTTTACCAGCGAATGCCTTCAGGAAATAATATGGACATAAAATACAATGGTCAACCCATAGAAAAAGTAACCAGTACTAAATTTTTAGGAATCATGATAGATAGCCAGTTGACTTGGAAGCCGCAAGCGGAAGACATATGTAAACGATTAAGCACAGCCGCGTTTATGTTGCATAATCTGTCCAAAAAAGTAAATTTGCCGACAATGTTAGTGGCCTATCATGGTCTAGTCGTTTCTATCTTAAGATTTGGTGTAATATTTTGGGGTAACTGTTGTGAACGAGAAAGCATTTTCAAAGCTCAAAAGCACTGCCTTAGAGCTATATTTGGTCTTAAAATAACGGACAGTTGCGTACCTATATTTAAGTCTCAGAAATTGCTTACCTTCCCATGCCTTTATATCCTTGAATTAGCAATATTTGTAATAACCAATCGATGTCTATTTGCAACTTTGACAGAAACTAGAAAACGAAGTACGGCTATGAGATCTCAATACCAGAATCTATTATGCACTGGCGTTTTTAAAACTAGCTTGTTAAAAAAAAAAGTGATTTGTATGGCTCCTGTAATCTTTAATAAAATACCTGACCAAATTAAAAACTTACCATTACAAAAATTTAAAAAATGTTTAACAGAATTACTTGTAGACAAATGTTACTATTCTGTGCAGGATTTCTTAAATGACAGTTTTTTGTGACATCCTAATTGTTTTCTATTTGTATTCATTTTGTATTACATTTGCATGCTATGTTACGGCAGTATGTACATGGATCCTATTTATAATTCAACATCTCATTTTATATACCTACATTCTAAGCAAATAAAGACCTATTCTATTCTATTCTATTCTATTCTATTCTATTCTATTCTATTCTATTCTATTCTATTCTATTCTATTCTATTCTATTCTATTCTATTCTATTCTATTCTATTCTATTCTATTCTATTCTATTCTATTCTATTCTATTCTATTCTATTCTATTCTATTCTATTCTATTCTATTCTATTCTATTCTATTCTATTCTATTCTATTCTATTCTATTCTATTCTATTCTATTCTATTCTATTCTATTCTATTCTATTCTATTCTATTCTATTCTATTCTATTCTATTCTATTCTATTCTATTCTATTCTATTCTATTCTATTCTATTCTATTCTATTCTATTCTATTCTATTCTATTCTATTCTATTCTATTCTATTCTATTCTATTCTATTCTATTCTATTCTATTCTATTCTATTCTATTCTATTCTATTCTATTCTATTCTATTCTATTCTATTCTATTCTATTCTATTCTATTCTATTCTATTCTATTCTATTCTATTCTATTCTATTCTATTCTATTCTATTCTATTCTATTCTATTCTATTCTATTCTATTCTATTCTATTCTATTCTATTCTATTCTATTCTATTCTATTCTATTCTATTCTATTCTATTCTATTCTATTCTATTCTATTCTATTCTATTCTATTCTATTCTATTCTATTCTATTCTATTCTATTCTATTCTATTCTATTCTATTCTATTCTATTCTATTCTATTCTATTCTATTCTATTCTATTCTATTCTATTCTATTCTATTCTATTCTATTCTATTCTATTCTATTCTATTCTATTCTATTCTATTCTATTCTATTCTATTCTATTCTATTCTATTCTATTCTATTCTATTCTATTCTATTCTATTCTATTCTATTCTATTCTATTCTATTCTATTCTATTCTATTCTATTCTATTTTGTACTTTTACACATCACAATCAATTAAGTTGTTTTTTTTTTTAATTACAGAAAAAAAAGTTGATGAATTCAAATATGTCTAGGTTTTTTAGTATATCCAATTATCCAAGTTTGTAATTAGTGATAACTTTTAAGTTTATTTAAAATAAACTTTTAGAAGACTCACTAATAAATAGGGATTATAAACGTGGGGTCACCACTGCTAAACTAGATACAGAATTTGACTTTGAAGTAACTTGATTTTAAAGTCAAATCATTTATTTCAATTAGGCCATCAAAGAGGCAATTTTAATCATCGAATATTAAAATTAAAGGAAATGGGATGGGGTTGATTCTACACCCATTCGCAAGGGTAGGTTTGTATGGAGAAGAATGGGCAAGAAACCCCATATAAGAGCATGAAATTCCATCAATTTTACGTAGATATCATACTATTGTAGGTAATTTCTATTCATATTTAAACAGTTATCTGTAATTGAGGCCGAATTTGATAAACTAATTAGTTCAATTGTAAAGAACACAAAGATAATACGAAGCCTTCAAGCGATTTGTTAAGAACGCGCATTATGCCAGAAAAAAATCAGATTTCACCCGCGCGTCTCACATCCCCCCGCTCTAGTAAGGATAACAGCCACAGGCGGCGTGACGACGCGCACTACAAAACTTCGTGGAAAAAAACAAAACAACTTCAGTGCCTATACGTCCTCCTCCATAGTTTTTTAGTTATTCATAAGTGCCTGTAACTTGTACTTGTAACTATTTTATACTACTTTATAGATCATTTTGTTGATATTTAAAAGAGACTCATTTTGATGGCAAAACAAAACATTACAAAAGCATCTTGACCCGTATTAGCAGGTCGTGCAGCCCCAACAGTGCTCACATTCTATTAACGTACTGTGTAGGGGCTATTACATACGTCGTCACAAATTAATTGTTTTACAAATTATATTGACATTCATAATAACGTTTGTTTTTTTAAAACGGCTATTGTTGCACTTATAAGTGTTAATCAAAATTAACAATAGGACTAAAATATAACTAAACTTAACTATTACAAAGTATAAGGTATGTTTCATACGTGTGATATAATTATAATAATGTCACATCAATGAATTTATCGATTAATATTTACTTTATTGTCACCCTTCGTCAATGTGTGTGTGTGTGTGTGTGTGTTCGTCAACCGTGTAGTAGGTAGGTACTCTTATTAATTTCTATGATATGATTTTTAGACTATTTAGACACAAATAATGTTTAAAATACGGGATTTTAAATAATTCTTCAGAAAATGATTCGCGTATTCCGTGCTCCGATTTCATCATCATCATCATCATCAGCCGGAAAACGTCCACTGCTGAACATAGGCCTCCCCCTTAGACCGCCACGCCGAACGACAATTCGCCACTTGCATCCATCGGTTGCCCGCGACCCTCACGATGTCGTCGGTCCACCTAGTGGGAGGCCTACCTACGCTGCGTCTTCCGGTCCGTGGTCGCCACTCGAGAACTTTTCTTCCCCATCGGTTGTCAGTTCTACGAGCGATGTGGCCTGCCCATTGCCACTTCAACTTGCAAACTTTATGAGCTATGTCGGTGACTTTGGTTCTTCGCCGGATATCCATGTTCCGGATTTTATCCCGCAAAGAAACTCCGAGCATAGCTCTTTCCATCGCTCGTTGAGTGACTCTTAGTCTCTCTAAAAGGCCAGCAGTTAGAGACCACGTTTCAGAGCCATATGTCATCACTGGCAACACACACTGGTTAAACACCCTTGTCTTGAGACACTGTGGGATTTTCGATGAGAAGATATCACGTAGCTTCCTAAACGCTGCCCATCCGAGTTGGATTCTTCGGGCGACCTCTTTCTCGAAGTTGGACCTACCTAACTGAACAATCTGTCCAAGGTAAGTGTAATGGTCTACAACTTCGAGAGTATCATTCCCAACAACAACCGGTACGGGTGCCACATGGACATTCGACATGACTTTCGTCTTGTCCATGTTCATTTTAAGGCCGACCCGTTGGGAAACGATACTGAGGTCGCTGAGCATAGCATTGAGGTGCTCCAACGATTCTGCCATGATGACTATATCATCGGCAAAACGAAGGTGAGTGATGTATTCGCCATTGATGTTGATGCCGAATCCGTTCCATTCCAAGAGCTTGAAAACGTCCTCCAAAGCGTTCCGTGCTCCGATTTGCGTTGTGAAAATACAGACAAAAAATCTCACCAGGACTTTGTTTGTCTTGGAATATAAAGTTTAAAGTGCTCCAATTCAAAGGGTATATTGCAATATTTATATTGTAATATACCCTTTCAAAGACAATTACATTTTAACAAGTTTCCAATTTCCCATCCTTTCCATCATATTTTGTGATTGTGTTACCGTAATAATGTACGGCACATAACCCAATTTGTTGTCACCCTCGCGCGCCCTTAACGCAATTTGCACATAACATTTAGGACATGTAACACACGCTGACAGCTTCCTTGCGCTTCACTGATCTTTATTGACGTGTGTTAAGATGAATTTATTAATATCTACATATTTAATAACGCCTACTTAACTTTTATCCCCGCACTGGGTAGAAGGACTCATTTGACGATATTACACAAAAACACTAAACAATGCCGTATTACAAGTTCCCAGAAATCTCTCTTAAACTGCTATACTATAACTTGAAATAAAACTAGGCATAGGTAGGTACTCATTATCATTTGCATAGAGTTTTCCCAGTGACGATGATGTAACGATGAAATGCCTACTAAATGACCTCCATAGTTACTGAATAACTTCAAAATAATTGCGACTAAAGTAGGTAAAAAACTGCTTTGGCTGTAAAATCTCAATAATCACATATTTTTTTGCCTTCAAAGTTTTTTTATTATGATGAAATACAATTTTACAAGGATCATTGACGCTTGCATGAAGTTGACAGATTAGTGCTGAGACCCTGACAAGACTACACTTTTTTGCGACGGAAAGTAAACGGGACCTTTGACGTTAAATTAATGGAAATATTGGTTCCTCGTTCATATACACTAGAGGCGCTCTTTTATTTTTCATAAAATGTAAAGAAGGTGAATTTTTCATCGTACAAAATATACAAATACTTGTAAATGCCAACAAACTGTATCTATTTATGTACAAACAATATAATCAATTCTTTACTCTATTTATTTCCCAGTAAACACACAATATCTTTTCACCTACATTTACTTTCTTATCGACCAGCGCCCTACTTGGTCAGTAAGGGCGAGTCTAGTCTTGAGTTATAGCAGTTTTCACCACTGAGCTTCAATCCCTAACACCTAAGAAATAAAGTCGTGTTTACGATGAAATCACTTTTAGTCCAAGAACGAACTTAGTCTAAATTAAATGTGTTTTATTCACTGGACTTCAACCTGTATTTCTAATGAAATAAGGTCGTTTTTACAGCCACAGAGTAATTAGTCTGGCGGAAACTCTAGTCTAAGTTATAGGCATTTTATTCACGGGACTTTATTCCGTAAAACTGATGTCATAAGGTCCCGTTTACGATGCAAACCATATTTGTTCTAATGGTTGGTCTAGATAGGTTTTTTTATTGTGTTGAAGGTGTGTTTAGCAGTGTTAAGGTGTTAGGAGCTAACATTGTGAACGAAGAGCTGCTTTGTAATACTCTAGGGTAGGGTAATACTCTGTAATTTACTCATGTAAACTCTAGTGACATGATTATAATTTTCTCCCTAGGGACCGAAATAATAAACGTGAAATTAAAAACAAAAAAAAAGAAAATTGATCGGGTTGTAGTCTATTATACCACTTCCTTTATCCTCCATTCCGATGCATATTGTGTTGGTAGATTTAATGCCACAAGGCATTCTGTGACAGGGCGATCGACTGCTGTGCCATGTGTCACGGGTTCGAATTCCGCATGGCAAAAATATTTGTATGATCTACAAGTAGTTGTTTCGGGTCTGGGTGTTTGTGTATGTGAGTTTATATGTTTGTAAACGTACCCACGACACAGAAGAAATTCCTAGTGTGGGGTAATGTTTAAAAAAAACTAGTAATACGTGATTGTAATTCTCTACATTGTGATAGAACAAGACAAGTAAAATCTCAGAATGTTCAGGCTGCTCTTGACACACAATCAGTAGCAAACTTATTTTCGACTTTAAACTAAAACAGTATTAAATCTAATATTCCTTGTATACCTTCTACTGTCTAAAGCAATTTTCGCTCTTTGCAAACAATGTTTAACAAGTCACAATGTACCTTAATCCGATACAATTAAGTTGTAAATTGCCTAACAAAGCAATTAATGAAGTTTTCCTTCGAAGTCAAGTAAATAAAGTTTTTGTTGAATTTCTCGAGTTTATCGTTTGGCACGACTATGGATAATAGTTGTTTTATTGTGTTAAAGACCTTTTGTTTAAAATTTATTGAAATTGAAATGGTACTCGATTAAATCTTTATGATGTTTTGTAAGTAAAGTTTCAAATAGATACAAATCTTTGAAAACGGTTTAGGAAAACAATTTTGGGATCAACCATCAAAAGTATTTGAAGCAACATTTTATTCAAAACATCGTCGACTCTGATTCGGTCGAGGAACATCGGAAACAACTTTTGTAAAATACCTACTATGTATACCACAACTCTACTGATCTCTTCGGGGATTACCGGCGTAATGTTATCTTTTAAAAAATATTTTATTCACCTGGTATATTAAATTTTAATCTCAGCAATAAAAATCTCTTATCAAAAATGTAATCAATTCATCCGTATCACAAGCACTTTGTAATGTGACATTATTCTGAGAATTTAATAAAAAGCGAATCAGCACGCAATTCACTTACTTGTAAGTGCCCGCTATGATTGATGACCGAGTGAACGAACGACATGCGACCGAGAGTGAACGAATGACGAGAAGGAACTTGCGCCTAACAAAATGAATGACGTGACAAGATTGTTCTTGGTACTAGTTTGATTGGTACCTACAGAGTTTTGTGCGATTTGTGTTAGTGAGGCTGACCATATGAAAGGCCATAAGTTCGTAAACGTCAGGGAGATTTTGGATAATTCAGAATTTCGTTAAAATTATGAAAACCTGAATAAATTAAAAACGAATCTATAAATACATTGTCGATATTGATATCATAACACATATCATATGGCATAACGACTGTAAGCTCTGAATGATTACGCAGCGATGTTTCTTCTTACTGTCATGTCGATCAGAACAGCCATAGATATGCCAAAAAAAGCTTTAGCCATTACTAGCTATTAATATTAACAAGAGTTATGTAATTATCAAAAGTGTGAATTTAATCACAATAACAATTTTATTCCGTGAATATAGTAGTTTTATGGACGCATAAAACTGCAATATTCACGAAATAAAAAATGTTAATTCCGTAACAAGAGTTGGGAAATGTCATTTTCTCACATTTCAGGCTTCACTATCCAAATTGACGTACTATAGACAAACTGATTGCAGCAAATGCATCCTGAATTCCTGTCAGATATCAGATTAACTATTCCGTTCGGATGAGGCTGATGACGTTATCAGTGGCACTGTCGACAGCTGTACTGAATGTAGTTCTGTCTCTGTCTCTCCTGACAGTGACCGTGTTATCAGTGACTGTCAGTGTTTGTTAGTGAAGCTGATGGGATTCAAGAGGATTCAGGGAATTGTGTTAAATAACATTGGTGTTATATATTATCACACTGGAAATTCAGGTGACGTCAACATTTTAAAACATCTGTTATTTTTTTATTACAACTTATGATATCTTAGATTTTAAACTAGCGAACCGCACCGGTTTCGCACAGGTGCAATATGAATATGAGATATAGTTTGTTAACGGAACTATCTGTAAAGTAACCTTAAACCTGGAACGCAAAGATCTGAGGAACAGATTTGATTTTTAGTCAGTAAGAGTCTGACAGTCTCTTTCACTCCCAGAGCGGGAGAACCCATTAGATGATATTATGACTCAAAAAAAAAATGACACTTCTTGCTAATATAAGTTTATGTAGGTGAAAGAAACTTTAATTTTGTAGTTTCTGAGTTTGTGCATCACAAACAAACATCAAAACTTTTTGTAATCTAGTTAACAGAAAACAATAATTACAACAAAAAAACCTTATTACGTATCTATCTTAGTTCTAAATCCCACAAAAAACACTCAATTTAACCGAATTCGACTCTTTTAATTAATTTAAAGTCTAATTAAAGAAGCCTAACAATTTGTGTTAGTTAACAAGTCAATGCGTGTACAAATTCTGATCACCCCCCATCCGGAATGTTTCAGTTTCGTTCTTCAATTAGTAGGGGAGGGGGGGGGGATGTACGTGATCCTACTGCCAAAGTAGATGTACTGTGTCATTGACATTGATAGCACCTCTATGTCGTACGCAGTAGGGTCGGTTTTTGTTTAGCATGTGTGAATGTGCTAGGTTAGTTTAATATTATTAGATTTGTTTGGTTGTTTTAATGCTTGTTGTACAAAGAAGTTTGGTGTTGCAAATTATAGTTTGGTTCTTAATTTACAAACAATCAAGTAACAATAGTCCAATAAAAGATAAATATCGTGCTTATACTCTTTTGATGACCCTGTGTTTCTTGTTTCAGGTCAGTTCATTTGCTGAAATTATATCTGGGATAATATCGGTGAGTTATTGCAACGGTAAACTAAACACAAGATACATATTTAAAATAAGTAAAGTGGTTGCATCATATTTATATCAAACTAAATCTCCGGACATGTCCGACTCTTGGCCCGTCGTCCGTACCATAACTGGAATTTAACATAAGAGAATCTCTATGAAAAAAAATAAGTGTGCAAATGATACCGAAGACATAAGAAAAGATAAACAAGGGGATCTAAATGTTCCTGTTGCGTATTTTCGGTATTTTTTATTAAGCTATTGCATAGCTTTTATCGCGGGCTCTGAGCGCGGCGCGGCGCGGCGACCGAATCAAAAAAAATCCAAAAACCTAAGGAAAATACCTGACACCACGCATCGTCTAACATCGTTTCAGTTCGGGAGACTTCGGCAATCATAAAAATATCCGTCATTTTAACAATTTACTTTTTCTAACTGATTCTAAACGACCAGCTACAAAAGAAGTTTTCACAATGAAACCTACTTATAAAATTCTCCTACAACAAAGAAGTTTTTTATCACAGTAGTGCACCACAAACATTTTAAATAAATTATATTCTCGTTAAATATACGCGGTAGGCGATTTTCTTCTTTTAAAATAAAAAAAAAATGTTATGCAATAGCTTCACCGCGGCAGTCCCCGAGTGCCACATGTATTTTTTTATTATTATCGATGTCATAATACGGTGCCATCGTATATTCACTAGTATAGTACTACACTACGATATACATGTAGTCATATACATTAAGATAGTACAAAATTTATTCGTCTATATAATAATTATTACGATTAGTTTTTACGGAATCCACTCTTTATAATACTTGTTCAATAATAGTAAACTCACACACAAAGAAACAAATCACACGCAGAGTAAATTCAAAACCTTAATTAACTAATTATAAGCTATAAATTCCGAACAGATTTCACAAACTTAAACACAAATGGAGTCGATTCAATTGAATTGCCCTCCTCAACAGAGTGCATAGAGTCCGCGGTCACGTAGCGCGGGTAGAGCTCGGTAGAGCTTAATATACCTAGAGTATGGTAGAGTACGGTAGAGCTCGGTAGAGCTTGATAGAGCCGCAAATAGATCAGACTGCTCTCTGCATACGATATGCTGCGGTAAATCTATGTCTTGATTAATAGAGACTGTGATGAACTATGACTTGATATGATGTGGGAATGGTTTTATTAGACATTTGAGAAGGAAAATTGATTTGTAATATTGAATGTTTTTTTTAAATATTAATTAGGCTATTTTATTAATAGTTAGCTTTGGTGTACGTATTATACGGAAACGTACTTTGAAATATGTGCGATCGAGCACTTAAACTATTGTCAAACAGACAGGCGAAGCGAACGCGAAGCGAAGCGTTTTTGTTTGTAATGTATGGAATTGTTTGAAGCCTGTCACATAGACTATCGGATCGCTTTCGCTTTTCTATATGACAGGATTTGAATCGCATTTGATTCGCCTGTCTGTTGGACAATAGCTATAGTGAATTACAAACTAATATAAAAAAATCGCTATAATTCGTAGCTAATGTGCTACGGCCTACGCAGCTACGGCGTAGCACTTGTCTTCGCAAGCACTTATATTACGTTCAAATTATAATTTTGCCTCGCTCGGGATATTACTAATGTTTTTCAGGGAAATGATTTGTTAGTTCACAGAGTGGTTGTTAAAAAAAAATAAAACATTTCTCGCAAAACAAGGACATAATTGATACCCTTTAATAATAGACAAAACTGATGTTTGTGTCAAAAAAAAATATATGTATGGGAAAGTACAACATTATCAATTGCTGGAGTATGGTTGTATGGACGGTGGATCTCGTCAGTCATGAAGCTCTCGGAAAGGACCCTCGATCTTAAGAGCTGCGTGCACTCACCCTGGTGAGAGACGGAATACGAACTGGTTTTTAAGTAAAACCGATTAAGAATAAGTTCGTTTCTATTGTTTATCGATTTTGTTGAGAAACTGTTCAGTAACAACGATGCGGTTGAAGTGACTGAAAATTATTATTGAACAGATTTTATTATTACATAAAATTTATTTACACGAAAATTTATTAAAAATGTTATATGTATTGTCAACAAAAGAGCAAGGATTGTAATGAAATATAAAGTTTCTATGTGTCCGCATAATTAACTCTTTTACTTACTGTAAGTTTCTATATGTTATAATGTAGTGTACAGATACATTATATCCAATTGGTGTCAGCTTAAAGTGGGTAGAAACGTACACGTGATACTCGTATTTAAGCAAAATTCTACAAACTCTAAAAATAATTGATGTATCAAAGAATTCCTAAAGAAACATGGCCTAATTTTGGAACTTCCGACTCAGCAGATCACTTTGTTTTAATTTTCTCTCGCCGTCAAAGTGCGTCGATAAGTGAGCGGGGAATCTTATCGTGGCACCTTTGTTAAGGAGTTTCCAGCCGTTTGCCGCGTCGACAGAGCCAGGGATAAAGTAGGGAACAAATGACGCGTCAGGTGATGTAATGCGATGTTGCCGGACTTCGTTCGACAAGTAACAAAAGTCGCGCGATGTCGCCAAATGTCAAGCGAAATTGCCCGGCTTCGCTTGACATGTCTCCTAGTATATCCTGGATTATTGCCCGTGGTAGGTACTACCCGTTGTACTACTAGTAATCAACGATACTGAAGGTCACACACCGTGCAAAACTGCACATAAACATGTCTAATGCACAGCGAGTACATGTGTACTCGAGACTGGGAAACTAAAATTGTATGTACGATTTTCATTTGTTCAAATAGATCATATTACATTAGTTTAACATAATCGTAGTTAAAACCCATTGTACGTTCATGTCTAAGGTCGCCTTGTTTGATCATTAGTTAAAGTATTAGTTAAATCTAAATTTAATATATTTATATGGGTACACACACAGAGAAAGTTGATATAACGATATATTTTAATAGGAACGAAAAGTACAAAGACACTGCCTTCTTAAAGAAATATCTAGAAATCCTACACTTTTTTTTATCAAGTTGTTAAAAAGTTCAAATATATTCAAACAATATTCCATACATTTTTTTTAACAAATAACTTTTTTTACTTTAACAGTTAGTTTGAGTACAGATTAAACAACCTTTTTTATATGATCTTGTCCTTCTGTACATGTCTATACTCTGTCAGAGCAGTTCCCCACCTCTATCTCTCTCTCTCTCGGTACGAAATACAGAAAATACTGATGATTCTGCCTTCCTTATTCGGCGCGACATTTTTATAAACTTGATTAATTAGCAAATTGTTCGTACTACGATATTGTTTCGTCTTCTTTTCTTTTGAATAAATTTGTTCTGCGTTATTTTTCGTCGTCATCGTATTTTGTAGTAATTAGATGTGACAAGTTTGTTTTTGCTGATGTTTCTTTAGGATGAGTTATTTGAATGTATTTTCTTTTTATATTTTAATGATTGACACACGAAATGTAAGATCTCACTATTTTTAACATCTGTGGAATTACGTACAAGGGAGAATTTTACTTCAGGAACTCTGCCCACGGCAATGTAAATATTATATCTGGAGAAGGCTTATAAGGGTAAAGTCAGATATACGTAACTCAATTTGGAAACAAATCAAATAAAAATACACTGAGCAGTGTTGACTTTACAAAAATAACTTCACGTACCTGGTTCCAGATCTATTGAAGTTGATTTGACCTAAACAATGTTTGGACGAAACTTTAGTTAATTACGAAACACCGACCTTATCTGTTAGTTAAAAATTACCTACTTGAAAAAATAAGTAGCACTTAATTTATTAACATTTCGTTGAAAATGGTAATTATACCGTTTTAAATTCTAATGTTAATAATAAAAAGTTTCACTTTAAAACTACATAAATATGAAAGAACAGATAAACAGGTAATGACTTCACTGCATACTCTTACAAGTTTAACAAAAACCTCATCGTCTATTCCTATTTGTCACCACTGGTGTTGTCACCACTGGCGACGATTGGGAATAAATTTCCCGTTTCTCACCACTGGGGACAAATGGGAATAGACGGACCTCATCCGTAGTACAAGTACAACAATATGTACTTATACGCTTTTTGAATTTAGTCGTTGCATGCAACCTCACTAGTAGCAGAGCATTCGCTCCTGGATTTTAATAATAACTTCGCAGTTCGAGCGTAGTGTTATTGTAATGGCGCACTGGCTAAGCGATCGACTGCGTAGCTTGTCGCAGATTCAGTCCCCGGACGGAACAAATAATATAACCTACAAGTAGTTGTTCCGGGTCTGGGTCTTTGTACATCGGGTTTTTATGTTTGTAAACGCACTCATGATACAGCAAAAAACCTTAACGTGTGGCAACCTTTATTGTACCAATATTCTACAAGTTTTTAGAATTTAGAAAAGTGTATATATATTGGTTCTCTTGACTGTACAAGGTTTCTTTGCATGCAAATGTATCCCAACATCCCTGAATGTGAATATGTACTCGACCCCGGCAGCACCCAGTATAATGGCAAAGTTTTTACGTTAAACACCGCGGCTTTGCTCGCCTGCATGTTATGTAGATCACGCGTGTTCAGGATATCGTGGGTTAGTGTTGTTGTTATGAATACTGTTACTAGCAGCGTTTTCTTTCTAATTATTGAATAAAGAGCGGAAAAGCACCTGTAAAACGTGGTTTTCTTAGACGATTTACGTCTTTATGTTACTGAATCTAATACATAATCTTAAACGTGTAAATCTAATTGATATTTTACTTTTGTCATCATTTCTTAGTATAGCTCTGTCGTAGAATTACCCTTCCTAGCCAAGAACGCAATACCAAATGGATATTATATGAATGAGGAGAAACAAAACACATTCTTAGTTTACATCGTATTACTGTTCTAATATTGGCAAGCTAAAGGATGGCGCTAGTTGGGCACCGACACCGGCGGGCAACGGCAGAGGTGGTTAATAATGCATGAGCCTTGAAACATCACTTAATATGATTCACTATTTGGTGCCGCTCTGAAGCCAAAACGATTTTTTTGTTTTGTAAAGATAGCAAGAGCTTGGCAAGGTAATAAATCCAATCGTTTGACTTTCCTCAGGGCGTGGGTGATGTGATAACGGACTAGCGATACCATAACTAACCACGCCCTTTTTTGAGTGATAAAATCATCAATGAGTACTCCCGTCTTGGGAAAAGTGGAAGGGACTGTTACATTCTTACTGCTTAAAATTCCACCCTGTTCCTTCGAATGCTCTTTGCGGTCCAGGGCCACGTTATCCGGTATAGACAGACATTGGCTCTAACATCCCGCATACTGTATGGTGTAGGTCAGTCTTAATTGTGTGATATTTCAGGTTTTTTGCCTATACCATCACCCACGAAGATAATGCCTTGCATGAGCTCCTATTTAGATAGCGATGATGGAAAGATCACATAGAGAAGTTAGCGGAGCCTTAGTCAATCCTATGGAAAATCGTTGTAAAAATTGAATACTCTGAAACTGTAAATACCCTTTGAGATGGTAGATAAGAATACCTCATAATTGAAACCACGAGTAGATTATGTATAATAATTACTGCTTCGTAAAGCATTAAAGGGAAAAAGATTTAAATAAAGTTTTACAGCCTACCGTAATGATATAGCAATTAACAACTTAAAAAAGCTCCCTCAAAGCTAGACAATATGACACTAGAATACACATTGTAATCTTGTAGATTAACACAAAGTCCTTCAGTAATAACATACGTTCATTATTCCCTTCGCTTGCGGAACAATTACTGTACCTTTTTTACGATAAGCCGACCCGACAATTTCTCCCGAACTCGCCTTTTTTCTGCAAACGTTTTTGTTTGTTTCGTTATATTCTGGGCAAGGTTTTATTTTGTAAGCGAAAAAATAGGACAATATGCTGGAGGGCTTTCATATCGTCCTTGTTGATATATTTTGAACTACACTCAAATAAACGCAAACAATTCGAAGCGAACTCATTTGTTTTTTAAAGTAAATGATTGTGTATAACTGCCAGTGTTTGAATTTAGAAGTAATGTTGCTTGAATGAGGCTGGAGACTTTCTCTTAACATATGAAACCTCTTTTCTAAAAACAATTCACGATCAGTTGTTCGCTTTTTGAAACTGAATGTCTGTAACTTTAGATAATAGAATGTCCAGATTCCTAGATATAGACATTGGTCGCTATATATTGTATGTAAATGTATCGCTGCCTGTGATGGAGCACGTCGACGTAACACGAGGTGTACGGGGGAATATGAGTCGCAGGCTCAATATTCCGTCGACTTTTGTTATAGACAAATGTTGAACGATGAGATCTGACTACAAATGAATGAATGTGATAGTAGAAATACATACAACAAAGAGGCGGAAGTCGACTCATAGATCATAAGTCATTTATGCCAGCCTAATCTAAATAGATAAATTAATTACAAACTACAAAATTTATAATTAGGCTCTTGCAGTGTCTTTTTTTAACATCTGGCTGACCAAAATGACGACTTAAGTCGGACTTCCCCATTATTAAATAATGTTACCTGTGTCCTAGCGGCTTCGTCTGCTACACCTCGAAAATTATCCCATATAAAAAATCTTCGGGTTAAAAACTATCCTACGTGTTAATTCAGGTTATTAACTATCTGCTTACTAATATCATCCAATACATTTAGTAGTTTTTTGCGTGAAAGAGTGACAAATACACACAGATAATATTAGTTTCGCATTTATAATATTAGTAAAAGTTAGAAGTAAGATTACTTTCTGAACATTGCAAATATGATATGAAACAAAGTCAAAGGTAAGGCAAAAGTCAACTGAAATACCTGTTTCATGAAACAACTAATGCTGACTGAATGGATCCGTTGAACTACGTTAATCTAAGCTTAAACCTGTAACAGTTAAATCAGCGAAACTGAACTTGATGCGACAGGATGCTCTATTTCATTAAGTCTCGGGAACTCACAGTTTACCCCGGTGTCCCGGAGGTATTCTACTACCCGGTAATCCGGGAAGGAGATTTTGTCACGTTTAGTTAATTATTTTGATGGCACGTTGACAAATGTTTGTAATGTTAGTTCGCGTTCATATAAGGAGTCTGGTTTCAGACTTCATTATCCGTGATATGCTTCAACATCTCTATTGGCTGAAAAATATCACATTAGCCGTTTGAAATTTATCGAAGTGAGCGAGAGAGAGAGATAGACAGAGGGAGAGAATGAGAGAGTGGGAGAGAGCTAGAGAGAGAGAAAGGGAGAGAGAGATAGTGAGAGAGCTAGAGAGAGAGGGAGAGAGAGAGATAGTGAGAGGATAGATGAGACGAAGATTACATTTTCATAATGGACAAGTTATGCTAGGTTCCTTTGGCGGGAGGACTCATTTGATGATTGCAATTTGCACCGCCTAAAAAGAGGTTACTTTATTCACAGAATGAGGTTTTAGATCAGTTTAATTACAAAATCCATAACTTAAACTATTGCTACACTTTCTCATTGTGCAATTTGAGTAGAAAGGGATTTCAAACTATCAATGTATTTACTTTTCAACATATCATATCACTATTTATCAGTTAATAATAATTACATCAATGTTAATATACAGTTATAAAGCTGTCGTTAACGATTTCATGAATTATGTTACAAAATTTTTCAGTTTTCAGTAGGCTTCAGTGGTTCGTTGAATTGGAGCTCATTACGGAGTTGCGGCGACATCAATTACTGTAATTATATTATTTTTACATCAGATATCGTTTTAATTTAGTACGATATTTCAGATTTTTAGCAGAAATTAATGATAGATCATTTTAGTGAAAAAAAAGCGACCTGGCTTCTATAATTTTTTGAAACCTGTATACCAAGACATGACCACTGTGAAACACCTATATCAATGCTCTAATAATAACCCAATGTTAATAATATTAAGGCATTCATTTGGCAAATAGTAATACTGAAAACTAGCATAAAACCTTTTATGATGATAACCAATTAACATAAAAAAAAACTTTTACTATCAAATGTAAGAAGGCAATTTAGCAGGTAGTTACTTTAAACTACCTCCCAGTACATAGCACAATTTCAGCAACTTTTATCCTCAATATTTATGCTAAGCGGGTCTCAAGCGGTAGTTTGGCACTTTGCCATCGAACTATAACATTTCGATGCACTTTGCCTACCCCGCTCGGGTCATGAGCGAGATATTATGTACATATTTCGTATTTGAGTCACGTTATGCAGGTATGAGGTGCTCGTAGCTAAATGGCTACGGCGTAGAGGGTTTGCTACGCCGTAGGCGAAGATAGGGAATTGTATGAGTTTCTGATAAATGTGTAGATTTTTTTGTTGGGGAATTTAATAAACGAGTTTTGCATTTATTTTCTTTATGCTTAGTATCATGAGTAGTAAATAAAAAAAAAACATCTACATATATTGCTTTTTTATTGAATTTTTTCCAACAAAATGATTTTCGATTGAAATTGCTTTCTCAAAGCATGATTTAATTAATTATTCTCGCAAACATTATATGAAACAACGAAAGTCTTTTGTTTTTCAATGGATTTTAATAAACAATTAGAGTAGGTATTCCAGCACACTGTTGGGTGTCTATTATTTCAACACAATTCACCTTTACACTTCCAGGAAACTAGCTTAAAATTGAAAACTCAAAAATTCAAGCATAGCTGCAACCAATCTCAGGATTATACCGAGCTGAGGCTGGAGGTGGCCACACTGCGCCTGATTGAAAACTGTGAGCTACTGAGTAAACATTCACGAGATATGTGAGGGCGAGCGCGGGGGACCCAGCAGAGGTCGGGGGGAGGGTCGGAACTTAGCTATTGATGCAGTGATGAAGTTTTTGTACGTTCTCTTTTGAGGAATGTTGGGTTGAAATGTAGGAGGAAGTTAGATTGCAGTTAAAGTGTGATCTTCAAAATATAACTACTGCTAACTTTTTTTTTTAGCGTGGTGAAATTATCAAATGTTTCCAAGGCAAGTACCAAACCCAAGGCAGGGCAGGAAGGACTGTCAGACTGACTAAAATCCACGGTGTCTTTCAATAGCCCTTTACATTCCGGGGCACGGTATTCGTTAGTACCGCGACCTAACTACTATTAACTAATACTGTTTTTGGTACCATGGGAGTCTTAATGTTTTCGGGTTTTAACGGTACGGTGTGTACAGCAATGAAATTGTTGACCCCCTTTGTATACAGGGTGATTTGTAATTCGATGCGGTCCTTGAAATGGGTGATACTAGACCTTATTTGCAACAATATTAACCCGGACAATATGGGGTCTAAGCTGACTGGTTTTAGAGATATCGAACTTTAAAGATTTTTCGAAAAATTTCCACCTCTCCCTCATTAAGTGCTCATTGTTAGAAAGTAACGATAGTCACCACTTAGAATTTATGCTTTTCTGATAGAATATGAACGACTGAATCTAGTGAATACAAGTTTGTTATAAAAATAATCATATCTTGGGAAATTAAGTGTCATAAAGTTTCTGTTTTGAAGATTTCTGAAAACTTTCCTTGTCTTTCAAAGCATATTTTTCAAAATAAATGTATGACACTTGGTGTACAAATTACAGAAAAAGCTTCCTTGTCTCATCAGCTTTCTAAAATGGTGTCACAGTATCCACTTTTAGTTAGTGTGTTACCAGAAAATTAGGGTTGTTACTAACAAAGTAGTAAATCAAAGAAAATCGGTTCTAATGTTTTTTCGACCCAACATTTTTTTTCTGTGGTTTTGGTCCAAACTGCTGTCTGATATTAGCTTTTTGAGTCAATGCGCTTAATTTTGGTCGATCGCATCAAGCAAAATCGGTCTTTATCTGGAGTATTTTTGCCTGTCCTACAAGTAGGGTGACCCAACTTTTATGCACGCCAGTTTAGTTTTTTTTTTTGCGAAACCAGAGCTTTTAAACATTCCGTCATTGTACATTTGTTTCAAGTAGCTGTTTCAAATGAAAGAAAATTGATGGTTTGACTATCTGGTCCATAGGTAAAAATACTCCAGATAAAGACCGATTTTGCTTGATGCGATCGACCAAAATTAAGCGCATTAACTCAAAAAGCTAATATCAGATAGCAGTTTGGACAAAAACCACAGAAAAAAAATGTTGGGTCGAAAAAACATTATAACCGATTTTCTTTGATTTACTACTTTGTTAGTAACAGCCCTAATTTTCTGGTAAGACACTAACTAAAAGTGGATACTGTGGCACCATTTTAGAAAGGTAATGAGACAAGGAAGTTTTTTCTGTAATTTGTACACCAAGTGTCATACATTTATTTTGAAAAATATGCTTTGAAAGACAAGGAAAGTTTTCAGAAATCTTCAAAACAGAAACTTTATGACACTTAATTTCCCAAGATATGATTATTTTTACAACAAACTTGTATTCACTAGATTCAGTCGTTCATATTCTATCAGAAAAGCATAAATTCTAAGTGGTGACTATCGTTACTTTCTAACAATAAGCACTTAATGAGGGAGAGGTAGAAATTTTTCGAAAAATCTTTAAAGTTCGATATCTCTAAAACCAGTCAGTTTAGACCCCATATTGTCGGGGTTAAAATTGTTGCAAATAAGGTCTAGTATCACCCATTTCAAGGACTGCATCGAATAACAAATCACCCTGTATAGGTTGGATATTTCTGAATATTGGACAAAAAGTACTTTTTCAAAATATTATGCATAGGACAATTTGATAACGGTTAAATTAAAATAAATGGTTTGAGTTCGAGTGAATAAGAATTGACAAAAATTTTAACCGACTTAAAAAAAAGAGGTTCTGATTTATTTTATTTACGTTGCTCATATAATTTTTGTATTGCTATAACTCATTGTACAAATAAAGAATAAAACATCAATAATTTAAAACTGAGTCTCCTTACTTCATTCCGGTAAATAAGAGAAGATACTTTCATCATCATGCCTCATAAAAGGTAATAAAAAAGGACCTACAATCCACAAGTTACTTTAATAAGGGATATCTTCACTTAACCCTCGCGTGGCACGCCAGTTACCCACTTTAGACTGAGGCTACAATAGCAGCGATTAGCGATACGACTGGAAGAGCAAAACGACATAAACATGGTATGGCTACTTTATAAGCGAATATTTGGCGACGACGTGACTACAGTACAAATGATACACAATGCGATTAAATCATGCTTCGCGGTTTACGATATGCATAATGTAGCCACACACATATTTAGTATCACTATTCAATTAGTCGTGCAAGTGATACTTTTTCTAATAAAACTGCTTTAATTTCGCTGATATGTTGATGTAGCTGATGCCATGGCAGTAATGTTACTCCTATCAAATAAAGAAATCATAAATTGCTAGTGATACTTGATGTATGGTGTAGTTATAAACTTAAGCATTCATTTGTTTGTTTTAATCGCTCATGTGTCACAGTTCGTGTGACGGCGCGAATAAGACATTAGTTACTTTGTAAGTATGCGAATTTGTCAATGGTGTCGCCTTGTGGCGTGTTTTAAATATTTCTATACATTTGATCATTACCTCTCACTTCACCGCGCACTTCACAGGCAAAATCGTGAACGGGTCGTAATGTAACATCAGCCTTACCCGCACTCGTAACAGTTCCGTAGCCCGACGTCACGCTACCCCTAAAACGTAAGCTTACAACAATAAAAACGTTTGAAAGCCTCTCGTAAAATAAAACAAAGATGGCGCCAGTGCCACCAGCGCTGCCTAGCGGACGACAGACGAACTAATGACGTCTGGATCCTGTTAATGAAGTTTTCCGACTGAATTATGTCTTTAACATAGTTTGGCTGGAGTAATCGGGTGACATGAAGTTGCTTATAGGGTTAAACTGTAGAATAAATGGGTTAACATCCATTTAAATGCAAAGGTGAAAGGATAAAACAGGAAGTAAGTTACTGTACCAATCCTTGTTTGAGGTTTCTTGTTAAACTTAAGGTTTTTCATATCCTTTATAATCTGATGAATTTAAACTACATTATAATTAAATTAAGTAGTTTTCTCAAGAGCATTAATTTCTTTTTGTGCGCCTATGTTGTCCCGTTGCAAGGAAAAATGAACGTCAAGATGACAGGACCCCGCCAGGTTTTGGGAATGTCATGTGAATAGGATGTAATACAATATTTTTACAATTTCACTCTTGCATAGTAAAATTCAAAGGCCTCTCTTTCCTCCTTACACGTTTCGCGATTTTAGTCAAATTCTTCTTAAAATATTAATTCACTCATGAATGTACAGACGCCAACAGGTCATCCTGCCCCAATCTGTCAAATTCTACCAATCAAGCATTAACCTTCTACTATTGAGATAAGTTTGAAAATCTACTAAAAGAATTTGACAGATTGAAGTAGGTTGATGTGCACCAGGCGTCTGTACAAAATGATATACAATATTGTATTGTTCTGTGACATTTATTGAGGAAACTTGTGACAGGCGAAGACGCGGTATCACGTAGGTATCACACGCTATTTGATAGATAGTTAACAGTTTAGTTTTCTTTAATGTTTGTGTGGCACAAAACATGTAGATGTAGAAAATTCTATCCTTAGTTCATATCTTCATAATATTAACTATACCTACATGTATATACATTATGCACTTAGATGTTACCTGCTGCATTATTAAACGACATACTCTCGGGGCTGGCATCCCCGGAGGCTGCGAACACAGGTAATTAGATATTAGCCAGGTCTAGTGACTCTAGTGCCTTCTAGACACTATATTGTATTAAGCTCACAGCTACGGCTGTAATAAATTTGCATATATGCATGTACACTTCAGTGGTTGAGTGTCCTTCAATGTATTGATATTAACATTGGTAAGTTGGTTGATTCTTCTCGCTCGGATTGCGTTATTGAAACATAGTCAAATAGTGCACTGTCTGAAAATAATTTATTAGGTGACACAACTGTTAAGGAATCCGTCAATGACCCCCATTTGTGGACCATAATTTGAAAATAACGTTTAGTAATAAAACACTTTGTGCAAATGTAATACTCGTGGTATAGTTTATATTTATTAAGTTTTGTTTTCTGACTTATTCGTCAACTCGCGCGCAATTAACTCGCTCGCTCGAGCGAGTTGGCACATTCCGATTTTAATTATTTTTGTTGTCGTCAACTCGCGACTAGAGCGCAAAATGGTACAGTCATCTATAAAAGTGTTATAATAAATTCAATATAGAAACCTACTTTATAAGTATAAGGCGATTTGAATATGAAATAAAAGAAATGTAGTTTTTTAACCGACTTCCAAAAGGAGGAGGTTCTCAATTCGGATGTTTATATACTTATATATATTTGTTTTTAATGTTTGTTCGGGCATAACTCCCGTCGTTTACCAACCGATTTGAAAATTTCTTTGTTTTTTTTTTTTTGTTAGAAAGAGGTATACTTCCCGAATAGTTCCATTAAAATTTTACCGAAATCGGACTAGCACTTTTTGAAAAATCAACAAAAACCTAAAAAGTTTTCAACATTGTCTACACCGATTACTTCGAGGTTTCTGGTCCGATTTCGATGACTTTTTTGTTCGATACAGTATATCTGCCATTTGGTCCCATAAAATTTTCATTTAATTTGGTGCAGTCATTGACTTATACAGTATGGACAATTGGACAGGTCCTGCCAAACAACGAAAATGGCACCAGTTTCAAAAAAGTTCAAAATTACCTACAAAAAAACTTTTCTTTCGAAAGACGGTGAAAAAAAGTCAATGAAATTAAAAAGAAAGTCAACGAATTTCGAGAGAAAAGTTTTTTTGTAGGTTATTTTGAGCTTTTTTGTGGGAAGTCGGTAACATTTTTTTTTGAAAAAGTTTTTTTAATAGATAATTATATTCTGTATTTATAATTTACAACATAAAGAACTGCTCATATTATGTTACCTACATTTTGAAGATTATCAACAATATCACATTTTTATCAAGATTTTGGTTATTAACCTAGTATGTAACATGACTTAAACTAAACAAATATAACAAAGTAAAATCAACAATATCAAAAAAAAACGAGTATACCATTTGGCTAATTAATTATTAGGGTACATATTTGAATATCGAAGATTAAAATATCTATGCTTAAAATATCGATGTTCAAAACATCGAAAATGAAAATATCGAACGACAATAAAATCGAAAATTAAAAGACCCCGCCATCCTCTTCGTGTTAGGTTACTTTAAACCTTGCAAACAGAAATAGGAGCCCCGCGAAGCGGGGTTCCGTTGACTTAACTTGATAGGTGGTAATCAGCAATTTGACTAAGGATGCAAAAGCAAGTCCGACTTTTTATCCGGTTTCTGACCGATATTTCAACTAGTAGGTATTTTTAACGTAGATATTATGAACTTCGATGTATTGAACGTTGATATTTTGAACTTAGGCATAATGTCATTCGATATTTTGAATCATTCGACATTTTAATCAATCGACATTCCAATCTTCGACGTTTTAAGCGTAGATGTAACATTTTTCGATATTTTTTTACAATCGATATTAAAATTTTCGATGTTTTGAACATCGATATTTTAAGTTTGGACCCTATTATACATGAAATCATTGAGTCATTTCGCCAAATGGTAACTTAACAAAAGCTTTTCTTTGGAAAGAAAGATTCGAACCGCGAGCAGTATTTCACCTCTAAGACGACCTCCTGACAATCAGTTAACCTACTCTATACATTTCATGTCTTAAACATGTGAAGTAGGTTCAATTAAATTAAATGTTAAATTTATAAAAAACACTTTTGTAGACGACTGTAAATTTTCGCTCAGTCGCGAGTTGACGACAACAAAAATAATTAAAATCGGAATGTGCCAACTCGCTCGATCGAGCGAGTTAATTGCGCGCGAGTTGACGAATGAGTCTGTTTTCTTATAAAAGTTGTTCTCAAGTGATAAATGTTTATTTTAGAGCTTGCAAATGATAAAAAAAAACCGGCCAAGTGCGAGTTGGACTCGCCCATGAAGGGTTCCGTAGCAGCAAGCATAGAATAGAGATATAATTATATTGAGATTAGTAAGTAATATACACACACAATAAAAATAATTTTGTTTTTCATAGTATTTGTATGAATGGCAAAGTTATATTTGCGGTTTTTGAAAATGTACTATATCTCAAAAACTGCTAACTGTATCTCATCCAAACCAATTTTCGTTGGTAGTTTTGGTTGAGGTCTACATTATATATTTTTTTTTAGTTTTATCATTCTCTTATTTTAGAAGTTACGGGGGGCGGGGGACACACTTTTTACCACTTTGGAAGTGTCTCTCGCGCAAACTGTTCAGTTTAGAAAAAAATGATGTTAGTAACCTCAATATCATTTTTAAAGACCTATTCATAGATACCCCACACGTTTGGTGAAAAATTTTTTTTGAGTTTCAATTCTAAGTATGGGGGGCACCCCCAAAATTTGTTTTGTTTTGATTTTTGTGTGAAAATCCTAATGCGGTTTACATAATACATCTTTCTACCAAGTTTCAACAGGATAGCTCTTATACTTTCGACAAAAAGTGACTGTGACATACACGAACAGACAAACAGACATGACGAATCTATAAGGGTTCCGTTTTTGCTATTTGGCTACGGAACCCTAAAAAGCGCGCATGACGTCATAATTCTTTCTTCTTTTCTTGTTTTAGAACGTTGCCCCACACTAGGAATTTCTTCCTGTATTGTGGGTGCGTTTACAAACATAGAAACTCACATACACAAACAACTAGACCCGGAACAACTACTTGCAGAACATACAAATATTTGTTCCGTGCGGGGATCGAACCCACGACACGCTGCGCAGCAGTCGATCGTTCAGCCACTTCGCCAATCGTGTCGTTTGTGTATCGTTAATGTGTCGTCGTCTTAAAACCTTACATAGAAATGTGGCATAGTAATTGCCTATACAATTATTATCACTGTTTGTAAGTATCCAGTTTTAAATTAAAAAAATGAAATCTTCCATGTTAAGAGTAACTTTGATCTGTTCTAAGTAAGTTAAAACAATCTCTGAAGACTCGGTTTAGATTAATAGAACCTCTAACTCGATCTCGTGACCGCCTTTCACAGACTTATTTTCAATTTGAGCGTGCTCTAGACCAAACGTGCTTAAACTAAGCCAATTTGGCTTGCCGCCATTCATAGGGTTGGCAAAAAATAAGCCAATTTTGCGGTTGAAGAGTCAGCAAAAAAGTTGGCCGTTATTAAATGAACAATTGAAGCTGAATTATACTGGTTCCATTATTAGTTAATTAGTTTGATAATAACTATCAGGATCCTAAGAATGTAATTTTCTGAAAAAGGAATGTTGAAAAAAAATATCAGGATTTTCTATTGTTTGAGATGGAAAAGAAATAGAGGACATTTTGCAATTTCCTAGAAATGTGAATTCTAAGAACCGCGAACTGAATGGAGCAGTTTTCATGAAAACTTAGTGCTGGAGTTTTTCGTTCTTCGTCCAAAAATAATTTTAAAGAAAGAGACCATATTATATAGACAGGTTTGCATAAATACAGGAAGACGACGTTTTTCATGTAGGTACGCAACATTTTAGTATATGAAAAAAAAACCATCAAAAATATATAAAAACCTTTTATTCCTCACTTTATGTCGGTGTGTGGTAATGAGGCTCAGTTGAAGTGATGAGAAACGTTGAAAAAGAAGGATGGCGGCGTAAAACCACTTGAAATGCGCACTTTTTACGTTTAATATGAAAAATATGTAAAAAGAAACATAAAATGTTGTGCGAAGTTATGTTCTAGTACTTTTATGTGCATTGTTAGTGTTTTGACGAGTCTTTTTTGTGCTTAAATTGTCTTCATTGTATGTGTGGAGTTGTTGTAGATATTCTTTTCTATTAGTTAGTAAGTCAGACATTTTGTCACTCAAACTCATTTCCCTCGCCACCATCTTCTAATGTAACTCTATTTATCTTAGTAATTTATAGCTTGTAATCAAACTTGCTACATTTCAGTCCCAACCCAACACTGTTTCTGAGAGCAATAATCGTTAAACCTTTCGTGACGACAATTTAAACTTTTCTACAAAACATGGCCATTTGTGTTTAAGATGTATTTTATCGCTTTCTATTTTATTTGCGAACATTCATCCTTTGACGACTGGACTTTACAATGTCAGTAAACGAGACAAATTTCATTACTTTCAATGAATAGTTGACGTAAACTCACGTAAATCTGGCGTGAACAGAAAATACAAGATAGAAGTCGTGCCTTAAATCAGGACACGTAAAGCTACTGCGAAGAAATGCAGCAATGTATGTTAGTGCGGGTGAATTGGTCGTTTATCTCTAAGTAACATTGTACGAGGGAACGAGGCGTGCATCGCCTTTGCTTTCATTTATGGACCGGCTTTAAAGTTTATGTGATTTTTAAAAAGAAGCAACTTTAATGGCGGTGCTTTCAAAGTTGTGGCTCAAAACATGGTAAGAATATAAATAAAATTTCACACGCTCGTTGAACATTATGTTATTGCTAGAAGTTTGTAGCAACCGCCGCGCACGACGAATTATACATAAGAGGTTTTCCAATTTAACGAGGAATGTGCTCTCGTAATTTCTATAAACAACAATTTTCTAAACATTTCTAAGGGCTCAATTTCACGAAGGCGTTAATCACTTCACACAGAAGTGTTTGATTCCAACATAATTATAAGAGATTGTAAAATCAAGGGAGCTCAAATTAATTTGTTCTATCAAATAAGGTTAACAATGGCTCTGGACAAGCGAACATCGCTTTCGTTTAATTACTCTACAACAACTTATAATAAACTAGCATTTCGCCCGCGACTTCGTACGCGCAAATTTCGAACTTTGTCTCTGAATTTTTACTCCCGGCCACCCTCTTTATGGGATATTTTTGGAAAATCTCAATCAACATCCATCATAAATTCTGTCAACTCCAAAACAACCCCTCGGTAATTGAATTTCGCAAAATGCCGTCTTATTGAGCACCTACGTCCTAAAAAGCAAAATTCGAAACTCTTACCTACTATTTCATAAAAACTATCAACTCCAAAAACAACCCCTTAGGGATCGAATTTCGCAAAATCCCGTTTTAGTAAGTACCTACGTCCCAAAAAGAAATCCCTATGCAAAATTTGAGACTCCTAAATATCGACCCCAAAAACAACCCCTTGGGGGTCGAAATTCGCAACATCCCGTCTTAGTGAGCACCAACAGACCTAAAAAAAATCACCACGTTAATTTTCAAACTCCTAGCACTCGTAGTAATGTACTTACATACAAACTATCAACCCCAAAAACAACCCCTTTTTGTTTGAATTTTCAACATCCCATCTTAGTGAGCACCTACATCCTTAAAATAATACCGATGCAAAATTTGAGACCCTAGCACTTGTAGTAACGAAGTTTCATTCAAACTCAACATTTAAAACAACCCCTTAGGGATCGAATTTCGCAAAATCCCGTCTTAGTGAGCACCTACGTCCTAAACTGAACGCCCTTGCTAAATTTCAAACTCCTAGCACTTGTAGTAATGTACTTTCATACGAATTGTCAACCCCAAAAACAACCCCTTAGGGATTGAATTTCGCAACATCCCGTCCTAGTGAGCACCAAAATCCCCAAAAAGAACGCCCATGCTAAATTACAGACTCCTAGCACTTGTAGTGCGAAGTTTCATTCAAACTATTAACACAAAAGAAAACAAACCTAAGGGGTCGAATTTCGCAACATCCCGTCTTAGTGAGCTCCTACGTCCTTAAAGGAACCCCCATGCAAAGTTTGAGACCTTTATCTATCAACCCCAAAAACAACCCTTTAGGGGTCGAATTTCACAATATCCCGTCTTAGTGAGCATCTACGTCCTAAAACAAACCCCCATGCAAAATTTGAGACTCCTAGCACTCGTAGTAACGAAGTTTCATACAGACTATCAACACAAAAAACAACCCCTTAGGGGTCGAATTTCGCAACATCCCGTCTTAGTGAGCTCCTACGTTCTTAAAGGGACCCCCATGCATAATTTGAAACCTCTATCTATCAACACCAAAAACAACCCCTTAGGGATTGAATTTCGCAACATCCCGTCCTAGTGAGCACCAAAATCCCCAAAAAGAACGCCCATGCTAAATTACAGACTCCTAGCACTTGTAGTGCGAAGTTTCATTCAAACTATTAACACAAAAAAAACAAACCTTAGGTGTCGAATTTCGCAACATCCCGTCGTAGTGAGCTCCTACGTCCTTAAAGGAACCCCCATGCAAAGTTTGAGACCTTTATCTATCAACCCCAAAAACAACCCCTTAGGGGTCGAATTTCACAATATCCCGTCTTAGTGAGCATCTACGTCCTAAAACAAACCCCCATGCAAAATTTGAGACTCCTAGCACTCGTAGTAACGAAGTTTCATACAGACTATCAACACAAAAAACAACCCCTTAGGGGTCGAATTTCGCAACATCCCGTCTTAGTGAGCTCCTACGTTCTTAAAGGGACCCCCATGCATAATTTGAGACCTCTATCTATCAACACCAAAAACAACCCCTTAGGGGTCGAATTTCGCAACATCCCGTCAAAGTGAGCATCTACCTCCTAAAAGTATTCCCCATGCAAAATTTGAGACTCCTAGCACTTAAAATAACGAAGTTTCAAACAAACTATCAACACCAACAACAACCCCTTAGGGGTCGAATTTCGAAAAACCCCTTTCGTAATTAGCATTAACATCCTAAAAAGAACCCGCATGCAAAATTTGAAACTCCTAGTACTTGTAGTAATAAAGTTTCATACAAACTATCAACCCCAAAAACAACCCCTTAGGGGTGGAATTTCGCAAAATCCCGTCTTAGCGAGCACTTACGTCCTAAAAAGAACCCTTATGCAAAATTTTAAACTCCTAGCACTGGTAGTTTCTGAGATTTCGTGTCCTATGAGTGAGTGACCTTTTGCTTTTATATATATAGATTGATATAAAACTCCGCCTCCGAGTAACTAATACTGACATCTGCCGTTATTAAAATAATAATATAAAAAGAACCTCCTTGAACTCATGTCAGCCTAGTACTTTCGCTAGATTGTAAGCTTGTAGCTGGAATTATGTGCGGAGCTCGAGCTACCCATTACTCCCATGGCCCAGCTGTTACTTATTATCAAATAAGAAAAGGTGAAACTGGTTTCCGTTCAAAGTTTCGAAGTGGGACGAGTTGACCCCTTATCCATAAGATATATATATCTATCTTATAAATCAGATATTTATATCTTATGGATTAGTGGTCAACTCGTCCCAGTTCAGTGCAACTGTTACCTAGTCCCAGTTTCAAAAAGATAGAGCTGCCCTCTAGGCCGTATTAATGTTGTATCTCAAAATCAATCATAAACTTCGATAAATTGTTAATTGGTATGGTTCAACGCACAAATCCGTCCTTGTAGTTGAACAGTCGCAGGTTCGTGTTCGGTGCGCTCAGTGCAGCCGCACTCGCTGCGCTCATGCTTCATTTGACGCGGTGCTAATTAATAGAGCGAGCCGCTAATTGATTGTTATTCACGCAAGCACACAATCCAATCAGAGCGAAGGCAATGTTGTGTAACGCCAGGTGAATACTGACTTGTGTGTTTCGATACACAATCATGATTCAGCTAGAAATACAGATACCAAGTTATTTGGGTCTAAATTGATTAATCTAAACCTATTAATATAATAAATCTGAAGAGATTATTATAAGGGACCTGAAGGACCCTGACTGCTGTGCCGGAGGTCGTGGGTTCGATTCCCACCCAAGACAAATGTTTGTGTGATGAGCACGATCGTTTGTTCTGTGTCTGGGTGTAATTTATCTATAATATGTATATATTTAGAAATATGTAAGTATGTTTATCAGTTGTCTAGTACCCATAACACAAGCTCTGCTTAGCTTGGGACTAGATGGCGTTGTGTGATAGATGTGGAATATTAAAAAAAAATCTGTTGATAGCTCAATTCTTGCCGAGGTTGGTGTTTGGATGGGCGACTAATTGTTTTACTTACACTGTACTTGAAGTATTTACGGCATTTATTGTGTGGAAAATGAAAAACCAGTGTTCAAATGAGGAACTAAGTTTTCCATCAAATTGATTAAATCCTCAAAGTTCCCGTTTACTTTACGTCACAAAAACGTGACAGTCGTACGAGAGCCGCAGTTCCGAAAAGTCGCCTAATTTCTATAATCTTGATTGGGGCTCCACTTTACCACAATGATAATTCATTAACTGAGCTAGTAGAATTCCCTAGTAATTCGTATAGCACTGTACATTTTTGTTATTCGTACGAACATCTAAGATTGGAAATACACACATCAAAAGTGTCTAGGGATCAAGCATTTTTATGCGGATTTCTTGAGATTGAGATGTGGCTTTGTAATAAATTTATGATTTTATAAATTTACATGGATCCTTTTTGGTGCATTTCATAATTTGAATCAGGAACTGTGAATCAAATTCGAGTAAAAGATGAAAATCAGCTGTCAATATTTTCCCTATAAAAACATACAACGCATTGAAGACATTATTAGTGCTACTGTTTCCCTACTACTGATTAAAACCAACGTTATTATGGAGCGGCGACGTCATTTAAGCAGGGAAGAAATGCTCAGAGCCGTGGGAATGATAGAAGCTGGTTCCCGGCAACGTACTGTGGCTTTAGCTCTGAATACGGGTAAGTAATATATGATATAACTACAAAATCTCTAATATTTACAAGAGATAACAACTGAATATATAATTTTATTTGATATAACGAATCTCTTAATATAATAAACGATTGACATAATTTTATAATGACTAATTTGTATAATCATAACAATCAATGAATATAAAATCGTTTTGTATACCACTCAAAAGACATAAAACTTAATTGGTCTAATTTTTTTTTCCTGGTATGTAATCTAACTCTGATGTACCTAGTAATTGTACCACCTACCATGAATGCTCGACGGAGCACCGCTTCGCGGGGCTCCTATTTCTGCGTGCGAGGTTTAAAGTAACCTAACACGAAGGGGATGGCAGGGTCTTTCAGACCCCGCCATCCCCTTCGAACCTAACCTGTCATGTCGGGTTGCCCCAAGTCCCGAGCTCGCTTCGCTTGCTCTTGCATCCTAGGTCAAATAACTGATTACTACCTGTCATGCTGGCTCGACGGAGCCCCGCTTCGCGGGGCTCCTATTTCTGCGTGCAAGGTTTAAAGTAACCTAACACGAAGGGGATGGCGGGGTCTTTCAGACCCCGCCATCCCCTTCGAACCTAACCTGTCCGTGTCGGGGCGCCCTAAGTCCCGAGCTCGCTTCGCTCGCTCTTGCAGCCTAGGTCAAATAACTGATTACTACCTGTCATGCTGGCTCGACGGAGCCCCGCTTCGCGGGGCTCCTATTTCTGCGTGCAAGGTTTAAAGTAACCTAACACGAAGGGGATGGCGGGGTCTTTCAGACCCCGCCACCCCCTTCGAACCTAACCTGTCCGTGTCGGGGTGCCCCAAGTCCCGAGCTCGCTTCGCTCGCTCTTGGATACAAAATTTTACTAATAACAATAGCAGTCCTGAAGGCAAACAATCAAAGTCCAATGGATAAGCCAAAGTCATCAAAGAAAATGGTTTAAACGTTAAATTATATGTTTCAAACGTTATCGTAACGATTTTCGCTTAAATAAACGTTATATCAAATAAAATTATATGAAATGAGTTTTAGAGTAACACAAACATTATGTGTTAAGAAATTATAGCAATCGGTGGTATTTCTCACGTTGATTATATCATGTGAACGTTATTGAAATGAAAATATATCAAATAACTTTATATGAAATGAGACGCACCCTCTGAATACAAGTCAGAGTGTTATCAGTCGACTTTGGACACGTTACCGAAGCACTGGTACCGTGGCTGAGCGCCATGGAGGACGGTATCGCTGCACCACACGGAGACAAGACCGATACATTCAAATCTTAACTCGAAGAGCTCCAACAATAACCGCCATGATGTTAGCCGTGAGGCTTCATCACTCTTCAGGGAACTTAATTAGCGACCAAACAGTCAGAAACCGCTTGCATGAAGTGAACCTTCATTCCCGAAGACCGCTACGGGTACCACCTATAGCAATGCACAATCGTAGGATTCGATATCAATGGGCTCTTGAACACAGAAATTGGGCAGAAGAACAATGGCATTTCGTGTGCTTTTCTGATGAGTCTCGTTTCGGTATGAGACCGGATACAAGACGTATACGACACTGGAGAACCCCTGGACGCCAACAGCGATTAAAATCCTGCCAGGAAGTCCATCCTTATAGTGGTGGAACCATCATGGTATGGGCGGGTATTTGGATCGGCGGAAGAACTGAGTTGATTTGGATCAGAGGCAACCTCAACGCTCAAATTTATGCTGAGACGATTGTATCAGACGTCATCGTTCCTCTACAAGTGCAAATCGGTCCCTTATTTCAGTTAATGCATGATAATGCACGACCGCACACCGCAAGAGTTGTAAGACAGACTCTCGCCGCAGCTAACATCAATGTCCTGCCCTGGCCTGCTCAGTCGCCAGACTTGAATCCGATTGAGCATGCATGGGATATGCTACAGAGAAGAGCTCTGCCGAATATGGAGGGTATCCAGTCGCAAGAAGACCTTTTTTTGTTGTTGCAACGAACATGGGCGGCCATTCCACAGCGTGATTTGGATGAACTCATTTTGAGTATGCCAAACCGATGTTCTTGTGTTGTTAGTGTTCGCGGTAGAAAAACGGATTATTAATTGTTTAAGTTACCCAATAAAATTTTAAAGAAAACTGTTATTTCAGTCTTTTTTTCGAACTTTTGTGTTAGTGGTTCAAATGTCAAAAATCCCTTTATTAGGAAAATGGCAAATTTCTTTATTAATGCAAAGGTGACTTGGTTTATCGTTACTGTGACAAACGAAAACACTTTATTTGATGAATCATTAAAGAAAATTTTAATTAATATCAATCAGGAGAAAAGTTATTGCAAAAATATATGTTGATCCCTAGACACTTTTGATGTGTGTATCTTCCACATCTTGACGAACCACTCCACCGTAATAATTGCGGTGGCTACTGATTTTAAGGACATTCAATGGACGGAATAATCGAGGCAATTTGTAAAAAGGAATTTTATTTCACCAATTCGCACTAAGCGCTCAATCTTCCTTCTAAATCATCATCAGCCTATAATGTTCCCACTCCTGAGACATAGCTCATATAGACATAGCTCTATGAGAGGGAGAGGCCCATAATCTACCACGCGAGAACTGCGGGTTGGAAGATGTCACATGTCTTCGAATTTGATGGTTCTATGACATGCCAGTTTCCTCACGATGTTTTTCTTCACCGTTTTGAGAGCAGTGGTGATGTAATAAATTACACAAAGTAATACGCTGGCTGGGTTCGAACCCACGGCCTACAACTCGTAAGTCGAGGCCGCTACCACAGGGCCTGCAAAAAATGCGTACAGTAAAAGAGTGGAATTCGGCTGGATCCAACGAAAAATGTTCAACACAACAATAAAAAACCAAACACAGTTTGCATGGTCCAGCAATCAGGTCCATATTGTGAACTAGATACTCAACAAAGCGGAAGCCATGTTTTGACTACCAAACCGGTTTGCTGACATCGCCGTATTTTGTACCTCTGAACAGTATTGAGAGCTCAGATCTCGTATCTTGGCAAATATTTGAGAGTACACAAGCTGATGTTTGCATCCTGTTTCAATATTCTACTGGAAGTACTTTGTATGGTATTTGTGGTGGAGAATACCGTAAATTTGAAACATAACACAACGTCACGAGTGCATATTGTATAGTATACCCACATTTTGCAGTCATGTTTATGTTGAATAGCAAAATCAATCAAAAATAGTTTTAACCGTTTGTTAGTTTTGACTGAATTAACAGTTAAATGTTAACGGAGCCCTGTTTCGCGGAGCTTTTTTATGTCTACAGGGTTTAAAGGAACCTAACCTAGTCGAACCTCGACCGTTGCGCTCTCTTCTCTTGAAAAATAATAATGTTTTTTTTTTAACAATATCTCTTAAACTAATGACAGGCGTAGCACTATTAACCAATGATTTTTACTAAAAATAACGTATGATGAACCTGTTCCGTTGAATTTAAGTTTGCCTATTTTGTTCACTTAAAAGTATTTTGTACAGAGCGCGCAGCCTCGCGAGGCATTTGCTGCGCGAGGAAACTGACAAGCGAGGCTGCTCACTCTGTGTGGCCGCGTCTATTGTTTTTCAACCGAGGCCCGAAACAATATACGCGTACAAAATAAAAGCCGACACTGGATGGCTCGGGCGCTCGGTCGCTCGACCGCGGCAGCGCTGTCACTTGTCTCGCCCGAGACACGTGTACACCGATCGAGCTGCTTCGCGCGGAAAATGCCTCGCGAGGCTGCGCGCTCTGTGGGGACGCACCTTTTGAATAACGAAAAACGTAATGAAAAAAATATAAGTCTACACAGTGACAAGCTGTAAATGTCCTGCGGAAAAAAACCCAGTGTCACTTTCACCGACCCGTAATTGAACCCAGGACCTCCTGAGCAGTGGATCTTGTGACCACTACATCAACGTGGCCATCTGTACGTCTGGTGCATGTTAATAAATCTGGTCGCGTGCCTGTCAGCGGAACGTGTCAAGTAAATGAATCACTTCATTAAATATGCGTCATATTTCCGCCAGACATACAATTACATTCATCACCTTATAAATTCATTAAAGTAAAAGTAAAACGGACTGCCTCGCCTTTCATTTAATACAATTCAAAATTAGCATTTTTTATTATTTCTTTTTTCGTCACAATGTCTTTTTGTCCAAATTCAAAGGTAATTGGCGCACTGTGCACGCCTTTTGAATAAATCGGGTTAATCGCAGTGTTGAGGGTTCAACTCCTATTTGTATGTTAATAGACATCTGATGGTGGTTCGTCGCCCGACAAACTTCTTTCTTGAACTTCGGCAAAATTACATTTTTCATGAATATTTCTCTCGAGTCGTTAACTAAATGATAATTTATTTCTTTTTGAAGTGATTTCGTTGTTAAATCCTGTTATTATTTCTTATGTTTTTAAGGGAGATAAAGATTTAAAGCCATCTGTTGATATTTTAGAACAAATACCTGTGACCAAGATATTCTTAAACTCTGAAAATTATGCTGATTAACTCTTCCATATTATATTTTTCGTAGCATAATAATAACAGACACACGTTTCGCATATCGAATTTGATTCGTGTGGGGATAGTTAAGTATCTACGTGAGTAAGGAGACGAGTGTTGAGATTAATGAGAAATTACATTTTGACTGTATGCCATTCTTACTTTGTGTGCCTTTTCCCTTTTGCTAGATTACGCTCATTCTAAAAACACACTCTACATAAATACACAACATCATTTTCTTAATGTTATACCCATTTAATTATTCCCAGGTCCGTCCAGACGGAACTTAAAACCTTAAAACAATTAACGAAATAATTATCACAAAGTTGAAAATGTTGTCCAGGTCGGGTGTCGGCGGGCGCACCGTGCGGCGACCGCGTAACAACTTTGTGTACAATTTTATTTTGTTGTTAGTTCAGCGACTTCCCCGCGGCCCCTCTGCCTCCGCTCGCCCTCTGTCCACTACGGAAGTCATTTCGCTTTTGCGCGTTGAATATTTTTATGAATACTTTCTACTTCCCGTTTTATTTTGCATGTTTGTTCAACTTTCCAAACTAGTTGGCGGTTTCAAACAATCTGCATCTGATTTAATTTTATTATTTTAAACAAAAATGTGGTTATTTTTGTGTGTGAACATCGTTATGTTGTGCATTCATTTTGTGCATACAAATTTTTTGGTAACGAATTCAATTCAGTCAGTGTTTTGTTTGTGAAATAGCATTATATTTAAAAAATATTCAGTGCTATGACGTCAAAATTACGTTAAAAGCTTAGGTACTTTAGTTGTCACGCAACTTAGCGAGCATGTCGTCCAACTTTGTTCGATAAGACCTCACACTGTGATGTCACAGTTTCTTAGTTCGTTCACAATCTTAGAAAGTGAACACACTTATCAAGCGTAACGTCGTTGACGTCATTCGCCTTGGCATTGTTTTGTTTCAACGACGCTTCTTTATTCCATAAAGCTCTTCTGTAGTAGCTTGAAGTGATCAAAGCCGGTTCCGCATTGATAAAGGTAGCCTCCTGTAACTGATCTTAGTTTTTGTTTGACTACCAAATAAAAGAATCATATAAAAAGCACGATTGGTAAATGTCAATTTACATAAGCCAGATGCAATAACAAAAATACGTTCGTAAAGCTAAACTAATATTCGTATAAGAGTATAGTTTACTATTTTTATCTCAATTTGATGTTAAACAGAGAGGTCGGGTGTGTGGTACTTTCAAGCGCCTAGGGTGTATTAACTTGAACGAAGTAAAATTAGTATCCAGTACCAGATATCATTCTATAGTTTCTGCTTTACTCCACAGGAAATAGACGAAAATTATTTCTTGAAGAGTCCTTAAATAATGACGATCAATTTAACAAAACAAATAGCCCTAATTTTGTCCAGTATATATACATGTCACAACACAGCGCACTGTGCGACGTGGTCTCATAGTCCGTCGTCTTGGGAAATCTAAGATCTGAGTCGCGACGAATTTAATCAAAACGAACGAAACCTTTCTTTTCTCTTATTGGACATTTAATTTTTATTTCTGGTCGTTTTTTGGGTGCGAAGACCTTGTCTTATTGCTTAACTTTTAGTGTTTTCTGACATATTTTGCAAAGTAATCTAGTTATTTATGTAAAACATTATTCGTGGTCGCAAGAGTCGCTAGTCGTCTATTAAAACAAGAAAGAAAGAAAAGTAAGAAAGAAATAACGTTTATTTGCACACTAATAGGTAACCATAACCCTGGAACGTAAAGGGCTATTAAAGGAACAGCGTGGATTTTAGTCTAAGATGCTTTGTCAAAATCAGTAGTTTAGCATAATCTACGAGTATTAAATAAATGAACGTTTAATTCAAATGAATCTCTCTTTTAGGACCTCCGATTGTAACTAAGTGCTGCCAGTTTGTTTTATTATAAAACAGAAAGAAAGGCTTAAATATCTTACGAACTTTAAAGTTTCATAGGTTTTTTAAAACCTAAAAGAGCGAATTTATAAAACCTTTATCCGTTGTTAGAGCCAAACTTTTCTCTTTTCCTATCGAGCAATTTTCTTCCTTACCTAAACATTTTGAGAGTTTCTTTTCCAAAACCCAAACATCCGTGACCCTTCTTATCCAAATCTTGAATAAGCAATTAATGCCGTCGGCCATGCAACTTTGATCCTTATCCTGTTTGAACATAAATTCTCATTATCTTTGGCATTTATCGAAGAATTTGCCTTTCAAATGAGAGCTCTGTTCACCTCAGTGCAGGAAGTGTGCCCTTGTCCCTTGTGTTAGAGATATAGAGTGCAGGCTTTGTTGATAGCGGAGGTTTATATCAAGTTGTGTTTTATTTATAGCATCTATTTATAACCAGCTGATTTCATCGAAACTCGTTGAACAAATCAGCTGAAAAAAAAGATTCAGTATCTTGTAAAATTACTTTGTTTATTTATTCATTTTACTACTTATGTAAACAAAATAAACAACAAAAGACAAAAAATACTTGGGAATTGATGTGATACAAAGCTAAGTAGATCTAAGAAAAATAAATTATTAAATCTAAAAACAAAAGCGGTATAACTCGCATCGAATTTAATATATGGATTGAAGAATAATATCATTGGAAGCTTACAGCAAACACAATTATGTTAATTTCATACATCTTCACGACTCTTGAAATTTAGCCTATCTCTAAATAATTATAATTAAGGTAATTGATCAATCTGTGCCTCAGACTACAATATACGAGACACTGGGGACCTCACTAATTAGCTACCTTTGAATCTCTTCGACTATATCATATAATTTATATTTAAATTCCTTCCGCCGACTCGGAGGTACAAAGACTTATTATCTGTGCTCTGGAAGCCGAAAAAGAGGATTATGTCATAATCCTCTTTTGTCATGTTAATGTGTAAAGAATAGGATATTTTGAAATATTTAAATATTGATTTGTATTACAATATTCATTGCTCAGGCACTGCGGGATGTCCTGGGTGAACGTAAACTAGAAAATCTAAATTTTATATATTTTTCTGATTATAAAAAACAGTTCTTTAAATTATAAATCAGCTCTGAACTCATCAGAGGGTCTACAAATGTGGTAATTGCTTTCAAAGACATTTCTATACATATAGACTTTTAACTGGGTTTTAAAATCTTTTTGGGGCAATTACCTAAAGTCTATAATATATTCTTCCATTTATTCTTGGCCTCTTTGCCTATCTATTTCCTATTTATATTGGGATCAACTTGCAGTCTAACTGTTGAGGATTAATAACTGTATTTTACATGGAGCAACTGCTTCTTCCACTACCCAGTTAGTACGATACCATTTGGTAAGACTAGAAGCTTTCTGAGACACGGAGGAAACTCAGTGAGTAGTGGATGGTCTTTCATCTAGCCTCGTCGAGAATGGCTCCTCTTAGGATGACCTCTAAGATTACTGATTAATTATTTATCGAAAACTTTAAGAAAAAAAAACAAGTGTAAAAGCCGGAAGACCCAATTTCCCTTGTCCGTTCGCACAATGAGTACCCCCTGGAAAAAAAACGCGAGACAAAATTTTGTTTTATAGTTCGGAGTTGAGTGATGACTTTGACCAAGTTTCCACAAGCGGGCCCACTGGGCGAGAAAATTTTAATTTATTACCGTCCTTTTGAGCTTACAGAAGTGATTGCAAACAATCGAACTGTACTTTTTACGGGCACAGTCGGGTAATTGGAAAAGTTAAGAAGAATGTTCAGACAATGGAGAATGTTTAGGAGTCCCCGGGCGCGAATTTGAATATTTTTGAACGGTTTCTGAAACAGATAGACTTAATATAGGAAGGTTTATTAGTTGAAGTTTAAATCGTTTTTTTTACCTCTTTTCTCTATCTTTAAAAGTTATCGTTATCATTAACATACTGTTTTTACTTGATGGCACGTTTGGCGTAGTAAGCTAAACTTTCGAATGCTTCGCAGCGTGTCACGAGTTCGATCCCCGCACTGAACAAATGTTTGTATGCGTCTACGTCTCTAAAATACTGCGTCTTTTACATACGAAATACACAAGATAAACTCACTCTTACATTAAAAAGTCCTCTCCCAACTCGCGACCTCAATTTCAAACCCTAATTTAAAAACGCGTTCAGTGACACGGTCCCTGCTCCATAAATTCTCGTGTCTCCTGAGATCGCCAGCTTCCTCCTTCCGAGGAGGAGGTTCTAATAACGAGTGCTGTGAGGAGGTTGGACACATCTACTTAAATGATTTTCTTTAAGGCCGGTTTTGACTTACGTTCGTTTAAAAAAGAAGCTTAATATGTTAGCCGTTGTTAGTCATTTCACCAACGAATTGGCGTTTTCTCGTTAGTTAAGTGTTTCAAATAACTGAATAAAACTACATAAGAAGTCGGTTAAAAATAGTGATCTTTTGTTTATTATTTTGAAGTACGAAATTAATTTTGTTTTTTTCTTTTAAACTCTGCTTCACTCTATGAATTTCGCCTGGATCGTGAGTGTGTTTTTTTGTGTGGGTGTGTGCATTTAAACTCACATACACAACCACCCAAACCTGGAACCCCGAACAAATTAATATGTATTTGTTCTGTGTGGGAATCAAATTGTAATGACTGTTTTATGGGAGCCGTAGGTATTGTAGTTATAATGAGAGTTATAGTTGAAAAGTTCTATCCTTGGAAAACGGGTCCAGTCTCAAGAATGTAAGAATATTATAATTATGATCGATTTACCTTTTGAATTATTTTCTTGTCCTTGATTGAATTTCTTACTAACCTAAATACGACAGCTTACTACAAAACTTGTCTAAAAAAAGTGTAACCGCAAAACGACCCATAAATCAACGTCAAATGTCGTTTTGCAGTTGATACTTTTTTAGACAAATATTCAAATGATATTTAACTTTTTTTTAGAAAGACAGTGCTATTTTACAACCAAGTTATTTTTCAAATAAACATTTATGTTGTGTAGTTATAGATGAAGGCCCAATTTTCAAATCCTTTATCACAAAGCGGGACACAACATTTCATTCACGATACTGAAAACAACACAGAAGAGGCTGCTAAACAATGATACCTTTATGAGAACAACCTTTTCACAGTCCACGGAGTTAGGCCCTGATTACACAATACGATCAACTGAACAACACACATATATGTGTTGCAACTTAACACACAGAACTCTAAGTCCTAGCAGTAAGGTCGCTTTTCGCACATCAAGTTGCTATTGACAAGCTCTTGACCATACAAGGTCTAATACAAAATTAATTTTAAAGGTCAGATTGTTTATGCGTTGAAGCGAAAGTTCGTCCATTTAGAGTTCATGAGTGTCCTTTGAAGTTTATTTAAGACTTCTATTTTTGGTGATTTGCTGACATTTAGGTACTGTTTATCATCAAGGCCGTTACCGGTTACAATCACAAAATGACCAATGCATCGTACTAAGTGGAAATTAAGAGAAAATCTTGGCTAAATAATATAAAATATAATATTCCACAACTATCACACAACGCCATCTAGTTCCAAGCTAAGCAGAGCTTGTGTTATGGGTACTAGAAAACTGATATATATATATATTTCTAAATACATACATATTACAGATAAATTACACCCCGACACAGAACAAATGATCGTGCTCATCACACAAACATTTGTCCTGGGTGGGAATCGAACCCACGACCTCCGGCATAGCAGTCAGGGTCACTAACCACTAGACCAATAGGCCTGTCAATAATAGCATGGTTGACTCTGATAATGGACCATGCCCGGGTCGACGCCGCGTCGTGTTCCACGCGCGCATCAAAGAGTTGTCAGCTGACGGGGTCTCCACAAATGGCCAAATGCCTGCTGGAGTGGATTTTAGTCAGTACCAGTCTGACAGTCCCTTCCTCCACGCAGGGTGGAAGCACTCATTTGATGATTTTACCACGTAAAAAAAATGCTCACAAAATAAAAAGTACTGAACCAAATTGGATGACATTTTTATGAGACCAAATGGAAAGTATACTGAATCGAACAAAAAAAGAATCACACTAATCGGACTAGAAACATCGGAGTAATCGGTGTTCATACATAAGAAAAAAAAAATACCGACTGAATTGAGAACCTCCTCCTTTTTTTGAAGTCGGTTAAAATAAAGAGGTCAATCAGGGTTTCCTCCGTGTCTTGTGCTTTATTGATAAAATAACTATACTAAAGTTTAACATCACTATTTTAATGACGATGCGTGTTGCGATGTACAGGCGCCAGCACATCAACCTACCCCAAACTGTTAAATTTCTTTAAGATTTTCAACCTTATCACAATAGTGGAAGGTTAATGTTCGATTGGTAAAATTTGACAGATTTGAGTCGGTTGACCTGCTAGCGTCTGTACTAATTAGTTTGAATTTTTGAGTAGTCTCCTGCTCAGTAATGATAAAAAACTGTCTAGAAAGAAAGGTTTATTTCTAACTATATCATCTGAGATAAAAATAACTTTACGGAAATATTATAATAAGTTTACGGAAATATTACACTATCTAGCACAGTATATTAAAACAAAGATTTCGCTTAAATATCCACAGCTGTACAACGTTGGACAGGGAAGATATTAATGTTCAACGTTATCCTTATCTCTCTCAAAATGGTTACGTTAATAGAGGAAAATTACGTCGAAAAGGAGTTGTTATAACAGTACAATATTCTTAATTATTTGATAAAATAATATTCATGTTTGAAACGTCATCTAAAAAGTTACGATTATGAATGTGGAATGGTTATAAGATAAAATATACAACATTATTTTTAGTAAATACGAAACCTGAATATAGTTTGTTCATTATCAGTAACTGAATCGATTTCAGTAATTTTTACATCGTATTATATTTTGGTTCAAAAATATTTTAATTAAATACTATCACCAAATAATAACAGTAAAATCAGCGTACAGTTATTGTCCAACGATTAATTATCAATGAGTGTAAGAAATAGAATGCCCCGGGTTGCGCGGGGGTACCTCGAAACGAATATGTTTTTGAACGGACAACCAGGTAACATAACAAGCTTATAACTTTGTGATTTTTCATGATGCAGTTTCAAAATTTTCACAAAGATTCTTTACCCAAAAATATTAGACAGGTGTTTCGGCAAAAATAATGTTGGAGGTATAAGAAGATAGGGAGTTATTTCTGAGATGATGAGAATTCACAATGTTATAAGATATGAAGGATACGCTGACCCCAAATAAAATGGGATAAAACCAGGTGAGTGGTGGATATTTACGTCTATTCCTATGTGTCACTACTGGCTATGTCGCCATTTAACGTATGCTAGTATTTTTGCTAGTAAGTAACGAACAACGATTTCAGGTAACTTAAAAGCACTAAACAATTATAGTTGTTTGGAAGCTGAGTTTTATCGTACTAAGACGGTGGCAACAAATGGTATATCATTTTAACTGTCAGTCGTCAGTGGAACATCCGGGATTTTTTCCCGATCGTTACCAAGGTGACAAATGGTATTTGATGGAAATTTACATTCGATTCATGGCTCACGGCAAAACATATAAAGAGTGACATATTATATTTTATAGGATTCTCATGCCAACTTATTCTTAAATTTAAAATGAAATCCAAATATTCAAAGTAAGCGTATGAAGGAGTTCATGTGAAAGGCAACTCAACGAGGAAAAAGTTTCGTCGTCGAGCATTTCGGTCCATTCACCAGCAGAAACTTATAATGATCAGATATCGAGCCACACATTCCAATGGAAATATCCAACTTTCATATTTTCAGGACCTTTGACCACTTTCCAGTTTTCATGATAGGACTTGTTACTTTGTGAGAGTTTGAACACAAATAATGATGCTTAATTTTTTTGTAGCATTACTGCTACAGCGTATGTTTTGATATCTGTGTGGATACCGGTGTAAGATTTACATTTAAAATACTGTGATGTTTTCCATTAGATAAGAAACAATACTAAACAAGGTTGTCTGGAAGATATCGCTACTAACGATAAGACCGCCATTGTAGCCATAGAATTAGTAATGTTTATTAAATAGCTAACAGATAAAAATAAAACTTGTTCTCTGCTACGCGCGCTACGGCGTAGGTGACGCTACACACTTAATGCTACGCGTGCTACGACGTAGGCATTAAGGGCGCATAACCAGAAAGTTGGCAACGTCGCAAATAGCAGTCAAATATTTACAAGTTTTAATTAATTTAGTAAATTTACTGTATGAAAATAAGAAAAAAGGCTCTGTAATGCACTAAAACATTGATATAGGATTGAAATTAAAACACTGAATTTGATGTTGTCACCGTTTCAGGTTTAAAAAAGGCATTTTGAAGGTTTCCAAATACTTTTTTTTACATCTAAAACTATTTATTCGTTGTTACAATATTACTTATTGCATTCCCTTATCATTGTTTTAGTGCACTACGGAGCCATATTTCTTATTTCCATACAGTAACATTACTAAATTAATTAAAATTTGTTAATATTTGATAACTATTTGCGACGTTGCCAACTTTCAAAATAAGCGCTCTTAATGTAGCACCGTGACTGACGTAGCATACTAACAACAACTCTTGTTGTAATTACGTATTTAAACGTGACAAATAAGCAAAACAAAAAAAAAACTTCATTTTTGTGATTTGCTGACGCAACCCTGAAAAGGAAATGTTCACTGAAACGAGTGCATGAATAAAGCTCGGCTTCATAGAGCCTAATTTAGAGCGCTCGTTGAATATTTGAGGCTTTATCTGGAGAGTATAAAATTTTATTTCTCTCCGCCTTCAAGCTGCGATCATAATATGTTTATTTAACGACGAGACGAGAATTTTTGAAATTTTTGGCAAAAAATGAAAGGGGTTTATTGAACTGTTAGGAAAGGTTAAAGATCAATTTGGTGAAGTGTAAACATTTCATAAATGTGACTGCTGGCTTAATTGTAGGGAATATTTTTTTCTGAACTAAAAACGTGTTACCCAATGAACATTTCCTCAATTTATATCAGAAAAAAATATATACTGAATGTTTACAAACGGTATTTATCAAGTATGGATCAATCAGTCACGTAAAGGACCGCAAAACTAAATTATTTTTGATAGAATTCTTGAGCATCTGCAAATGTCATAATTACAGATCATCATCATCATATCAGCCGTAAGACGTCCACTGCTGATCATAGGCCTCCCCTTTAGACTTCCAATAGGACCGATTGTAAGCGGCCTGCATCCAGCGTCATCCTATGGTCTTCATAAGATCGTCTGCCCACCGTGTGGGTTGGACGTCCAATATTATAATTACAGACGACACGGTGGGCCCAATGGCTGAGTGATCGACTGGTGCGCAGCGTGTCGCGGGTTCGATCCCCGCTCGGAACAAATATTTGCATGATCTACAAGTAGTTGTTCCAGGTCTGGGTGTTTGTGTATGTGAGTTTATATGTTTGTAAACGCACCCACGATACAGGAGAAATTCCTAGAGTGGGGCAATGTTTCTTTTTATCAAATAAAAAAAAACCTTGTAGGTGGACGTCCTATGATTACATTATAGATATTTATTCATTTTATTTCATTTATGCATTACGGGAAAACAAACAGATACAAAACATAAATTAATAATAATAATTTTATACTCCAGCTCAACGTTCTTATATCGAAGTATTATAATAGCTGACGACATGTAATGTGGCAACAATTTTATTCCATTACAATTTAATATTCAAAAGCCAATAATAATATACATAAATAATTGTGGCACGACGCCCACATCAATTCATTATGTGACGTCACAATTAATCATACACGCAACTCGCAATTATTGTATGAATTATACATAATAATGACGTCACGGTTGAATGTGTTTTACTCGTATTGTATCAGAATATAAACAGTTAAAAATCTATGTATACAATTTCTTTCAGGAGTTTCGATTAAAGTTATAAAATACAAAAAAAAAAAGCTTTGTTTACTTTATCAGAATAGATTATTTGAGAGAATTATAGGAAGTGGAAAAGCAGCAGTAATAATTAATAATAATAATTCTCTCTTAGTCCGTCGAAACTAACTTGAAACCTTACTCCCTATCTATTGTTTTTAAATTCATAAGTTCCGACAACACATCAGGAGTAGAGACATCTGTCCAATCATGTTGCCACCATTTTTTTTTTCGTACTACTATTTACTAATCTTATGTCCGTAAGTTATAAAGAGTAGCAAACGCTCGAAACTTTGACCGAAACTACGGATTTCGTGCTTAGATAGTAAATGTGATTGCTGACCTCAGATACATCATACAATCTGCAAAGTACTTTTACGAGTAAGACTTGACCAAGATTATTAGAACATAAAAACTTTTTTGGTCAACGTTTTAAAACTACCCACAAAATACAATTTAAAACTGACAGACATAAGTGCGCTCGTCACGGTGAACGCGCCGGAGGTAATGAGGCGAGAATCGAACCCGCAATACCCGCGCAGTGCGCCGCTCGACTGGAAACAATTCACTTCATCGACTTGTCGTCATCCGACACCTCTCGCTTTACATTCCGATCGCTCATCAATTGAGAGAGATTTTATTCAATCGTATGACGGAAGATTGTGGATTTTTTTTGCTATAGTGATATTTAATCTTTTAGTGCTTGTTTTTTTTTTAAACCTCCGCTACACTAGTAATATTACCTGAATCGTGAACCTTTTTTCACGTGGTGAAATCATCAAATGAGTCCTCCCACCCAGAGTAGGGAAGGAGGGATTGTCAGACTTGTACTGACTAAAATCCACGGTGTCCTTCAGTAGCCCGTTCCGCAGCCACAGGTACCTGATAAGACAGTGCCGCGACCCTGGGTATCGCGGACTTGAATATTTCTTCTGTGCAGTAATATCGAACCCGCGATATGCAGCGCAGCAGTTCAATCCATCAACACTGCGCCAACCGTGCTATCTCGTGGTGTGTTCGGTTGAAATAAAGAATGTTTTGGAATATTGGAGACTTTTAGTGTCAAAATTTGAAGTAGTATTTTATGTCAAGTACGTCCGTTGCTTCTTTAGAATTTAAACTTAAGATAAATTTCATGTTCAACGAAAAATAAAATATTCGGTGACGTTGCTAGAAATCTCGGTTTGCTACTTCAACGGAAGCCGACAACTGAAATAATGAAGCGTGTATCATATTTTTAACTATGTCTAAGTAGGTTCTAAAGTTTTATAAGCATAATAAAGTCTACAATTATTAAATTAAAAGTTACAAAATAAAATGAACCGAATCACCTATAATCTCTAATTATATATTTTTAGATTAGAAAAAAAGTCACCCCATAAAAAATCTCCGATATCGTGGGTGCGTTTACAAATATTTAATATCACATGCCCAAGCAGCTAGACCCTAAAACAGTCGATTCTGAGCGGGACTCGAATCCGCAACACATATCGCAGCAGTCAATTACTATGCCACTGTGCCATCCGTGTCCTCAAACTAACAACCACCGGTGCTAATTATACATATAAATAACCCCCTCTCTGTATCGTATTACTGGAGTGTAATGTTTGAGAGGGATATTGAAACGTATCCTCGTCCCATGGGACATGACGGCGTTGAGACATCGTTACTAACGATTTATCGCGTCGCCGCCCTCGTGGGACACTGCCTTACTTCACTTATTAAGGAGTTTACTTTCAAAGTCTTCTCTGCCCTATAATTCTTGTCAAAGGTTTGGTTAAACTGTTACGGTCGGATTGTGGACGGACATTGACTGGCATGTCTTTAAATCATAGGAAGAGGCGGGCGCCGTTAGGCAGAGGACAGCTTCCACTCACGTTGCGAGGCGATTTCCAGCCACCGTACGACCATGTTAAATGGGATTAAGCTAGATATGATTGGACATGACATGGAGCTGGTTAAGTAAATGTATTTAACTATGTAATTTTAAATGAAAAAATAAAATGAAGGTAGATATTGTGATAACCGTCAACAACAAAGAGCTCGTGGCTAAATAATTACAGCCGCACAGGCTGATCTTCCGGGTTAAGCCACGCTAGCCGAGGTTGGTCTGTGAATGGGTGACCATCTGTCATAGCGAGTTTCCTCCGTGCCTCGGAAAGCACTTAAGCCTTTGTCAAACTGACAGGCGATACGAATGCGTGCCGAAGCGTTTTTGTTTGTATTATATAGAATTGTTTGAAGCCAGTCACATAGACTATTGGACAGCTTTCGCTTTTCTATGTGACTGGATTCAAACAATTCCAAACATTACAAATAAAAATGCTTCGGATCGCATTCGCTTTGCCTGTCTGTTTGACAAAGGCTTTAAAGCCGTTGGTCCCGGCTGTCATTTGTAGATCTTTGACAGTCATTACTATTAGTCAGGAGCTCATAAATCTGACAACCAGTCTTATATCATGGGGTAGTTGTGGAGGTCTGATAGGCAGCCGCTCCATGTAAAATACTGTAATTCAGCTGCATCTGGTTCGACTGGAAGCCGACCACAATATATTTGGGAAAATGCTAGATAGATCATCATTGTGATATCCGTCAACCCGCACTGGGCCCATGGAGTAGATAACAGCCCATTCCGATTCTCTTCAGGGATATTATAGTCTGATTATATCTGTGTCTCTGAGATTAAGAAGACATTGACAAATTAGTTTGTTTTGTTTCTCTTTGATTTCTCTCCGAACTGTCACTTTGTTTGTCAGGTTATTCTTTTGTTTTTACACCGAAGAGTTCCTCAGGGATATTGTTATGTTTTTTTGTTATTTCTTTGATTCAAAACAGATAGACGTGGAGTACTTACTTATCTAAATGGCTGTCACTTTCATTATGTAATCTTTGTATTTTATTTCTTCTGTATATTTCATTTTTTTTCCACAAAGGATTGCCGTTTTGACCGAGTTCAAAAAGGAGGAGGTTCCCGACTCAGCCGGGATTTTTTTATGTATGTGCACCTAGGTTTCCAATTTCTTTGTTTAATACTTGTCGTTTAGACCCATAAAATTTCATTAAATTTGACTCAGTAGTTTTTATTTTATGAGCATTTTTTCCTCTTTGTGATTTGGACGATGTTAGTTACGTTACTACGGATTACAAAATTATATTGCATATGTAAGAAAATTATGTAAGTATATGACAAAAATTTGGCTTAAATATCTGAACTAAAAGGGATAAAACTCGAAAAAGAAAAGTTATTTTATACTTCTTTGTGGTTAAAGTAATATTTTTATACGCAATAACGCCTGCGTCGCGTCTTCGCAAAGATATTTTTAAAGAAACGAAAAATTCTGTTGCGAGCAGGGTTCGAAAAATTCAGCTTTGTGACTTTTGTGAGTAGTAATTGCGATGGCCTACTTGGTTAAGGCGTCTGGAGTATCTATCCAGAAGACGCAGGTTCGAGCCCTGCTCGCAACTGAATTTTTCGTTTCTTTAAAAATATTTTCTTTGTGGTTGTTTTTGATGTCGGTTATTAATAATAATTTTACTATCGAATTCCATCCTAGAATTGTGTAGTTTTCGTAGTACGCAGCGCAGTTGAAATTGTCCGTTCCACTCCAGTTTGATGGAGTGCGTTCGGAACGAAACGCCATTAGTTCGCTCAAAACAGAATTTATGATGTTTGCTTCAAAACTCAATTCTGAAGTGTACCTATTCACAACTAGAAAATACAAGCCTTTTCCTACTAAAATAGCACACGTCAACAGCAAACGTTCATTTAATAAATGTAAACTGTGCTTGCCATCTGTTTAACTGCCTCAAAGAAGAGGTAAGAGAGGTTTTACCAGGAAAACTGACAGTTATTTGATTAAATTATGTATCCTTAGATGTTACTCGCATAGAGAACTATCCTTATTATTAGTTTTTCCAATTATAATAATTGATAACATTTAAATTTGAATAAAAAAACGTTCGTGAGAAAATGTCTGAGATAATCTTTCGAACCTATTTCATAACAATTATAACGAAAACATAACGCTTTACACAAAAAAGTCACCTATCCATAGATACGACTAAAAAGAATAAATACTTTTCCAAAAAACTTTCATAAAACCGTTAGTCCTTAACAACCTACTTAAAACAGGACCTATTCCCGGATTAGTTCAAACACTAATTGCCTATTAGAAAAAAAAAATACATAGATAATATAATTACTAAGATTTCTTAATAAGCTCTTTACTAATCCCTAGAGGATGAACCGCCATCACTGGAGCAATTTATAGCCATGTCATTAGGGACCACAGACTAAATACTATTCTAATGTTATAAATCCGAAAGAGTGTGAGGACGCATGGATGTTTATTACTATTTAACGCAAAAACTACTGAACGTATTTAGATGAAATTTGGTACACAGATAGTTTATAGCATGGATTAACATAATTATAAGATAGTTTTTATCCCAAGTTTATGTTCTCGTGCGATAATTTTCGGCCGCTGGTTATTAATAGTAGCGTTTTACCTTCAAATTAAACGCTTGTTGTGTCCGGAGACTCATTCGGGGTCATATAAACATTATTTGAGTCAAGCATCTTCCGTTTCCGTGTCACATCTATACAGGTATATGCAAATGTCGCCCTTTTGACAACACGATGATGACGTATTTCCGCCTTCGTTCACCAGGTCGCTGCAGCGCGCCAAAACCTTCATTGTGGCCTCAAAAACCCTAAAAACTTGAGAAACAATTAAACCAGGCAGACTTTAAAATTATGACCCCGAATGAGTCTCCGGACACAACAAGCGTTTTATTTGAAGGTAAAACGCTACTATTGTGTCCTTCGGCCTCATTCGGGGTCATATAAACATTATTTGAGGCTTTGTTTGTTATCGCCTGGTGAACGGGACGCCAATGTGCAATAAAATAATAACCTTTTAAAATAACTAATTAAACACTTACAAACTGAAATAAACTGCACATTTATACGTACCTTATAGTTATAACATCTTTTTGTAAACTTACCATAATCATGTAACATTTCTCATAACTTACTCACTATAAAAATAACAAATAACTTATTTAATTGAAACAAAGATAATTAATTTATTGGCTGAAAAAGATGAATCAATGAGCTTCCCTGTGCTGGAACTGCTGGAACCACTTCCCTCCTGTAATGTTTTTTAAAAGTATTACCGGATCTCCAGTTTGCTCGTGCCATTATCTCGTCAAGAGGTTCGTTATCCAACCAACTTCGGGAAGCAACCGCAGAACGAAAACTACCCGGAGTAGCCTGAATTCCTGCCTCTTTCAAAATCGACTTAACCCAACCAGCCAATAGTTTTAGTAGCTGGCTTAGCTTTTCCACAAACTGTAATAAATAATCTATCACTAGAACAAAGCAAACGACGTGGTTTTCCAATTTCTATGAGCTTTTTAAGCCAAACCACCGGATCAAGCGCCTCATTCTCAACATTACCTAATAATCTCCAACCTGACTGTACGTGAGTTTCTGAATCAGTTTTCGACCCAAAATGCGGCCAAAACATTATGCTATTCTCGCCTACTATACATCTGTCTGGAGATACACTTAGCAATGTTAAGTCGTGTATCCTACGCCCTGAACATAACAACAAAAGAACTGCACTAACTCTTGAAATATCGAATAGGCTTTGATTTTGAAGAGGTCTACTGCCCAACCAACCTACCAGAGACCCAGGATCCCAAATAGTGGGTGGACACTTCTTAGGTTGCTGCAACGCTATAGCTTTAATCATTTGTTTAACTAAAATATTTGAACTTAAGCGGGCCTCGATCTTTGTATTGCATAAAGTAGACACAACCGATTTATGAAGTAAAATTGTACGATACGATAATTTTTCTTTTAGGTGTAAATCGGCTAAAAATCGAGCCAATTCACTACCTGTCGGATCTGAAAAATTTACACCGAACTTGGAACACCAATTTAACCATCTCTGCCATGCTGGCCTATAGGTATTCAAAGTTGACGACCTCCAACCTTGTTTGAGCAGACACTTTTGTTCTGCCGACCAGTCACCTAAGGATTCAGACCACCCCCACATTTCCATACTTCTAAGACCAGCTCCTTCACCCGAGGTGGTGGCTGCCCGGTCCTCGTGTCCACTAGCACCTTCGATAATCTGTGAATCGTGAATGGAGGTGCGGTCGCTCTGGTTTTCAAGTCTGCTCTCCAGAATGCTCGGGACCACCTCGGTGCAACTATCAGGAATATACCTCGAGCCTGATTGAGATGCATCAGGACCCGGGGTAACAAACTCGGAGGAGGAAAGACCCAAGCTAGACGAAAGTCCCAATTGAATGAGAACGCGTTGTGCCTCCATGCTCGCTGGTCTCGTTGATCTAGAGTGACATAGCAAGGCACTACGTGAGCTGTGCTGGAGGCAAAAAGATCTGTCTGGGGAACACCCCATTTTGCAAAGACAATGCTGGTGAATTCGGGGAGTAGATGCCATTCCTGTAACGTCGAATGACGCGATAGACCGTCTGCGACATTGTTGTACCTGCCTGGTATGTGATGGGGGATTACATGAATGTCGTACTTCTGAAATAAATGAAATATTCGATATATTAACTCCATCAGGATCCTTGACTTGTTTCCCCCTTCCTTTTGTTATGTGGTTGTTTGGGAATGAAAGATACTTCTTGATGTACAGGGTTTAATTGTAATCAGACATACAATATATACAGTACAGTCTTCACAGACGGGGCTAAGGCAGTGCAGTGACGGACTGAACCCGGACCACAGATTATATATCATAGATAATTAATAGTGAGGTGGATGCTTACTATATTACTAATTAGTGATGATACAACATCCCCCCTGTTGAGTTCTAATTGGACCCCTGACAAACAATTAAAAGATATATTATGCTATGCAACTATACAATGACAAGATACTTAAAGATACTTATAGTTACACTTATTTAACATTCTTATTTATGACAGTATATATTATTTATGACATAGCAACTTAGTTAATCTATTTCATCTATTAACCTTCTAGTAGGTTTTACAATGCGACCTGACTTTGTTATTACACTTGAGGATTTTTGAGATGAGGAATCTTGTTGTCTAGACGACTCCTGTCTGTCACCTTCCTCTCTCCCCTGTGACGAGTTGGATTGCATAGGAGGGTTTGAAAAATTATGAGAATACTTATGTCTTAAGTGAATTCTATTCCTCCTATACCTAACACCATGGACATCCTCAACAACATAAGACCTATTATTTAACAATCTTTGTTTAACAATAGCTTGTTCCCAGTCACTTTTAGGATTTCTTTTAAAATAGACATGATCATTATAATATAATATTGACAAAGGCTTTGTATTTCTATCATAATACTTTGTTTTATTTTCATTGTTTTTCTTAACTGACTCTTTATAATCCTTAAAAGTTACTACTTTTGGTTTTAATCTTTTGTATGACACTGGGATGTTATCTCTTAAGTTTCTAGACATTAGCAATTGTGCTGGTGATGACAAATTATTTTTAGGTGTATTTCTATATTGTAATAAAGCTATGTATGGATCTGATTTGTTTTCTTTACATTTCTTTAACATATTTTTTATGATTTTAACTGAGCTTTCTGCTTGACCATTCGACTGTGAATGATATGGACTAGTAATAATATGTTCTATGTCCCATTCTAACATAAACCTTTTAAATTCAATTGACTGAAAAGGAGGTCCACCATCTGACACTAATGACAATGGTATTCCATGACGAGCAAAAATAGACTTTAAATGAGTGATAACATTTTGAGATGTACTGTTTTTATTTAATAAAGCAATTTCTATGTACTTTGAGTAATAATCTGTGACAATTAAATAAACTAAGTTATCAAAATGCATTAAATCAATACCGACTTGTTGCCATGGATATTTACATATTTCAAAATTTTGTAGTGGTTCCTTTTGATTACATGGTTTGAATTTTGCACATACAAGACATTGTTCTACTAAATTCTTTATATCACTTGACATATTTGGCCAATACAAAGATTCTTTTGCCAATTTTAAACATTTATTTATACCTTGGTGACCCTTGTGAATCTTGTCTAACATTTCTTTATGCATAGACTGAGGTACTATTAATTTTGAACCTTTGAAAACTAAATCTTTAATTACATGGATTTCTCCTTGAATATTCCAAAATGGTTTTATCAATGGACTGACATGGTTTTTGCTTTTTGGCCAACCTTCATTATAATATTTTTTCAATAATTGCAAGGATTCATCAACTTTGGTTTCCTTTGCTAATTTTGTGCTGTATTCTTTTGTGATTGCTAAATTAGAATACATTAAATTGACATGACAAGACATTTGTGATTCATTTTCAGGTATATAATGGTCTTTTAAAGCTGCTCTTGACAATGTATCTGATATATACATTTCTTTACCTGGGACATGTATGACTTCTAAATCATATTTCTGTAAAGTTAACATCATACGCTGTAATCTAGCTGGTACATCATGTAATGGTTTTTTAAATAAATAGACTAAAGGTTTATGATCAGTATGTACTGTGACTCTATTACCATATACATATTGGTGAAATTTTTCACAACCAAATTGAATAGCTAGTAGCTCCTTTTCGATTTGAGCATATCTTTCCTGAGTTTCAGTTAAAGTTTTTGAACTGTATGCAATAGGTTTGTTTTTCTGTAAAATGACTGCACCTAAAGCTGACTTTGATGAATCAACTGACAAGACTAATGGAATCTTGGGATTATAATGAGCTAAAACTGGTGAGTTAGTAATCTCATCTTTCAGTTTTTTAAGACATTGACTATGATTCTCATCCCAAGTCCAGACTGAATCTTTTTTCAAAAGATTTCTTAATATTTGAGTTTTTTCTGACAAGTTACTTATAAAAGGTCCTAAATAATTAATCATACCTAGTATTCTCTGTAACTCTTTGACATTTTTTGGTGTGGGCATATTGACAATGGCTTTGACTTTCTCTTCGTCTGCCCTTGCACCATCTTTACTGAAGACATAACCCAAAAAACAGACTTCTGAGACTAAAAATTTACATTTTGACTTGTTAAACTTCAAGTTAACTTGACGTGCTCTTTGCATAACTTTATGTAATCTTTCATTATGTACCGACTCATTTGGTCCATAAACTAAAATATCGTCTATGAAAATTAAGACTCCTTCTATATCACCAAATAAATTCATCATAACTCTTTGAAATATTTCAGATGAGGCATTTATGCCGTAAGGTAATCTTAAATACTTATATCTACCAAATGGTGTTTGAAAAGTACATAATTCAGAACTATATTCATCCAGACGTAGCATCCAAAATCCAGAGAATGCATCCAAATGAGAAAAACATACAGCTCCTTCAAGCTGAGACCTAATCTCATCAATTGACTTTAATGGATAAAATTCTCTCATAATGTTCTTGTTTAAATTTCTAGGATCTAGACAAATTCTTAACTGACCTGAACTTTTTACAGTTACGACGACTGAGTTAACCCACTCTGTAGGTTTTGTAACCTTGACAATGACTTTCATAGCCTCCATGCGATCCAACTCCTCACGTAGCTTCCTTAGTAAAGCAAATGGAACTTTCCTTGGCGGATCCACGCATGGTACTGCATCAGGCTTGAGTTTAAGATGACAGACTGGAGGTAGACACCCAAGACCCTGAAAAACATCATTATATTGTGTAAGAATTTGTTTACAAAAGTTTTGTTTAGATACTGAAAAGACACGATTTATTATACCTAACTTTTCACAAGTTGGTAGACCAAGAACATTTGGACAATCTAAATTAGCTACTATAAACATTATTGATTCGACGACTTTACGATTATTTATGCACAAATTGCAATTTATATTGACTTTGCCTAAAATCGGAATGGATTTTCCACCAAATCCTGTGACATTGACATGACATTTGACAAGTGAGAGTGACAGTTTATTTTGACGTTTGACAGAATTGAATGTTTGTTTCGACATGATATTGACATCTGCACCAGAGTCTATGATGCATGTAATTTGTTTATTTCCTAGTGACAAGTTAATTTCCCATGACTTCTTTGAAAAACTATTTTTCAAAGTGTTGACATAATATTTTACTTCTGAGTGATTGACTAAAGATTTGTTGGGTGACTGTATAAACTGACTGTTGTATGTCTGACTGCTATTTCTGTGATGATGACCCTGTGTGTGTTGTAATCCCTCAGACTTGTGACTATAATATTCTTCATTGAGATGTTGACATTTTTTATTTTGACTGTTTGACTGGAATATTTGACTTTGAAATTTTTTATTTTGACTCCATCTCTCAGATATGTGACTAATCTCATCACCGAGATCTACATATCTCTCAGACTGACTGTCACTATTCTCATCACAGAGATAATATGAATGGGGATTTTGACTGACTGATCTCTCAGACATGTGACTGTTTTCATCACTGAGATCTACACAATGACTTTTGGATCTCTCAGATTTGTCACTGGTTTCATCACAGAGATAATATGAATGGGGAAATTGACTATCATGTCTCTCAGAATAATTGTCACTTCTTTCATCATTGGGATATGACTGTGACTGCCTTGTCCCCATCTGTGAACCACTGTGACTGTGTGCCCTGTAAATATTGTGTGACTGACTACTAGACCTAGTACCCAACAGATCATACTGATATGAATGACTTTTATGACTTTGACTCGACTTTAATTGACTGTTTAACATACCAACAAAATAATCTTGACTTTTATCTGAATTAAACGATTGTAACTGACTGACTTTTTTATTCTTGAGACAATATTTAGCAAAATGACCAAAAGATTTACATGACCTGCATTGGACTGCTTTAGCGGGACACTTGAAGCGATGAGACTGCCCACAGCGACCACACGTCCTCGAGCTGCTGTGTTCGCTGTTCGACGCTGAAGCTTCCTTGCGACTGCTCGACACTGACCGGCGACTGCTTGAAGGTGGCCTGCGACTGGACGCTCGCTGTCGACTGTCTCTTCGACCACGGCTCTTCCGACTAAGTTGATTGATATTTTCACCAGGAACACTACTGTCTTTGACGATCCTTTCAGCATCCTGCTGTGCGACTATGAGCGTTCTTGTTAGCTCTTGCATCCTCTGATACGTCAGATCAGGTTCTTGAAGTAGTCTTTGACGAACATGTGACAATTCATTATTTAAATTTGCTATGAAAATATCTTTAATTAGCGATTCCCTCAGCGTGCCAAATTCACAATCTTTGCTTTTAATTTCCAAATCTGTAAGGAATTCCTCGATGCTTTCGGATTTTTCTTGCCTACGTGTGAAGAATAAATACCTGCACATGGTCACATTTCTTCGTGGCTCGAAGTAATTGTCGAATTTGGATTTGACTTCGTTGAGCGTGCTGCTATCGAGTTTAAAATCGAACGTATTAAATATATTCAATCCACGTTCACCAATTAAATGGAGTAAAATTGCGATTTTTCGTTTCTCGCTAGATTTGTCCAGTCCTGTAGCCAGGAGATACAGCTCCAGCTGCTGCCACCAGCGTTTCCACGACTCAGCATTGTTGTTAGCTGGATCCGACGAAATATTCAGTTGTTTTAGTTGAGAATTTAGGCTTTTTTCTCCATCGCCATCTTGACTACGGACGACGCCACCGGCTTGACTTTGCATTTTTTCGACGATCTTCAGACTTTTGATACCAGACCTTCTTCGATTTCTTTTAATGGACTTCTGACACCATGTTATGTGGTTGTTTGGGAATGAAAGATACTTCTTGATGTACAGGGTTTAATTGTAATCAGACATACAATATATACAGTACAGTCTTCACAGACGGGGCTAAGGCAGTGCAGTGACGGACTGAACCCGGACCACAGATTATATATCATAGATAATTAATAGTGAGGTGGATGCTTACTATATTACTAATTAGTGATGATACAACACCTTTCTCAAGTACGCCACCACCGCTTTGTTGTCGCACTGCAGTAGGAGAGATGTATGACTCAGAGACGGAGCGAACTCTAACAAACATTTTAGAATGGTTAGCATCTCTTTGTGATTCGAATGAAGCCGCTCTTCTTCTTTTGTCCACTTGCCCGATAAATGAAGACCATTCAACTCCGCCCCCCAACCTGAATCGGCTGCATCTGTGGTCAAAAAGTTTTTCACTGGTGGTGGATGAAGCCTGGACTTTTCTAGACAGTGAACTTTCCACCAATTCAACTCTTCTAGTACTTCCGCAGGCAAGAGGTAAGTCGACTGACTTGGCATTTTCAGGACCAGGTTGCAATAAGCCAGTAGATGGCGAAAATTCAAACGACCCATTGGAACTACCAGACGAGCAAAATTCAGAACCCCTATGATACTCTGATTTCTCGAAGAGACGCCTTCCGCCGGCGGAGCAACTTCGATAAAACTATTTGCATGCTCTGAATTTTGTTTTCTGGTAAAAATTTCTGATTTTGCCACGGATCCCACATCAAACCCAAATACTCTATTACTTTCTGAGGGACAAGAATCGACTTCTCCATGTTTACCTGCCAACCCAACTGACTGAGAGTTCGCAGAACAATGTCCACTTGTTTTATAAGTGTCGTTCTGTCCTGTGCTACTAAGAGATAATCGTCGAGAAACACCACTACTCGTATGCCTAGATTCCTGAAAATCTCGGCGGTCCAGTTGGTCAGTGATGCAAACACTTTGGGCGCTGTCGCCAGGCCAAATGGCAAACAAGTCATTTGCAGTAACTGATTTCGATACAATAGGCGGAGAAAACACCGATGTACTGGTGCAACACTTACGTGATTGTAGGCTTGCCTGAGGTCTATTTTGACCATCCAATCCCTGTCCTGAATAAAATCGGGAATCCGATTTACCGAAATCAAACGAAACTTGCTTATAATCAAATAATTGTTTAAACTTTTTAAATTGAAAATGGGACGGTAGGTTCCGTCGCCTTTGAGAATCAGAAAGAAATTTGATACGAAACTCGGAGTCAGGGGGGCATGCTCTAAAATTCCTTGTTTTAACAAATTTTGAATGACCGTGTCCATCTCCGGAGATGGTAGAGTGAGATTGCAACGTTTCACCTGCCTTGGCGGTACCAGAGGCGGTTTCTTTTGAAATGGAATACGATAACCCTTCACTATTTTTATTAATGGTTCTGGTGCCCTCAATTTCTTCCACTCCGTAACATAATTTTGTAGGCAACCCCCTCGAAATTTCTGATCCGAGTCAGAACTTTTTATTGAATTTACCAGAGCCTTTGCCTCGTGGTACATTGTTTTGCGGTTCATTTCTCCGAAAACTGGGCTGCTGAAAGCGTTGTCCAGCATGCTGTCCCCTTGATTGAGGACGAAAAAATCTATTATTATTAAATGGATGCATTGCCTGATAATTATAAAATGTTTCTACACTCTGAGGAGGAAGAAATCTTTGGTTCATCATCAGTGCAGGAGCGCGACTGGACGATTGATACCCACTAGGCCCAGGGTACGCCGCCTGGGGTCTAGGGGTTTTCTTTTCTTGCCCAGAAAAAGTATTTTTATTTGGATAAAAAATTTTGTTAACACCGCCATTATTCTTAATAAATTCACTAAAAGGTACTTTATCAAACAAAAATTCACTAGACGGCGGTATTTTCTTTAAACATGGCTTAAATGATTTATCCCTTAATTGCTTAGCGAACACTTCGCGCCTTTGTTCAATTATATCTGCCCTACGACCACAAACTAGTTGTAAACAATCTCGTGAAACTTTTTGATAATCGGCAGAAAAAAACCTCTTTTAATTTTAATGCTAACTGCTCTGGATCCATACTACTAGTATTCTTTGCCCAGTCCACAATCTGTCGAAAACCTTGTTGCATAGCCTCGCTTTGCATTATCAATGCCCGAGTTACAGAGCCAAGAAATTTATCCGAAGAGGGTAGATGGCTAACTTTTTCTAAAGACCTGATCTCATCATTAACTTCAAGGTCAACATATCCTGGACGAGCATTATATACTTTTTGTGTTTCCACATATCTAACATTATTCCAGTTGTCATTTTTAAAATATTGAATGGAATTTAACAATTCTAACTGATTAGAAGGGGTTGCAGTGACAGCTGGCTCCTTTAATTGCGTTGCCAAATCAAAATTAAATGATTGAACCGGTGCAGGATCTGCGACGGGTTCTGACAATCCTTCTGATTCTGATTGCTCTTGGGCCATATCGCAGTTATTACCATAATATATCGGGTTATCACACTCATAATTTCCATTTTCAGTATACATAATATTAAGAGGGTAGCAATATAATTTTTTCAAATCACTGACCTGTTTTGCAAGCTTTTTGATTACCTTGCTTTGCCCTCGAAGACGCTTACTTCTCTTCTTCTTACTCGCCTTCTTCCTCTTACGGGACTTATCAACCTGTTCAACCTCTGAAGCCGACGGTGATGATTCAGAGGAACTCGAGGAACTCGACGAACCCGATGACGAAACAGAATCTTTACGACTACGCGTCTGTATTCTATCCGCCATTTTTAAGAAAACTAAACTGAACACTATTTTGTTTAAAAAAAAAAAAAAAATTAAATAATTCTGATAATATTATAAAATAATTTTTCAAATATCGAACGTTAACAACGTTAACTTAACTTATTAACAAAGATGTGAACCGTCCGAAAAACAGGACGCCAATGCAGGTTTTGGCGCGCTGCAGCGACCTGGTGAACGAAGGCGGAAATACGTCATCATCGTGTTGTCAAAAGGGCGACATTTGCATATACCTGTATAGATGTGACACGGAAACGGAAGATGCTTGACTCAAATAATGTTTATATGACCCCGAATGAGGCCGAAGGACACAACAGCTAGTTATTAATATCAACCCTGGCTAATTAGCGTAGGCTTGTGTTCTTGCTCACATATTTTGAGGCAAAAAATGGATATTATAAAGGTTGACGTAAAAGGTTGTATGTAATATATTTTAAAACATGTTATTAAAATTAACGAGAGTTGTTGGAAATGTGATGTTATAATTACCATGTTTGTGAATGGTAATAAATTTTTTGAGTACACTTATATTGTAATAAATCTTGTAATATGAGCGAGAGTCAGGGTACCTACTATACTTACATATTTTTTTTGTTTAAAAAAATAATTTAAAGAAAAACAAAAAACCCGACTGCATAAAAACTAATTTTGAAAAATACGTGAAAAAACTAACTTATATAAAAACTAAAAAGAAAGAAACAAGCCCAACAGAACAGCAGGAAGAAGCAGAACAGAACGACTCACAGTCGGGGCCCATTCAAATTTTACCAATCAAATCTTCCCGCTTTTTAGTTACGATTCATTGTTCACTGTTTTTTTTTTGTTTGTATATCGTTTATACTTGAAATAAAAACTTAAATCAATAAGTAAGAAAATTAGCGAGAATGATTGTTTTGTTAAACAACTTTAAATCGTTATATATCCTAAACTGTTACTTAAAATGAAAAATGATAAAAGAAACCTAAAGATGATTTTAAAATACCTATTCAACGACACCCCACTTGACATAGTTCATCGACTTTTATTTTTTTCATTTTGACAATATGGCGTCTGGTTGTCGCTGTGGTGAATTTTGATTACTGTCATGTCTTTAGTGACACTCGCAAGGTTAAGATGAATCGATTGACGTAAGAATTATCAAAATCGGCCTACGCGTTTGGTCTCTAGAACGCCACATAGAAACAAACATACATACATACATACTCGTACATACATAGACTGATAAACACATTACCCTCCTTTGCGTCGCGCAGTCGGGTAAAAAAGACGTTTCCCCACACTAGGATTTTTTCCTGTATCGTGGGTGCGTTAACAAACATAGAATTTCATATAAATACCTAGACCTAAACAACTACTTGTAAATCGTAAAAATATTTGTTCAGTGCGGGAATCGATCCCGCGACACGCTGCGCAGCAGTCGAACACTCAGCCACTGAGCCAATCGTGTCGTCAAAACACATTCTACTCACTTTGCTTATATTATGACTAGATTTTACTAGTTTACTGATGAAAGAACTGCCGACGTATTTTGACTTTATCTTTTGTATCCGCGCAAAGTCGCGTTTTGTAAAGAATTGTATTTTACTAAAAATACGATTCTTTATTGATTGTATGTAGTAACGTAACTCAAAATATCGTAGTCGTCGTGGATAAAAAAGAAAGAGACAGGACATAAAATAAAAATAAACAGAAAATAACTAGAAACAAATAGAAGTTATTTCATAAAGCTTACCTGTTTTATAACATTCGGAATTCAAAAGCGTTCCTAGCGTAACCCTCTCAATATTTCAGCGGAAAATCTTCAAAACTGATATAAAACTAAACAAAAGATACTCTTTGCTCATTACAATAACGTCGCAGATACAAAATCAATCAAAGTTTTAAATTGACTTCGTTCTTAGATAAAGACGAATCATGAATATTCATCGCGCGCTCCCCAAGAGTCTATCAATCAAGAATATTACACGGAGAACATTACGAATTGAGGCAAAATAATATTTTGAACACAGACGTCACTTTTTCTGACTGTTTGGTTCCTCTTCACGCCTTGCTGAAAGGATTTCAAGGAAAATTGGTACAACTTAATCTGGGAGAGTCGTGGGTTCGAACCCAGCCAGGCGCATTACTGTGTGTAATTGATTTCATCACCACTGCTCTCAAAAACGGTAAAGGAAAACATCGTGAGGAAACCGGCATATCCTAGAACCGAAAATTCGAAGACATGTGACATCCACAAACCCGCACTGGGCCCGCGTGGTGGATTATGGGCCACTCCCTCTCACATAGAGGAGGCTTGTGTCCCAGCAGTGGGAACATTATGTAATAGGCTGATGATGAACCTGGGATAGAATATCGTCATCTGCCTTTTCCCAACTATCTTCGGGTAGGCTTAAAGCCCAACCTTTTCAATCTATATTTTTATTATTTACAACTGAATATCAATATTTCACATGGAGGAACTGCCTGTTTGACCTCTCAGTATCCCTAATACGATACCCCTTGAAAACCTGGTAAAATATTTTATATTTAAAACATATTTTTTACCCCCACAGGCGACCACCACTGGCAGACGCTAGTATAAAACAGAATGATACTCTGCCTTTGACAATAGTTACTTTTGTATTTGTATTAAAATATTATTTTATGTTATTGTTAACATACTTGAAAATATGGATTTCGATAACATTTTGTATCTTTTTGTTTGTCAAATACTCGTAAAAATATATTATTTATTTTAAGATTATGTTACATATTTATTCAAGACGCTTTTTGATTTATTTACTATTACCTCGTAAAATAATATCTCTGATTTTATTTTTTTGTCTTACGATTTGATAGAAATTTTACTTTGCTCGGATCTGTTTTCTTATTAAAATGCGACATCAGTTAACTTATCTTGAACATATTTTTATATTACAAATACTTTGTGTATATATAACCTTAGATTCACTACATAATAATGATCTATTATTCCTTTAAGACGAACCATTTTCAGATTATTGAAGGGCTTTACAAAGGTAAACAATATTTTAGCTATCTCAAACATTTGATCCCATATATTCAGTAATTCGATCACTCCAGCAACAAAATTGTTGTATGGACTAAAATATCGGCTGGCAATTCAATAATATTTAAAAATTTCTCTTACCTTATCGTAAAACTAACAGTTGGTTAGTTTTGAAAACCCTTTTTCTTTTTACAGTAGTTTGAACACCATTTTTATATTTCACAGTAGCGTTTTTTTCAAACCAATCAAAGTGAGTGTGTTTTGTTAAACGGCAAGTAATTAATAAGTGACTAGACTGTTTTTTGTGAAAGTTTTAAAAGGTCAAGTAAAGTTTTAAGTTATTAAATAATGATTGAAGCTTCTGAAAGTTGAAAATAGAATGGAGCGTTTCATTGGCAAAATATGAGGTTTCTAACTTTATACAAATAAGAGTCATTTTCGGTTGATGCAAGATTAAGTCTAAGTTTGCTCTATTATTTTGCAAAGATATTTTATTTATGAGATATATACATAGTATAAAACAAAGTCGATTCCCGCTGTCTGTCTGTCTCTATGTATGCTTAGGTCTTTAAAACTACGCAACGGATTTTGATGCGGTTTTTTTTAATAGATAGAGTGATTCAAGAGAAAACTGGGACAAAGGTGTATCAATTGGAGGTCGGTTGATATCAAACCTGAGATATGCGGACGATACTACTCTTCTTGCAACGTCGCAAACAGACATAGAACAGTTTATTTCGCTTCTAGAAACAACCAGCTCTGATTTTGGTCTCGCCATAAACCGCGATAAAACCAAAATGATGGTGGTGGATCGTAAGACGAATAATCGACCTGACTTACTTAAAATAGCTAATTGCGAAGTTGTCCAGAGCTATCTACCTGGGATCAACAATCACTAATACTGGAAGTTGTGAAGAGGAAATCAAAAGACGGTGTGCCGTGACACGATCAGCCGTGGAAAAGCTCACGAAGATATGGAAAGATCAAGAATGAGATGCCTAATATTTCCTATTTTCCTTTATGGAGCTGAAACATGGACGGTACAGCAAAAATATCGTAAGAAGGTTGACGCCCTCGAAATGTGGTGCTGGAGACGTATGTTGAGGATAAAGTGGACTGCTCACCGCACTAACGTTTCCATCCTGAAAGAGCTTCGTGTCAAACAAAGACTTTCGTCGATTGTTCAAGTGCGAATTCTTAAAATGTTTGGACATATCATCCGCAACGAAAGCTCATTGCAACGTTTGGTGATACAAGGAAGAGTGGAAGGGCAACGCTCTCGCGGCCGCTCACCGACCAGATGGACAGATCTCATTAAATCATCTACACAGTGTACCCTTACTCAATGTACACGCAGTGCTACGAATAGGGAGAAATGGAGAAAACTCGCTAAAACCGCAACCAACCAAGCAGACTATCCATGATCACGACCACTCCGCCAGGAGTGTACGACTAAGAAGAAGAAAGATTCAAGAGAAAGGTTTACATGTACTCATATATAACATGCATAATATAGTAGAGATTGCACCCGTGTGGAGCCGGGGCGGGTCGCTAGTATGTGAATAAAAAAATAAAAAAATGAATATTAAATCTCTAACTTTTATATACAATCTAGTAAGATATATTGGCAGACTAAAATCTAAGAGCAAAGATTGATGGATAGCACGTCCAAAAACTTCTTATCTAAATGAATAAAATCGAAGTAATAAAACAGATACATCACTTACAAAGTTAAATAATCATATTTATTTTGTCTAAACTTATTTTGTGGATCCTTGTGAAAACTTCGCCATTAGTGTATCAAACTCTGATTTGGGTATCTCCAGTACATAACATCACGCCTGTAATTCCCGAAGGATTACTCAGAGGTCTATCTAACATGCATAATTATATCTTTAGTTACGTATATGTATAATTAACATGTATTTTATAGAGTAAACTACTGCTTCCAATCGGGCAGAGAACAACTAACATTTATTAAGATATTATTGCTCCGGGGTCGGACCCCGGAACGTAAAGTGCCATTGAAGGACACCGTGGATTTTAGTCAGTGCAAATCCTACAGAACTCCAGCTGTTTCTTTTCTTACACAGTCTTTTCGCTTTGTCCACGTTCATTAATAGTATAATTTGGTATCTATTTACATTTTCTTAAAACCCTTCACACATAGAAATTTAATATCTCCAAGCACTAAATGGATGCCTTCCGTTCATGTTTTGCTAGTTATATCTAAGTTCCATACAAAACAACGAGCTTATTGTTAAAACATGCTATTTCCATTCATTGTATTATAATCCGCTCGGCACAAATCGATATCAAAGCGGAGTATTTGCTCCAAAATAATTAATGACAGAGCACTGTGCACACCAAACTTTGTGTTTATCGAAATAGCTTTCAGTTGCATATGTTTATTATTTACTTTGTCTTCATCTACTTTTACTGTTAAAACAATACGGTTTCCTCATATTTAATTTAATAAAGAAACCAAATACTTTAACTTTTGCAAATAATTATTTATTTGGTAAAATATTCACCAATGTTTTTATATTCACGCCTGTCTGTAATAACAACAGTAATTTTAATATAATTGAGTACTTTATTCTCCTTTGTTTAAACTTTCAGTTAAATGCAAATACGTAAAATAAACCTGTAAGTATACAGATACTTACAGGTATCGCTTATCGCTAGTAGTGGGACAGCCCACTACTAGCGATAAGCGAGTACGCGAGACCTAATAACTGAAATCGCTTAATTATAGCATTCATAAGCATTGTGGACAGTCACTGATAAACTGTGACCTACAATCTTTCGTAAGTTAACTGTTGTTGTTTTTTAATAAGCAGGTGTAACCTATAACCGAAGCACATTCGTAGTTTTCGACTTATATTTGAATCTCATGCCCAAGCAATTTCCCATCAATCAGGTAAATTCAGACACCCGTGTTACTGAGAAATTCCTGATGAAAAAACATAATAGAACAGCCCGACCTGAGAATTGACTGGCCTGTTGGTCTAGTGGTTAGTGACCCTGACTGCTATGCCGGAGGTCGTGGGTTCGATTCCCACCCAGGACAAATGTTTATGTGATGAGCACGATCATTTGTTCTGTGTCTGGGTGTAATTTATCTATAATATGTATGTATTTAGAAATATATAAGTATGTTTATCAGTTGTCTAGTACCCATAACACAAGCTCTGCTTAGCTTGGGACTAGATGGCGTTGTGTGATACTTGTGGAATATTATATTATTATTATTATTATTATTATTAAACCCTCAAATAGCTTAGCAGTAATGCTTGCGGCTTAGTGGTGAACCTAGTGGTAGCGGTTACCGTAGTTTAACCGCTTCTCGTCAACGATGGGACGCTTGCCTTACAGTACTATAGTTGTATAAATAAAGTATTTGGCGCGTAATAATTAATGTCGGCGCACTGCAACCGCCTACTAATGAACTTTACTTAATTAATTTTATTTATTTGTTTACAGCGACTACCGCTGATTGCAAGCGATACTACTGGACATGAGGGCCCAGGTTCGAATCTTGGATTGACCAAAGTGATCTTGCATGTTTACATCTACGTACCCTATTACATGAAATAGTTGGCTCCATTGACGACACGATTGGTGCAGTGACTGAGCGATCGACTGCTGCACAACGCGCCTAGGGTTCGATCCCCGCACGAAACAAATATTTGTATGACCTGCAATTAATTGTTCCAGGTTATTTAGACATAACATAGAAACCTTCACAGTACTGTAACAATTATAGACGACTACAACATTATTATACCTTGTTTGCTGTTATTTAATAATTTAGCACAAATTATAGAAGAAAAATATTAACTATAATTCAATCAACAAACACAAAGGACAAATGTTTGTGTAATGAGCACGATCATTTGTTCTGTGTCTGGATGTAATTTATCTATAATATTTATGTATTTAGAAATATATAAGTATGTTTATCAGTTGTCTAGTACCCATAACACAAGCTCTGTTAAGCTAGATAGGGACTAGATGGCGTTGTGTGATAGTTGTGAAAAAAAAATCATACTAACTTAGAATTAATTACGAATTGAAACTAAAAATCTACAAACATTGCAAATTAAAAATTGTTTGCTGTAATTTTTGATGCGTAATAATGAACGGGGACGTACTGCACCCGGCTGTTAATGAACTTTACGTAATAACCTTAATTTATTTACTTTAGTATGAAACTACATAATTACATAAACATAATTATTATTAAAATGTATCTTTAATATTGTTTTGTATTTTTGTTACAGGTACGGTGTTTTACGAGAGTTCGAGCTTGGTATGATTATTTGATTATTTACAGTTAAAAAAGGTTTAGCTCAACAATAATTACAGTACAATGTGTGTCAGTATCTCAAAATAGATTTAAAAAAATCTAAAAACCCACGTTTTTAAATGTCCTAAAAATAAGAAAATAACCCTACGGGGCTGAGAGAGGGGCCACTCAAAACGTGGGGGCGTATATTATTTAAGGGATTATTTATGGGATATATTTACATGACGTGTATAGATCGTGGGTGTAACTTGTAAAGATACGCCCCCACGTTTTGAGTGGCCCCTCTCTCAGCCCCGTAGGGTTATTTTCTTATTTTTAGGACATTTAAAAACGTGGGTTTTTAGATTTTTTTAAATCTATTAATTATTTTATTATTTTTATCTTTGTTCATCGGGTTTGAAGCTACCCTGAAAATTTTAGCCTGCTAGCTTATCGGGAAGTGCCTCAAAGCCTGTCCATCTTGGACGTCCGCCATATTGGATTTAAGTCACGTGACTATTTTTTCGTACTCCTGACAGCAAACCCTTTCATTTGATATCCACATCATAGGGGTGCATTTCAAATAGGCTGTCTGCCATCTTGGACGTCCGCCATATTGGATTTAAGTCACGTGACTATTTTTTTCCAGCAAACCCTTTCATTTGATACCCATATCATGGGGGTGGATTTCAAACAGCCAGTCCAAAGCCTGTCCGCCATCTTGGACGTCCGCCATATTGGATTTAAGTCACGTGACTATTTTTTCGTACTCCTGACAGCAAACCCTTTCATTTGATATCCACATCATAGGGGTGCATTTCAAATAGGCTGTCTGCCATCTTGGACGTCCGCCATATTGGATTTAAGTCACGTGACTATTTTTTTCCAGCAAACCCTTTCATTTGATACCCATATCATGGGGGTGGATTTCAAACAGCCAGTCCACCATCTTGGGGAGGCCGCCATATTGGATTCGTTATGACGTTTCTTAGCTAGTCATGTATTGTCATCAGAACTCAGAGTGTGTGCAAAATTTCAGCTTGCTAGCTTATCGGGAAGTGCCTCAAAATTGAGCTGCAAAAGTCCAACCGGAACGACAAACAAACATACAAACAAACAAACAAGAATTGTGAGTGTATAAAAACGTGGGAAAAATAGGTCCGTTTTTGGTAGGCTCTCAGTCAAACAAACATTTGCTATGTTGCACTGTACAAATAAAGTTATTACAATCCCAAACATGACAACACCTAATTTTATTGATTAATCAAATAAGAATGCTGTCATTTCGTGTAAATGCATGTAAGCGTGTCTACCGATTCCAACATTTTGTTCTTATTTGAAATACTGTATACGACATATTACGTCTACTGTGACATAAGTGAAATAACAAAGGTTTTCATGTAAAACAATACGTAATTTCTCCTAATGTGTTTACAACAAAGCGCCCTAAAACTCGTAACTAAAAATAATGACCCCAAAACACAAAGTCACGATGACTTACAATAAGGCTAGGAACATAAGCGCGGGTGCGATTAAATCTCGACACATTACGTATCATGGACGAGAAACAAACCCCGCGACAATACCGACGAACCCCATTATACACTATTACACACTAGTGTCGGCGCCGCAACCGTCAGTATCACTTGTGTACTATAGTTTATAGGGCTGTCACTGAACTTGTTTGTAAGGGACTAACTCATGACGCGAAGCGACTCGTGTGATTGCCGATTCAAATCGCACGTATTTGCTAATGGAGTGATGTGATGCAATTCGACCGTGAACTACAAAAATCCACCTTACCACTACGACATAAAGGCGCTGCAAACAAAACACGTAAGTGTTGCCAGTGACAAGTAGTTGCGCAATCGAATTTCGAACAGGGAATCAAGTGCATTGTCATTAGCACGTACATGCAATTCGATATCGAGCAGATCTGTGAGCGATATCGTCGACACGTGCGACTCCATTAGCAAACACCAGCGATTTTCCATACATTTTCTTCGGCTGGAGGTTTGTGCGATATCTGACCGATATCGTCAATCGATGCAATTCTGTATCGCGTCGCGCTATGAGTAAATGATGACAGACATTTTATACTTCAAATGTATTTCGCTGATAATGCAAAGTACTAAAAAATCACCTAAATTCCAGCTGAGTGCATGTACAATAAAAACGATGACTAATATCTTTATTAGATTCAGTTACACTTCTACATTTTTGGATTACTTACTGTCAAAGAAAAAAATCTAGTATTTTCAGGCATGAGACAATTAAAAAAACTTTTATTTACAAAATGTTAATAAAATATGGATAGAGTATGTAAAAAGTGAAGCCAAAGAATAAAAATAGGAAAATGATGATGAATTAATTTGAATCACTGGACAAAATAATTATGCACAATACTACAAATAATTTATACTATCTAAGCAATTGCAGTTTATAAGAAAATTTGTTTCTAAAAATGTACGTAAAGACTATTAAATTAATTGACGTTATATTTGGTATAGTTTGACAACCCTGTCGTCGTCCACCAGCTCTACCGAAGGAGGTGCGCGGGAGGAGGGTTGTGTCTATTGTCCTTCGAGTGAGAGCCGCTGGGAAATTACCGTGAAATGCAATTTACGACTAGTTATTAATATTACGACGAATATTTTGTATGACGTAATGAAACATTATTAAGTCTTTAACAAGGACAACATTTAATTATTTTGACGACTTACAGAAGAACATTTGCATAGTAGGTATTATAACAAATTATTGTGATACACAATAATTAATAAATATTAGGTTTTGATCCTGATAACATAAGTAAGCATACCCGCAGCCATAAATGAAAGACGATATTGATAAAGGATTCAATAAGTTCAAAGTCTTTGTTAGGTACCAGATTACGCAGATTTTCATAGGAAAATCTCTCGTATAAACAATTTAGGCGTTAAAGTACCGCAAACTAAAGAAAAGCAGTCTTGTATGCAGCGCTACTCCAGAGTCGAAACTATGGTTTGGTATTCACGAAGAAACTGACAGCAACGTGTCGAGCCACTATCTTAATTCACTGTCGAGTCAAAAAGCCTAAAATTTCAGCAATATTTTGATTTTTAAATAATTAAATAACCAAACATATACCTCAACGCTTTTTTTTTTTTTTTTTAGCGTGGTAAAGTCATCAAATGAGTCCTCCCACCCCGGGCAGGGCGGGAGGGACTGTCAGACTTGTACTGACTAAAATCCACGGTGTCCTTCAATAGCCCGTTATGTCCCGGGGTCACGGTAATGAGATAAGTCCCGCGACCCCGGCAGGCTTTGGCCCTCTTGGGCGGGGCCCCGTCATCGTGCTGACGCTCTTTGAGGCGCGCGTGGAACACAACGCGCCGTCGACCCGGGCATGGTCCATGGTCGGGCGGCGAGTTGCCCTTTACTCGCCGCCCGCATGCCCGCGCCTACGGTGGCCGGAGATCGTCTTGCGACGTCCGACGCCGTGGGCGTTTACCATTGCGGGTGGGGCGGAGGGAGGACGCTGTCCTCTCTCTCTCACGGCCCGCCTCCTCCTTAACGAGCATTACTGCTTCGCAGAAGGAGGCGACCGCTTCCCACTCCGTCTCGCCCCGCAGCATGGCCTCGACCAATGCCGGGCGCGAGAGGTCTCCGCCTATCGCTGCCGTGAGGACACGGCGGTGCTCTGCCCAAGCGGGGCAGTCTTGCACCGTATGCTCTACTGTGTCCTCCGGGCGATCTTCGCAATGGTGACACTCCGGCGTTTCTTCCTTCCCCATCCGACACAGGTACCTCCCGAAACATCCGTGTCCGGTGAGGACCTGCGTCATCCGATAGGTCAGGACGCCGTGACGCCTTTCCAGCCACTCCTCAAAGAGGGGTCTTACCGCCGCGATTGCGGCGTGCCCGAACCTCGGTTGCGACAGTCGTTCCCTCCATACTGCCCTGAGATCGCGCCGGACCTCTTCCCGCCGCGCCTCGACTTGTCGGGGCAGCGGGAATTCTCCCCGGTGCCGCGCCTCCACGCGCCACTCATAGACGCGCTGGAGGGCGGTCGCCTCCAGATCCCAGGGCAATAATCCGGCAAGGAGGTTGGCCGATTCGCCGGCGATCGTGCGGTATCCTCGGATCATCCGGATAGCCATGACCCTCTGGCATGCGACCAGCCTCGCTGGTCGCGTCCGCATGCTCAGGGCCCACACGGGGGCCCCGTAGAGGGCCATGGACCGCACGATACCGGCGTACAGCCTCCGGCAGGAGGCGTTTGGCCCGCTGAGGTTGGGCAGGAGTCTCCTGAGGGCGCCTGCTGCCCGGTTCAGCCTTGGGGCCAAACGCAGGAAGTGCTCCTTGAAGTTCCACCGGCCGTCGAGGACGAGTCCCAGGTACTTCATCGTCCTCCCGACGCCGATGCGAACCCCTTCCACCGTTATGTGGGACTCTGACCGTGGCGCGTTCAGACGGCCATGAAAACACATGGCCTCTGTTTTGTGGAGCGCCACGTCGAGTCCCAACTGCCGGATCCTTCCAACGACTGTCGCGACCGCTTGCGTCGCCAGGTCGGCCGCCGCCTGGTGCGACTCTCCCTCCGCCAGGACGAGCGTGTCGTCGGCGTAACATATTACGCTGACGCCGTCAGGGAGGTCGCCGCGCAGCACCCAGTCGTATCCGATGTCCCACAGGTGCGGCCCCAAGACCGAACCCTGTGGAACACCGCACGACATCTCTCGCCGGTTCCACTCTCCCCGGTGACCGGGGTAGATGACGGCTCTGTCCGTCAGATAAGCCTCGACTATGCATACCTCAACGCTGCAGAAAGAAAAAGAGTAATGATATAAGTTTACAAAACGTCATTAAACTTGAACAATACCCGATTTACCTCCATCACACACCCACATACACACACACACACATAGGCAGGTGTACTTGTAAGGTACGGAAGTGAAGCGAAAATAAGCTCTCGTGTAACACCTCTCTCTCTAATGACTTTCTGATGGCAGTTGTCAACACACGCCTATGTGCGGTGTTTCTTACGTAACAGTGACGACATGATTGTTTTTCGATTGAGGCTGAGTTTTAAGGCATTGTTGATGGCTAAGCATAACAAGGGCTAGCTAGCTATGTTCCCATAGCTCGGGGACATGTTATCTACGACGCGAGCCCAGAGTTGTTAAGTGTCACGTCTACGAAAGTTTATTTTTAAATTCCTTCATCATTTTAGAGAGACAATGATGAAATATATTACACAAATAAACAGCACGCTTAAGGGCGCATAATCCAGCTGTCAAACATTTACAAGTTTTAATTAATTTGGTGACTTTACTGTATATGAAAATAAGAAATATGGCTCTCTAGTGCACTAAAAATTAATTTAGGAATGCAATTAAAACACTGAATTTGATGTTGTAACCGTTTCAGGTGTAAAAAAAGCATTTCGAGAGTTTCCAAATACTTTATATTTATATTAATTATTGCATTCCCTAATCAATTTTGTAGTGCACTACAGAGCGATATTTCTTATTTCCATACAGTAACATTGATAAATTAATTATAACTTGTTAATATTTGACAACTATTTGCGACGTGGCCAACTTTCAGAATACGCGCTCTTAAAGGATCTTAAAATACAAACACAAAAACATACCGTTAATGAACTACTCATTTTTTGTTATCTAAAATGGAACTTGGTTCGAAATTCATTTCTTATCTCAAAGAGCATCCTGTGTATAATATGTAGTTGGATGCGCTCAGTATCATTTAAAAGGACCTTTCGATATTTCAATTATGATAAGACACGCAAATGAATTTTATAAATCTTCTTTCATATCGATGCGAACTGTATTAAATATGTCTGAAAACAAAACACTCTTAAACAAAATACGAATATAAACTGAAAAAAACTAAACTAAACACTCTCAATATCTATTTTCACAATACATCACTGTTTTTGTTCACTCACAAAACGGTACTCATCAATAACCCCGTACATACCCGCCAATGGACAGCTAAGTCCGCCCAATCAATTGCCGCGCGGAATTCAATTAATATTTTATCTTTATTAATTGTTTGTGTGTAGTCAGGGTTTAATGGAAAACGACATGAGAGCCACATACGTGGTCAGTGTGGTGAGCGATTGAAATGATCAGTTGTGGTCGAGTGTATGTTACAAGGTACAAATGAGGTTTGCCAATTAAATCATTTATCTACCTGTAACGTTAATTAGTTATTTTAACAAATTTTTTTTAAAATAAATCTGTGGAGGAACATTTTTTAACTAACTCTATACTCGGCTTCCAACCGGTATATGTGGAGATCTATAGGGGAGGCCTATATTCAGCAGTGGACGTCTTATGGCAGATCAAAACAGAGTTAATGGTTTTATCAGAATTTGTAGGCAATTAATCAGCTTCCATTTTAGTTAAATGAGATCTCAATATACAAAGGCTTAAGACTATTTTATGACAAAATTAATTCAGGCAGCCATTTTAAATTCTCCTAGAGTAATAATTTATTATCCTTCTCAGCATCGTTTGCCAGGTTCATGAAAAAGATCATCCTTCTAAACATTACAAGAATGATCTCTTCTCTCTCTTCTTAATGTGCTTTTAGAGTCTAAGAAAGAGCACATTAAATAATACTGAAAGTACTCTAAAGAAGTGAATGTCATCAAACATTGGTAATATTCCTTTTAAAATCCTCTCATAATCCCACAAAGACTCAAAAAAGTACTAGGATAGCATATCATCAAATAAGTGAGACAGATTAGCTGAACATTTGGTTCTCTTCAGAATCTCTCAGGAAGGAAGGTATCAATGTCAACATAACAATGTGAAGACTCCCGCGATGAAGTACTAGGATAGCATATCTTAAAGCAGGTGAGATAGATTAGCTCGACGCTTGGCTCTATTAGAATCTCTCATGAATTAACTTTTCAATATCAACATAATTATGTTGAAAACCCCCTTAATAAAGTACCAGGGTAACATAGCATAAAGCAGCTGACATAGTTTAATCTCTGCATGAAGATGCCAATATCAAAATATTACTGTTGAACACTCTGGAGTCAAGTAGGTACTAGGATCACATAGTATAAAGCAGGTGAGACGGATTATCTCAACGCACAATGCCTTGCGTCGAGTTAAGTCTTGTGTTTAGCTATATGAATATCAACGCGGTGCTAAGCAAAGCAAGTCTGTTTATTATGTGCGGAATGTTTCATATTTCTAAGGTTTCTTAGTTTAATATTTTGAAAGAGAATATACAGAACTTACGTGTGAGTAGGATATTATAGTAAGTTAGGAAAATTTTAGAGTGAATGATGGATTTAATATAGAGGATTTTAACAAAATATTTTAACATAAAAATCAAAATCAAATATTTTCTTTCAAAAGACATAAAACAATAATAATACAACCAGTCACAATACATAGTTACCGTGAAAGTAAAAACTCCATGGACACAGGTTACAACAAATTCTTTGATATACATATCATTTATGTTGAAATTACAAAAGGCCTACAAATGGTCTACGAAACTGCTACGGTGTAGCAACTCAGCTACGAAATCGTAACTGGGACAGTATAATCCCAAAATGTATGTTAAACCCGGCTACAGATTTTAAAATTCACCTCTTGGCATTAAAATACTTGTTAAAACGGTTGGGAGAAAATTCAGTCATGAATTCTTGAAAAGTAGCTTGACATTAATTTAACTCTTATAAAACTAATAGCATTGAAGTCTCAGTATTTCAGCAGCTTGTGATCTTAAAGTAATATCTCAAAGTTGCCACTTCAGCCACGAACTGTGCCAGCCGAGGTTTGCTGATAACGTGGTTCAAGTTAAAAGCGGACATGGAAATAACTGGAAAAAACAATTCCCATACGAATGTAAAAAAAATTTGTGACGCCTCCTTTTTAAATCGGTGTTCTTTTTTAAACTACTTAAGGAACTTTTAGTACTTGAAGAGTAGTTTTATATTTTTAAACTTCTGTTTGGATGAGGTAAGAAAGCTACTATTCTTGATGCACCTTGTTACTATGTTCCGATAACTTCATTAAATTAATTCACTGATCGGTATACAAATACATAACACTCCGATGATATTAAATATGAAAAAAACCTCATCATAAGAAATTTCTAAACGAAAATATATACTGGGTGTAAGGGACAGCCCTCCGCAAACTTTCAGGGCTTGCTCAGTAGACGAAACTGAAGAATCTTCCACAATTTTTTTCTCCATACAAACTGTCCAATCAAGTTTATAATTTTCTATGGAGAGGCTGATTTTTTTTTCAAATCCTGAAAATAAAAACTGAGCAAGCCCTGAAAGTTTGCGGAGGGCTGTCCCTTACACCCAGTATATGTTAGTAGACGTCTGGCATCTCCCTCACATTCACCCTTGAGTTTGCTTAGGTTGTTTTCTCTCATTGTTACGAAACACTAGCCTTATCTATGTAGTTCGAAATAAATGATGTGCTCCTTGCAAAAATAAATATCATTTTTCATTTCAAAGTCCTTCCCCGCTATCGCTACCGCTCCTACCTTGCCCCGCAGCCCCAACTAGCCAGTGGCGTCGGTTTTGGTTTCAATTGCCCCTCTGATAATATCAGCCGTAATTTAATCAAAACTCGCCGCTAATTGATTTAGTGTTGTTTTAACTCGACATTATTATCGGTCCAACTTCGCCTGAACACTGAATTATTGGTGATAGCGGGTATTACCGGTATTGTTGTAAGTTACGACTGCTGTTGCAGGTTCAGAAGTCCTTATTATATGGTAGCTGAAGCAATTCTCTAGCTTTCGTCAGCGGTTTCTCCCGCATGGAAGTCGAAGATTACTCAACGGGAACGTTCTACTTAGAATTGCATGAAATAGTTTGTGTCTCTTTAGGTATTATCTAAAGGTTGGAGTGTATTTGAAACTAAATCTACCAAGACGTATGTATGCAGACTTAAAGATTTTTTTCAAATAATCCGTCTGAAATAACTGTGTGAAAGTAGTCACATTTTTTTACCGTGGTAAAATCATCAAATGAGTGCCCCCTACCCATACTGTCAAACTTGTACTGACTAAAATCCACGGTGATGCTTAAATAGCCCTTTACGTTCCAGGACCACGGTTACACGCGACCCCGGAAAAGCAGTCACATACGACTGAGTTATTTTTAGCCGTAGTTGTAATAGTGTCTGTTGTTATATTTGTAGGTATGTTAGTAAAATATATTGTTGCAACGCGATGTGGTACATGTGTCGTTTAAACAACATGTTTTGCCCAACTGTAGAGAACATTGTGTTCGTGAAATAGTGACTTCATACAAAAGAATACCTTCTTTACGCATGCAACGCATTATATAATGTTGACATTTCTTGTTACTAACAATATCTGCTTGTCAACGTTAATATTACTGAGAGAACAAATAAACTCATGTAAATGCTTTATTTTGTTAGGTTTGACTTCTCGTCTATTTTTAGCTGCTCTTATTGGTAGACTCCCACAATATTGAATTAACGAGAATCGATGTTGGCCTGAGGGCTTAGAAAAAGAAATTCTCGACGATAACTAAACACGACGAATAAAACAAATAATTATACTGCATTGACTTAGGCTGTTTTCATACGACACCGTGACGGCAGGGGTATCGTCGCTGCCGCGATGCTCTGCATTTATCTCATTAGGATTTCCATAGAACCTTACACGCGACAACGAGTCGGTGGCGATACTGTGACAAAAAATATAATAAATACCGTACAAAAAACCTGCCACCACAATGTCATATGTAAAGGCTCTTAAACTACCGAAAAATATATACTGAAGTACGGTATAGAAATTAAATTAAATACGGAACGCTTTGTATGTCGTTCCCACTTGCTGTAACGCTTTATAGCTTTGTTATTTTCTCAAAAACATAGAAAAAAAAATAGTTCTAACTATATCACACGCTGGCAAGGCGCGGTGACGGCAGGTGGAGTAAAGCTGTGACAGAGTGGCGTCCAAGGAATGGAAAAAGAAGTGTTGGTCGTCCGGCGGCGAGATGGGCAGACGACATTGTTGCCATTGCGGGAGTGTCCTGGATGAGGCTGGCGCAAGACCGTGGAGCTTGGCACAGGCAAAGAGAGGCCTATACCCAGCAGTGGGTGAAGACGGGCTGTGGATGATGATGATGATGATATCACACGCGCTGAAAGCATAACCCTTCCTTTCGACTTCACTCGTGTAAAAAGATAAAATAATAAAACTCCTAGTACCACTTTGGTAACAGCGATCTATTAGAAAGCCATTACGATATTACTCTATTCAGCAATAAAGGACCATTCCAGCAATAAAGGTGACCGTTTCATTTCACCTATAGTTTTATATTTATTCTCCGTGAAAGGGTTCCATTCAATAGTTGGTTATGTACATTGACGAAGTATTTCAATTGAACTGACTCTCCTGAGACTCTTTTAGTTTTAATTAAGAGCGAAGTGATATTGCTGGAGTGAAAAAGGTATTTGAATTAGGTAGGCACACTGTCGCTCTCTCTGAGATTTTGTTATAATTCTAGAACTAGAACATTATGTTAGTCACAATATTGAATTTGCGTTTGTTGTTTAAAGATGGGTCAAACTGTAATACATATGTCTCAAAATATCGAGACAGCAATGCATTAAACACATTCTAAATTATTTTAGTAACTGTACTGACATCCATTTGAAATAACGTTAGTAGGTAATTTGTAAATTGCGATAAAATGTAGATTTAAATCTAATCCAAACAAAACCAAACTACAGGGCACATACTATGTAATTAAAAATTAAACAAAAAGTACCTTTACCTGGAACTAATCCCTTACTTTAAATTAAAACCCCAAATACCTGTAAAACTCTGGCAAATCTAAAAGTAAAATTCAATTGAATCACGGTACCTTCATCAACCTTTGATAAATGCCGAGCCGTCACTAAACGTGCCTCAGTACTAGTGAAAACACTTTAGATCGTAAACCCAATAAAACAGTAACATGTGCCTGTAGTCAAAGTAAGTAAATACATTTTAAATTTGTCACCAGTTTGTGTCAGCCCTGTGCTAAAATATTAACTTAGCATCGGGGTTGCCACGAGAAAGTATAGATAGTTGGTCCGGGCGGATATTTTTGTTGTGGTTCGAGAAGACTAATTAATACTAATCTATTTAGGTTTCTACTGTATAGTGTATGTACTGTGTTTCTTTTTGCACAACATGTTGATCATGTTCAATACACTTTAATTAATCGTGATGATCTTCTTGTAAAATTAAATATTTATATCTCAATAAAAAATCTCAATGAAAATAAAAATAAATAAAAACAACTTAAATGCTCTGTGAGAAGCGAGTGTAATACTTCTACTCAGTATCTAACATTTGTTCACACGGCACGGTGCTTAATGTTATGCGCGGCGATTAGATACGTAATTTTTGTATTATGAAATATTATCAGGGGTGGTCGCGCCGTCCGAGCATTATAGGGTTAAGACTTATTTTATTTTGTGTGCTAAATAGTTATTAGTGTAGTTAAATACTCGTATAAACTAATGGAATTAAGTTAAGCCAGTGATTATAAAATACAACAAAATTCATTTTAGTTTTCCGGTCTGACGTTGAAAATTAACCAACCCCTCCTCACATTTATTACCAGCCAACTAATACGAGTAACATGTTCAGGTGTTAATTAAAATTTAAGTGCAGTGTCTCATCTCTGTTGTATTTTTCTTCATTAACAGAGGCGTCAGCTGTTATGTCAGCCCTGAGTTAAAATATTAACGAAGCGGTGTCAGGGCTGCCACTATTTATGGTCGCGATCGATTAAGGGCCGATGTGCCGGCTGTGTCCCGGGGATACAAGCTATTAGTTAGACTGACATGATTTTTTGTGGATGACTAGTCCTTCAAAGCCAATGTCAAACGGATAGGAATAATTTGGAATAAAAAAAACCTTTTTTTTTGTAAGTCATTGGGTCATCCGCTTCTGGGCAAAGACTTTCGAAGTGAATATTTCTTTTCATAAAATTATGTGTCAATAATCAGTGAAAATGATGTCCCTAACATAAACATTATTTTCTCCTAGGAATGACGTGTGTGCTACATAATCTTGAATCCGAATACTTAATCAATAAAAATAACTTTAGTGTGCTTGCAAGTGACACCCATGCTTCCTTAAAAAAAGTGTTTCAGTGCTTCTACAAAACACCCTGTTTTCGAGTCCCTAACTTATACAGACACAAACTCTGTACCTATTGTGCGTGTGTGTTGCTATGTGAAAGGGTGACACGGGCGTCTGACGAGGGGTAGTGTTTTCATAAATACGGACATAACTATGTAACAATAATATTGCGAATCGATATGATGAAGGACTCGACGCTAGTTTGACATTCTGTGACTGAGGCGTTAGGCTGAAGTCAGACGAGAATAAATTGTTGAGTTGTGAGTCGCGTTATTTCGGTCAGTTTCATAGAAGTCTCTTTTGCGACGCAAAGTAAGTCTGCCAGAACACGAAATTACGCGACTCTCAACTCAAAAATAAATGTACGATAGTTTGCTTTCGGCCTAATGTCATATTGAGTGAGGTGGTTGACCTTGTACTTGGCATTTTATTTATTAGAAGGCATCGATTAATAGATAATGGGTTCAATTGGAGTTTACATATTTGATGGTTTAGTATAACAATGCATTAATGATGTAGTTGTCGCACAGTATTACTGTTGAGCATTAAGTTTTAGGTTAAATTTCTAGATCAGGCAAAAATTCTATTGCAATTTGAGTTCTGAAATATTTCAGTTGCAGTGTAGAGTCTGTTTTTGCCCAGTGCTGTATAAATGGCATGTTTAAAAATAACACTAACGTACACACTAATTGAAATAATGAAAAAAGTTCCATCAATTTATTAACAACTGTATAGTGTTGTATCGTTTTACAAGTTTCTTTATGTAATAAAATTATAATAGCAGCGTTAACTAAAATATGACATTTTAATACAACGTTAAAATTTTATTTTATTTAATGTTTGTGGTATAAACATTTCAGTTAAAGCTCTGAAAACAATATTAATTTTATATCACCAGCAATTATCTGTTTCTGCGTATGTTATTAATTAATATATTTTCATGTTTCATATTTAATTCGTTATTTCCACTGAAACGTTTCATGTGAATCTAGGACACAAAACGAATGATAACTTCTTCATACGTTTTTATGTAAAAACAGAATCCGTTATAATCTGATAGTTTCAATATAATTTTTTAATAAACGAATTATGGTCAAAATTCATCATCATCAGCCTGTATTGTATTCGAGGACCTTGCTGGACCTTGCCTTTCCCAATGTACACCACTTGCCTTGGTCTTGAGCCTTCCTCATCCAGTCTCTGCCGGCTACCTTTCAGAGGTCGTCGCTCCACGAAGTGCTAATAATGTGGTCGAGGAAGCATTGTCATCACGCAAACAGCGTATATAATCCGAAGCATGCCTGACTGACGTACAGGACCGATACCATTGTAAGAAAAATTCAGACCTAACTCATCTGAATGCCTTTTCCCAACTATACAGGAAGACTTTTTTCGATCGATACCAAAAAATAAAATTATAAAATTATGATAAATTATTAATGATAAAATTTTCATATTAAATCATTTTCTCATAAGAATTATCCGGTCTGCGTGGTCACCAAGCTAAACGTTAATAATACTACACTTGCCGGCGCATGAAACGGGCAGAGCCACAGAGTACTACAGAGGGGTCTCTATGCGGTGTAGGTATAAAACGGCACGCACACACGCGCACACCGTTCACGGTGCCGTATGCCGGGCCGCCCGTCTCGCACGCGTTCCGTATCTTAATATTTTTGTTACGTTTACGTACCTATGTGAAAGAGAAAATAACCAAAATAAAAAGTAGTATTATTAATTAGGTACTGTGTGAAATAACTTTATCTATATTTTAGTTATAAAATATAAGGAAAAGCAAATACCTACTGCATAGCTTTTGGTTGCTTAAACGACAATAGTGATAAGAGCCTCACGTTTCGTAAACTAACGCGTCACGTTGAAAGGTGAAAATATCGACCACGTTCAAACTCAGAAAATAGCAGCTACGCATTCAAGGTCAGCGATCGTAATTGGTTGCGCGACTTTTTTACCATTTACAAAGACTCGCAACTCAGAACCTGTGACGTAGGGATGGAGATCTGAGATCGATTAATCGAAGAATCGATTGTTAGAGCCAAAATATCGATTTTTTAAATCTATACAGCGTGAAATTAAAATGGTTGTTTTCCCGAAGCGAAATGAGTTTGTATCGGTAATATAATCGATTAATATTTATAAAAAAAATTAGACTCAATAAATGGCAGATTTACAATTGTGATAAACAAAACTCGAAAGCGACTTGAACCAACAGTAGTGCATCGCGCGATATGATACGCGGCCCGAACGGCCGCGCGGTCGTTGCTCTTTAAATCAGCTGATCATACTCCCGACTTATTAAAACACAAGACCCAATAAGCTATTCCAATTTTCCCTTCATACTATTACGGACTTAGGACCGTCATAAATACTTATCTTTAGAAAATTCTGATTTAGTTAAGTATTTAAGGCGTATTTAAAAAATGGAATCAACTTAATTACAATGATTTTGATTACCTAACCTACTTTTAAATGTTTATTTACAAGGTACGAGCGAGTACTTACGTTTCCCGCTAGCGGAGTAATTGTTTGAAATGCAAACCACTATGTTCAATGCACAAATGAGCAAGTTTTAAGTGATTGTCTCTCAGTTTGATAAGAGTGTCTCTATCACGTCTCACGATATTGAAAGCGTCCACTGTCGCACTTATCAACGCGTCGCGAGTTTGCTGTTCGTCACAATACACCAGGCGCTTGAGCTCAGACCACAAATAAAGGTCAAAAGTCACAAAAAATCGTATGACAATTCATTTTTGAAAAGAATTCGATATCGTATTACACGTATGACGTTCACGGAAGGACTAAAAATCAACTAAACCGAGCGCGATGGTGGGCGCAACATACGCCGACGGCGCGGGGGGGCCTCGCTTGCCGCGAGCGTGTAGGCTAGTTAATGCCGTATTACCATGCTCGAGAGCTTATTTTGCTTTGAACATTTATTATTCACTCTTTCTTTGTAGTTTGCCGACATCGAGCGGCGGCGCGTGCGTCTCGTGTAGGTACCTACCTACGTCATGTCTAGTGCATTACTATCGATTCTCGCTCTTTCGAGTTTATGAATACTTTTTTAATGATTTGAAAAAAAAACATTCTTTTTTTTTAAGTTTAACTTTGTGTTTCGATAGTACTACTGATGGGTAATCGTCCTGCCGCGGGAAAACAACCATTGAAATTTCACCCTGTATATAGTACTGAATGGATTCAGTGAATCGATACTTCACCCTTGAAACGCGACATTCGATTTTAGTTTTTGCTATAAACCATAAAAGTATTTAAGTACAATTAATTGAATGAACCCATATTATAAGAGTGCTGCCGGTTAAAGGATTATTTATTCAAAAACTCGCGAGATGGCTGTATGTTTGGATTCCTTCGCCTCTCTTTAATAAAAAAAGTAACGTTTGTTTGTAATCTTTGACTTTCTTTTTGTATTCCGTGACTGACATTTCTTGTTGCGTCATCATCATTCATTAAAATTCATTTGTTTGTTGTTTTAGAATCTGTGTGTCGTAAAGCAAAATAAATACTGATTTTTATGTAGTGTTTGTTGCAGAATAATAACTAAGTAATAGTAAACCACACTTAATAAACATTACATTTAATAAAGCCTATAAACAACAAAGCCTAACATTTCAATTTTTTTTAAATAATATTCTTTTTAAAAATATTACAATAATAGGTTCTAATGTAAGGTACCGTTGGTACTATGTATTAACATTCTGTGCTACCAATCAATAATGTATGTAGAATGTAGTAACGAAACCAAAAAGATATAGACTGATGATAAAAAAAAATCCCTGAAGAACATTTATGTTAATAGTGTAATTTAACAAATGCATAAAATACACCTACCTACCTTATTGTGCCTCCTAAACTCGTAAGTCGCAACCCTATTGAGATTCACGGATAGCAACAATGTAATCACATTGTAATGTTGTTAGCGTCAGATAAACAAAAATAAACTCTCGCGCGTAACCATTCAGTACATTTTTGCTTGCGCATGGGAAGTTTAGGCTATTATAAAAGTACGTGGGCGATGCCGATGCTAGTAAAAATGTACTTTATTCTCTCGAGTATAGATTTTACATTTGTTTGATTGTTTTTGGGAAGTGACCCAACTGTTCTAAACTGTGGCAGAGCGCACCCCGCTTACCCCGCCGTCCCGCCCCGCTACACCTGAGCGACACATCACAGCGCGGTGTCCAGATTCATCAACTTTTTATAGATAACATTGAGACGTGATATCTCGATATTTTTGTATTGAGTGATACAAAAAGAAAAAACACGTATTCAATGATTTTCGCCAAAGATTAATATATCAAAATTTGGATGGTGACTAAAAAATCACCCTGTATAATTGGGGTCGGCTTTCAGTCGAACTCGATGCAGTTCGATATCAGTATTTTACATGGAGCGACTGTCTATCAGACCTCTACACAACAGTAACTGGGTAATACGATACCTCATGGTAAAACTGTAGTTAGAGCTTCTGATTTACAGTAACGTCTATCAAAGATCTACAAATGACAGACAATTCAGTCCTTACTAACGTTGTTAATTAATTGAAAATTTACTAAACATATTTCACAACTGAACTGCTAGAGTCCCATATTGTTACCTAATTCAAGTCACACATGCCCCTAATTAGATTCTGAGAACAAATCTAATTTCTTTTTATTTTCCTCGACGAAGCCCCCGAAGAAAAACAGTGGGAAAGTCTCCTATGTTCGTAGTTAGGTAAGCGCTTGAGAACTTAGTTAATCTAAGTTGAGGCATGATGTAAGTTATTCTTTCTGATTTGATGACTGGCAAGCGAAGGGACTCTTTTTAATGAAAGAAAACTAATATGATTCTCTGACAGAAAATAAAACAGCTTTGTTCCACGAAAGGGTAGGCAGATGTGAAAAGTGCATGTGTAAGCATTATTTAATTTAAACCTCTTAGGGACTCTACTCATGCGACGCTATTCGACCGATTCCAACTACAAGTGAGTATCAACCTTACCACTACATATGACATAAAACAGGTTGTTATCTACGGGTGGATGAAAAGATGAAAAACAAAAACCGATCGCCACGACGACGTCAAGTCAATCGAATTGCATCATTATTTCTTAGTGGCAAGGTTGATTATATATTTATATCGTGACTACATATATAACGTGAGTCTCACCTTCCATTTGGAGGCTACCTAGTAATAATAGCTTAGAGTGACACATTCTGCCATCCTTCTTTATTCTAAGCATTCAGGAAATCTATCGAAGATTGATAACATTAAGAAAAGAGCTGATTTTTTTTTCGCTGCTGTATAAAAGATCAAACGTTAAAAGATTGGGTTTTGTTACGATGTCCTTTGTCAAATTGTACGTGAATTTGCGGGTCATGGCGATATTTTGGATTTGAAGATAATTGAATCGTACTTTGGGGTTATATTGAAGACATTTTTATATACCTAATAATTACGTCGTATCTTAAGGTTTGATTCGCATGTTGGGTTTACTGAGCTTTGAAGCGGTTAAATTGCCACAGAATATAAACATTTTTAAAGGGATTAAAATTGGAAATTAAAATTTCCTTGGAAGATGGGTAGGCCTCTCGTGTGGGACGCAACCTGTGTCGATACTCTTGCGCCATCCCATCTTCCAAGTTCATCGTGCTCTGCTGGCGCTGCTGCTGCGGTTGCTGAAAATCTCAAGCGGCGTAAATATAGTAACCTAAGTAGTAACTATATTTTTGAGCCGTTTGGGGTTGAAACTATAGGGCCATGGGGTCCGAGTGCTCACAGCCTCTTCAGAGACATTTCGAAAAGACTTCTTGACGCTTCCCGTGACCCAAGAGCTGGCTTTTACCTTGGTCAGAGGCTAAGTATAGCCATACAAAGAGGCAACGCCGCCAGTCTCTTGGGCACATTACCAGCTGACAGCGTTGAGGATGAGTTTTTCGATGCTCTATAATAGTGTAATTTACTTAATTGGTTTTATATCATAGTTTTTTATTTGGTAAATAGTTACGTTTAATTACTATATTATTGTATTGTTTTTAGTAGTGTTTATTTGTAGGTTTAATTACTGTTATCATTACAATAGAAAGGTACTACTAAAATGTGTATGTTTGATCTTTCATAATGATGGGACTGAATTATCGAATACGTCTAGTGAAGGTGACATTCCACTTCTTTTATTTCTCGGGTCTACCCGAGATCATGGTTCAGTCCTTCACGAGGTAGTCGAATTCATCTAGCCATCTTCCTTTGAACCTTTCACGTTGACGATTATACTTACAGTCTACAGCAGACTTAAAAAGAATTTCACAAATAAAACTGTTGTTCGTTGTACACAATTAGCACACCTAAACTACGAGTTGAACTATTCAAGAGTTGTCAGCTAAAACAGTTTAAATGACCACATTTTTCGTTTTGTGATGGCACTTCTTACAATTTCGTTAATTGTCATCACTTGAGCGGATTATGTTCACCCAATAGTTCTTTATGATAATAATTCAGTGAAGCTTAAAAAATATACCGATAAAATAAAGGTAATAAATTTATTTTCAGAACATCAATAACTTTTCAGATGAACAGTTAAACAGTAAAATGAAACTGTTATTACCAAAACTTTTATCGCGAAGCTTTCAACTTGTGTGCTGTTAATTCAGAGCTTTTACCTTCCCCCTCCCCCTCGTCTCCTGCCCCTGTCAGCCCCTCACCCATCCACTTGTAAGTACAAGTTAAGCCGGTCTACACTGTTGTAGGTTTAATGGCAAGTTAGGCGTTGTGCATATTAATGACAGCGGTGTTTAAATCGTTAATTGTATAGTTTGATATATATTTGTATGAGGCTTGATTGGATATAATCAGATTACTAACAAACGAGCTGATTCGATGATCAAACGTCGAACGATTTAAAAATACCCGTTGATTTTGGGTGTAATTTGTGTTCAGAATTTGCCTTAAAGGCTAAATTAAATTTAATTGTGTTTACTATAAAACAATTTAGGCTCACTCAAATAACAGTCTATGTTCTGTGATGTATGTTATGTGATGTAGTATAGGAGGCCTCTGTCTATGTATGTTCATCATAATAGTATTCAGCTCCCAGCCACAAAGATAGACGCCCACGGCGAGGGCCACCGTATGGCACCATAGGGCAAGCGGCAGCGAGTAATGGGTGACTCGCTGTCCGACCGTGGACCATGCCCGGGTCGAACGGCGCATTGTGTTCCACGCGCGCCTAAAGAGTGTCAGCACAATGACGGGGCCCCCTTAGAGGGCCAAAGCCTGCCGGGGTAGTGGGACTAACGAATTACCGTGATCTCGGAACGTAAAGGGCTATTGAAGTACACCGTGAATTTTAGTCAGTACGAATCTGACAGTCCCTTCCGCTCTGACCTTGTTGGGAGGACTCACTTGATGATTTTACCACGTAAAAAAAAGTCTAACAACGTAATATACTAGTCGCTAGATGTTTTAACGCGGACAAGGTGTAAGTCAGGTGCTAAACAGGTGACATTATGTGGTTTCTGCTGACGCCCGTGGGAAATAGGTGTGAGTTTATAAATGTATGAGATTAAAGCCTTCTCCGACAACATAAGCCTTAGCCTTGGATGGAGATGAGAGTTCCCCATAGCGACGATAACGAAGCCACTTTAGCTGACATCATTATCGTAAAGGAATACTTCCTCATAATGTACTATATTATATTTATGTATTAGAGGAATGTACATATATGTGTATAATGCGGGCAACAATTGTAATTCCACAATTACATAATGTGCGCCACGCTTATCTGATTCAGTCAAGCGTGATCCATGACAAAGATATATTCTTAATTATATTATACATAGCAAATTCATATACTTAATTAGGTATATCTTAGGTAGACTTATTTGTAGAGGTGTCACTTTACCAAGAAATGAAGTAGTATAATAATTTGATATTTTGAATTTGATAAATTTGCCCTAGAAAGTATTTATAACACAATGAGAATTGGAAGGATTTCCTTAAGTGAAAAGCTATACAGTTTTCGTCAAGGGATGAAGTAAAGGGTTCCTTTGGCCAACAGCCCCAGGTGGAAACCGTCTTTTATTTTTAATTTTATAATACGTAATTTTAAATTCAAAATTTAAATATTCAACGTAAATCATGCAAACATGTTCACTCACTTATGGCTTTCTCAAACCGATATAGACGTAGCGCTGGACACTAACAAAATTTCACTTTGTAATATGTTGAAGTTAATGTACGATATCCACAGCTGTTCCAGAATTCATTACTACAAATTCGACAGAACCTTTTTCATTAATCTCTTCTATAAATAGATTTTACAAAAAGGTTTTAATTCCTTTGATAAACATTTCGGTTGAGTAAGTTGTTCGGTGAACAGTATGTGAGGCTCGTCAACGGTGCGTGGTTTTATTGGGATCAAAGAAAACCTACGGGCTACGCTGTAGACGTGTGCTACGCCGTGAGCAACTGCTACGCCGTAGGCGTGTGCTACGGCGTAGACGAGAGCTACGACATCGACGTGTGCTACGCTAACGTACTCGTACTTTAATAATTTTCCGACCATCATTCTCCCACCTTGCCAACATAGACACAAAACTTTTTACATAACTTACAAACAAAACACTTCCTAACATAGATACATATCTACATAGAGTAGTAAAATCGCGGCAATTGAAGCTAAAACTCGCGAAACGACGTATGTATGTACATAGATATACATGTATGTATGTTCGTCGCGTCACTTCGACGCAAACTTTATGCAAATGTGGCGTGTGTTTTATGTTAATGCTACCGTCGGAGCCACAGTTCGGGAGAGAGCAGTAGGTTAACTTCTAGTAAGTGTTAAATGGACTGTACATGATAAGGCGTTACTGTGATTTACGTCATTGGAGTAGCGGTTTACTACTGCTGTTACTATTCCAGCTAATTTATCGATATATATTTTGGTATCTTTAAATTCATTTCTTCAAATATCTTAAATATTGCTGGTTTTCGTAAATATATTATTTCATTTTATTAATATTTGCCTAATCCTTCTCTTCTATTATAGGTAATCTATTTGAGATATAATATCTTGATAATTTGCAATGCATGAATTATAATATTTCTTTGACAGAATCGTTGGTAACTTGAAACGAATATTATAGGTACAAAAGCAATAAAAATGCTCTTCAGAAACTAACCGCATCCACAAACAATTAATTTCTCCGGCATCGTGCGAGCATTTAAACTCATAGAAACAACAGCTCCGTGTGGGAATAGAACTCGCGACACGCAGCGCGGCATTTCATAATTAGGCTGCGTTTCCACCAGAGATGTGCGATGGAAATATGTCGTGCGAGGATGTCTAGCTGTGCTGTGAAAATGTGTGGGCGTTTCCACCAAAGCTGTGCGATGAAAATGTGCCTACGAGGATGTGTAGTGGAGCTGTGAAAATGTGCATTAATGTGTGGTGCAAGGATGGGTTGCGAAGCTGTGAAATGTGTCGATGAGGGTGCGGTGTAGTGGGAGCGGAGACATAACACATCCCTCGCAACACATCCCACTCACACATCCCTCGTACACATCCCTCGCACACATCCCTCGCAACAAATCCCACTCACACGTCCCTCGTACACATTCCTCGTACACATCCCTCGCACAAAACCCTCGCTTGTTTTGTATGCGCAAAAATCTAGGTCCGCTGAGCCGTTTCCACCAGAGCTGTGCTGACCGAGGCGAGGTAAATGAAGCGATTCTATTGGTTCTTCACAAATACATCCCTCGCTACGCATCCTCGCACATCTCTGGTGGAAACGCAGCCTTATGCTCGGTCACTGGGTCATTTCTTAACAAACCTAAACCTTCTTTAAATCATGACATGTAGTGTGACATGTAGTGTCCCGCGAAAGATTCCCTTCTACTTTTGCGCTCGTACTTGTGCACACTGTGAGCGCGCTTGTGTGACGTCATTACGTCTTATGGTGGATGACTGTTTTAAACGCTCTCATGTATTCAAATGTTGCGGTTTTGTGAGGCGTGGGGGCTCTATGGGGCTGTTATAGGGTCGCAAATTGTTATTGTTGTGTGGGTTTTGGGGATTAGAGGGATAGTGAAAAGTAGGGATTTTACGCGTGTATAGTTAGCAAAACAGTTAGGCATGTAGGCAGCAATTTTCAGGTTTTCCAATGTTTCAATGTGTCTGCATACCAACTCGCATGTAGCATACAGCCAAAAGTGAAAATGTACAGCATGTAACACTCATGTAGCATACAGGAAAACCATTTAAAAATTGATGCCTGCATTCCCTGTTTTGCTGACTGTACATTAATTTTAAACAGGTTTGATTCAAAATTTATGTTTTTGGCTTATGTATGTTTTACTCATAAATACTAGTGATATTATCATAAAGGTGATATATAAAATAGCATATTGAATGAATTATGATACATTCATAGAGATCAGTAGCTAAACGTAAAAAGGTATTAAATATTAATTAACATACCTTAAACTATAAGCTAGTTATAATTATAAGCACTTTATCATTTTTAACAAAGTTGTCTTGACTTGACTTGTCAACAAAAGATTTCTAGTGCAACGGATAATAAAAGCAAAGAAAATATCCGGCATGTTGAATAATATGACGTCATCAGAACAGCCAGTACACGGGTAGTGCAGGTTGTTTTTCTCCAACGGTACGAGAACATTGTCGCCGAGATCATAAGGAAGGAAGCTGGGTGCAGAAGATCCGGTCCGTTCAAAGATTCCAAGTTGAAACATATGCGCATATTATAATTAAGCTAACTGATAAACGACGGCACTCTGTTGATAATCTCACAATTTCTGTTTATGAAAGCTAGTTTCAGTTTGGGGTACTAAAATAGAAAATTCCATCATTTCAGTGCAATTTTCTCAATAACCTTAATATTATATCTAGTTTCAATCATTTAAAAATAATCAAAAAAACTGTCTTTATCAATCAATAAAGTGTGTATGATGTATGTGTTTGTAGAATATGAAGAATTCTAAGAAATTCACGTCACTCAGTTTTCCTTAATTACTAATATTAGTATATATATTTACGAGATGATACAAACAGGTACAAAATACCCTCAAGTAGTGTATGTAACTTGACATTTAAAGGGTTGTTTAATTTCATCGAGGCATTTTCAACGACCGCCAATTTCCGTGCGATTAAAGTAAATGGTTATAGCGAAACTAAGTTAGTCTAAATATTATAACTTATGTCGTTCAACCTGTTTATAGACAGGCCTCCCTTCTGTTAAACCTATCAGGGAGGAGAATTCATCTCGTGGGCCTATTGTGGACGGACAAACGTCACATGTCACGATATGGACCAGGCAATGTCCTCATAAATATGTCTTTTCACTGAATTTGAAAAAATGGGTGATGTTTAAACTAATGTAAAATGAATACAAAAGGATCCTAATTGCTGCTATTATCATACCCGTTTTGTTTATAAAACGTTTCACCACACTAGGCATTTGTTCTGTATCGAGGGTGTATTGATAAACAAAAAAATTTACATACACAATCACCTAGACCAGGAATAATGTAGGTCGTACAAATATTTGTTTCGTGCGGGGATTAAATTTACGACATGCTGCACAGCAGTTGATCGCTCTGTTTATGCTAGCCATACACCATACTGCCTATCGTCCAATCGGCATGACACTGCCGATTGGATCAGTTAGAATTGACCGTGTGTGGGCGTGGAATCTATAAATTGGCATGACAGTTATTATTTGATAGGCTTGATCATGCCGCTTTGAGCTGATTTGATCAAATCGGCATGATCAAATCGGTATGATCAAGCCTATCACTGTTTGCACCACTCTTCTCGAACTTTTGTTTTCTTTTGTTTCTTTAACACGAGTAAAATGCCCAAAACGGCTAAAACATCTGAACGTCACTGCCGATTTGAAAGTTTGATCAAACCTTCGTCATGCCAATTGGACGATAGGCAGTATGGTGTATGGCTAGCTTTACTGCGCCAACCGTGCCGTCAAATCTCGCGGTGAGTTATTATAAGAAATGTAATTATTAACAATTATCCATGAAGGATTCCTTACTTAGTGTATGTTTTAGTAGTGATACTTCTGCTCCTTACAATAAGATGTCAGTTCAATAAGCGAGTAAACAGACGGGCGCCGCGCCGCCGCGTCGCCGTCGCCTGCGTGCCTGTACTTGCAACGTAGACTGGTCTTGTACAGTTTACAAGGAATACGCTAGTTTACAGCATGAATAAATTGTAAATCTAATGAAACTTTCAGAGTTTTGAAATATATAGATAAATCTGTGATTATTTACAAAGATATAAAACGTATCAACACTCAAAAGGGGGTTTGCGACGTCTGGGAGGGGGGGTTGTGACGTCAGAACGCACTAAAAATGATATCACGGCATGCCGTAATAATTGACTATACGACATGACGAATAGTCAATTTTGAAAGCATTGTATCTTCTTCAATTTTAGTTTACATACCATAAGGAAAAATACAGGTATTATTCTTTGATTATATTTAAGTCGATTTTTTTCCTGTTCAGAAACCTCAATAAGGTAAATAACTTTAAATCTATTTAGAAAGTTCACTGTATCAATCAATCAATGTAATCAGTGAATCGAATGGAGCTAGTAATTAGCGATAAATGACGTAAGTTGCGAAGTCCAATCAATTTGATGGATCACTTCATTAGCTCAGATTTGGGCTAGACTCAATTAATGGACGCTGTTTAGAGGACCAGACCAGACCAGACTCGGGGATTAATGTTAACGATCTACTACTATTTACGACGGTATCGATTTATGCCTAAATTAGGTAACTAAATAAAATACGAATTTTGTTTTAAAGCTTGATTAAGCTTGTCTTGTGATGCACCCTTGTTTGTGTCGTGCAAAACTGTTCATATTCTGGAACAGCAGTATACAAAAGTTATATGGGTATCATTGGATATGACGTATAAGATGCAAATTATGTAGGAATATTGTTATATTTATATAAATTTGCACTAAGATACTGTACCTACTTCTAGGACTGTAACGGTCCAGCGCACTCGGCTGCCGTCAGCGCATTGAAGTGGGTATAGTGCATTTCTGCGATTTGTCTTTCTGACAGTCACATAATTTGTCTGAACAGTACAATTTTATACACTTTTATTACACCTATAAGTATATATAATAAAAAATAAAATATATAGCATATTTCTTCATACCAGCACTTTTATTTTACTTAATTCTGTTACACATATTTCTTATTTAATTATTTTAACTCACACACTATAAAGCTGATTTACACCTGTGACGTCACACAAGGCTCAGTTGAAAACCAGCGTCAGGCACCCTGTGCCTGGCATTTTGCTGAACTGAGCCTATTTGGCACAGCCGTGAGGCACACGGTACCTACTTTTGTGTTCTTTTCTATTGCCTCTATTTTTTATTGTAATTGTGTGCCTAAGGCTTGTCAAATAAACTTATTTTCTTCTTCTTCTTCTTGTAATATTCCATTGGCTAAATGACTGGGATACAGGCCCCCTGTTTAAGCGAGAGATGAGGCCGTTAACAAACACGCGGTTCCAGTAGTTTTTTAAATGTCACATATATTTAAAAATGTTCCTTTATGCGGCACGTCAGTTTTCCTCACATGATCCTCGGGTTTCAAAGCATTAGCGACTAAATAACAAACACAAAGTCCTTACTTTGCCTGACTGGATTCGAACCTACGAACTACAAATTACAAGTCACGTTTGTTGTTCACTGGGTGGCCACCACCTTTCCTCTATAATTTAATTCATCGTGAAGATGTGTCTTTTACATCATTTAATCTTTGAAATCGTCCATCTCAAAGGCGGGATTTGACGCGGAATGCCATATTCGCAAAATTAAATATTGAAATTTGGCAACACTGCGATAATATGACGTTTTGAAAAGGTGTCAATTTAAAAAAAATACTTTTTAAAATTGTCATATTCTGAAACCGTCATACCGCAAGGTATCAAGTTCTCGGCACTTTGTTGACTAGAAACAAAAAATTAAGTCATTTTGATAAAAGTTACAATATTTTGTTCTAATTAGTAAGCCACTTTATAATTCCGAGCAATTCTAAATAATGAAAGTTAATTCAAATGTGTTTTAAATGAGCATTTTCATTAAATTAATAAGTGTTTTTTTCTCTCATTCCAACTACAAACAAGAGCTTCCACGTCCCGCACTGCAATGTCCCAGTTTCACTGCAACTATAACGTTACATATTATACAGATATGAGCAGTGCAAGTCAAAAAGTTAGTAAATGAGCTTCCCGTACAAACGAGTAGCGCGACCATCCGCTTCAGCGATAAGTCGCGGTGAGGCAGCGGGCATTTTGATAAGCGGAGCGGGGATGGGGAGCGATTGACATAATCTATATATATTTTTTGTAACAACTAGACCGAATCTTTAACTATCTTTTACCTTTTAAGGATGGATGGTTTGTTACTCTTTAACATAAAAACATTAAACAGATTTGGATGTGGTAGTTTTTAAATTGGATTAACACATAGTACTTTTTATCGGTGTACGTTCCCATGTGATAACATTCGAGTAATCCGCGGGAGAAGCCGCTAGCTACAGCTTGTATTAGCTAAATTATTGGCTATTTTTACGCAAACAGTAAAAGTGCCATGTGTTCATGTTTGAATTCCTGTTACTCTGATATCGGTCGCCAGTATGGTGCTATTTCACAGGGAAGCTGACATCAACAGAGCGTCCTACGTTCCTTCTTCTCACTCACTCATACGAATTCAGATAGCCGTATCTAAAACATGTTGTTCTTTGTAATATTTCTGCAGAAGCAATTTATCTAGGCATCTATATTTAAATAAATTATCTAACACACTTCACAAAAAAACTCACGATGTACTCACAACAGCCTCATCTGAGATTGTCACGAGCAGCTGAGCACTTTACTTGCTCAAGTGGAATTATAATGGATTAGTACGACTACTACACAAATAGGAGTTGTATTTGTGTTATGAGACGCAGTTAGTAATCTCGTTCTAGTACCAGTTTGGAGAGTTAGGTACATTAGTTTAAGTGGTCGCGGGAGTTCTACTTGTCATGCCGTATTGTTTTTGAAATGTTTGTGGACTATTGTTTAAACTGTTTAGTGCTTATTTAAAACTTAGGACATAATAAGCCTATAATGTTCCCGTTTGCTGTGATACAGGTCTTTCTGTGTATGAGAGCAGCCTGTAATACAAAAAAAAAAAATGCGGCTTGATAAGTGTCACATACCTTCAAATTTAATTTTGGGTTTTATATAGGTACCTGTTTCCTCATGATGTTTTTTTGCACCTTGTAAGAGCAGTGGTGATTAAATAAATTATAAATTACACAAAGTAATACTCGTAAGTCTATCTTTATTCTGCTGTCAAAAGTTAAGGCGAATGAAACTAAAGAAACTGGAAGTAATAAAATAAAACACAATATTGCCACTAACGGCCTTTGTACGCTGTACACAGTTAATTTGTGTTTATATGAGTATAAAAGAGAATGAGAATGTTTTGATTAGATAATTAATTTAGGCCCAAATTAAATATTTATTTCACTAGCGATGCACAAAATACTCTTCAAATCGCTCTGCTCCTCACACTGCCCTCTACCTAACAATTTTATCGGCGTGCACTCTCAGTGGGCAAGTTTACAGGCCAGTAGCGCGAGCGAACCAATTCTGTGATTTCCTTCCATTTTTATTATATTTTATGCGCTTAAACTTTTAGCCGCAGTGAATTTATGGGTAATTGTGCCTTCAGGGTAAAATTGCGTGACTAACGTTCGAATTGTGTTGAACATACGAAGTGATAATCATTGGCTTATTCTTTTCCCAACCACTTGGATAATGTCTTCTACGAGTAGTTTGGTCTACAACACCAACCCTGGTCTTGGTAATCACTTGTGTTTTACCTGGAGCTACCTGCTACATGTGGTCTTTACGATTGGGAATCTATGTACAGATGCCTGCAGGTCAACTTACCCCAATCTGTCAAATTTTATCAATCGAACATACAACCTTCCACTATTGTGTTAAGGTTGAAAATTTATTAAAGAAATTTGACAGACTGAGGTACTCGTAGGTTGATGTGCTGGCGTCTGTACATGAAACGATTACCAAAGACGCACTTACTGAAGCAGGTCTCAGTATGTTTGGGTTGATCACCGAGCCAAAACTTGACCTCGACAAACGTTGCTTAAACTTGGGCATTAACTTGTGCGGTATTTATTATTTAGCTACAACCGCCTCAGAATAAAAAAAAATCTACCCTTTTCCTTAGCCCATAAACAAAACAAAATCGCCTCCCCCTACATTATCGGTACGCCTCCGTATAAAATCATAATCTACCCTCAACGTACAAGTATTTGTGTCATAAATATTAGCCGACTTTGAAGGAAGACGTTGGGTAATGTGTTTGTTCTTATTTCAAGGACGGGTTCTGTCGCTATGTCAACATTATGAGGTGAAGGTCAACTGGTGTATTACACAGTGAATATATAGATTTTTGTAGATTTCTGTGCTAAACAGATAATGAGGTCTTGTCACAATATTCCTTTACTAAAGTTCAAGATTTCGTAAACTGCACCTGAGTGATTTATTACTATATTATTATGTATAGGTCGTGGGTTAAAACCCAGACAAAAGTATTACTTTGGGTATCACATCAGTTAAAAACGGTGAAGGAAATCATCGTGAAGAAATTTGTATGTCCTAGAACTAACAATTCGAGACATGTGACATCGATCAAGCTATGCTTGTGTGGTCTCCGTTTGGTGGGTTAGTGGCTCATTCTATCTCTTAAAAAGGAGGCCTGTGTCTCTGTGAAAATTAGGGGCTATTTAGCCATTCAGATGTGGCTTAATAAAAACACACTGAGCGCACACTATAGTCAAGATAGTTTCAAGACAGTCTTGTCTCATTTGGATAAACGTGCCTTATAATAAAGAAGAAAGGGTGGTGTCTGTCTTGTCTATCTGATCTGTTTTGTCTATTCTACATATTACGTAGGTACCACATATAATATTATGCAGCTATATTCATAATTAACAAACAAGCTCAAACAATCTGTAGGCAGAAGGGTCCGTATAGATTGTGATCTCATCTGAGTGAACAGCATCCTGATGCGACGTGTTTAAACTTGGACCATCAGCGGAACAATCAATGTCATAGACCATGTATGAACGTGTGTGAGCAGGAGTGATGTATGAGAGGAGATTTCAAACGAGATTGTGAATGTAATTACGAGTTTATGGCAAAAGTTTTCAAAGTCCAAATATGATTACAGTTCTTAGGGCAATCTGGACTGAAAATTGTTTTTTTCATCCAAAGTATTATACGGGATTTGTTAAACACTAACAATCTTTCATGGACTGAAAGTGCTAGAGATGTACTAATAAATATAGACTACAGGTATTTCATACATTATCAAAATATTCCATTTAGTATGAAAACTTGTTTTTATTTTTAGTGTTGGTTTCATAGTAAAAGTTGTTTTTCCATAAGTACTTTCAGCCTATGAATGGTTGTTAATGTTTTACAAATAAGTTTGTATATAAAATGATAGATTATATTCATATTTTCAACATTGCCGAAAACGTCTAGAATAAGTAATTACATTACATAACTGTTATTATGTAACCGTTGTCGATCTTCGGAGAAATAATATATAAATCTTGGGAGACAAAAATATTTTTCAGACGTAATAATTGTTATTGGTGAACCGGAGACTGTGTTGTTTTCTATATTCTAGACAAACCTACTAACGTAATTGTTTCTGAAGGCTCTTCTCAAAAAAAAAAGGTTGAATAACGCGTGCAGATGAAGTAACTTTTAGTCAGCATTTGTAGAGAAATTATATTTGAAAAAATATTGTCATCTAGAAAATAATACGTAACTAGTCTTGGCAATTTTTTTTGATTATCGTATGAAAGATAAGAAAATAAGAAAAAAAACCACCATTATATCACTTCCAAATATTGAGAAAAAGCCATTTTACTCCCACAAAACTACGGAAAATAACTTGGTTGAAACACTGTGTCTATGCCACTCCCATACTTGTCCCTCTCTCTCTTGCGGTCTCGTCGTAAGTTAGTACGGGACCAAATACAAGCCTTAAATCTCATAGAGAAATTATAAACGTAAGAAATACCTACAATGAGGTAATGTTTTGCCCTGATCTAGTTGGCATACTAAGTAGGTTGACAACTTACTACAATTTTCTAGGCAACATTTTAGACATGACCTAGTCTAGCCTACGTAAGTCCTAATAGCCTCATGCATAGTAAGGTACAGGCAAACAAAACAGGCTCTTTGAATAAAATACAACGTTCAACTGAAGACACTGGGACATACTACTGAATGTTTGTACAGTCCATTATTTGTACAGTTATTTATATGAAAACCGTTTAATGAATTGTTTACAAAGTGTTATATTATATACAATTTGTTCGGTTTTGGTCTTAAACAAACTTAGGTAGTTAGGGGAAGGGATACCTCCCCTCCCCTAACTAGCTTGCTCAAGTCAATAAAATTTTTGAACATTGGTCACAAGGTCGGAACCCAACTCCTTCTGAGTGGTAGCCATTTTTGTTTTTTTTTCATAGATTTAGGATCTTAAGCGAATTGAGGTAAAAAAATTGGTATCTCTAATATACTCGTATAAAAATCAATGCCACTTTTCGTTGTAATGTTATAACTCAAGAACGGGCTCACCTATCCAAACCAAATGTTGAGGCTTTGTTCGAACTATGTAGTAGATGCTTTATGTGAAGTTTGCACAAAATCGGACGAGCGGTTCTTAATATACCCGTGCGAAGCTGGGACGGGCCACTAGTATGTTATATCATTATGACTCAAATCACATGCCTAGATTAATTAACTCAGTAACAAAGCTAATAAAATCCATCTGGTAGTACAGACAAATAGTTGACTTTTATTTCTATCGAGTTGATGGTAAGTTTCACATTATTTTGTTAAATATGATAGGCTCATTATATGCCTAAGCCAATCACGAACAATTTTTGTAGCGTGCAAACTACGAGATAAAATAACTGTGTTTACGTTTACAAAACGTTTGATTTTATATCCATAATCATCATCATCAGCCTATAAATGTTCCCACTGCTGGGACACAGGCCTCCTCTCTGTGAGAGGGAGTGGGCCGTAATCTACCACGCGGGCCCAGCCAGTATATCCATAATACCACAATATTTTGGGTTATACACCGTGACTTTTTAGTCGTCTTACAAAAGTCGTCCACTTAATGTATACGACCTAAAATACCTCTAGGCGAGTTTTTTTTTTAAATCGTTAATAATAATTTTTATTTTTAATAAATAGGTACATTAGAAATATGTAACACCCTGTTAAAATGTTTACGTATCAATCTGTAGAGTGTACCTACCCAGCGCAATAGTCGGGTAGATCATTCCATTTCCATTTTCTATGAGACAAGGGCGTTTCTAACTACGCCTTGTGTCATAATAACCAATTAAAGTTTTATGATTAAATTTTTCAAACCTCTTAAATACATATTTTTTTTATTAAAAACGTGTTCTAGTCATTGGATACATGAACTGGGCTGCTTTTGTAAGACGACTAAAAAGTCACGGTGTATACTTATTCTCATAAAACTGAAGAGTCTGTTTGGCTAAACGCGTTAGTCTCAGGAACTGAAAAAATATTTTTGTGCTGGAAAGTCCATTTATCGAAGATTGTAACATCACGCTATGACTGACAGGAACTAAGCAGCGAGTGGAACCGCGGGTACAGCTACTATTTGATATAACTGTAAATAATCTAGCTGTACCACACAACTAAGTAACTTCACACAATGTAAGTATACAACTAGCACTCAGAGTTAATATTACACAGTGTACGTAGCACATTGATATGTAAATAAGGCCGCTTATGTATCGCAAATAGAGGGATCGTTTCTGAACAACCCTTTCACGAAAATGGATGAAGTGGTGGCAGCCATGATGATGTTATAAATAAAGTGGATTCACAATACACGATGGAGTCATTTTCTTCTCTTTTTTTGCGCACCTCTGAATTTTTTGGCCCAATTACTTAGCTAGGTCCATAACTTTGTCGGTGGCAACACTGATGTCACATTGACAACGTGTTATCTCCGAGGGAAGGATGAAAAATGGAACAATGTTTACAACACAAGTCTTCATCCACATGCTGCTGGCGTTTTGTTGTAGAAGACCTAATTTTCGAAGTAAGAATAACTTTTCCACACGAAAAACTATAAAATAAAGTACTGTACAATATACAGGGTTATTTGAAAAACACCAACAACCTCTTAAGATTCTTAATTCCACTCATTATAATGAATAACTTTTACTGTGGACCTGAAATCACGAAAAAAAAATCAGCTGTTCCGTACTTTATGTTCGCAGAACTCGTCAAAATGTAGGGAACACCTGAATTTTTTTTCACGATTTCGGCTTTGGTCCCATAGTAAAAGTTGTTCATTATAATGAGTGGAATGACATCTTAAGAGGTTGTTGGTGTTTTTCAAATAACCCTGTAGGTATAAGAATGGCTGAGAAATCGACTCCTATTGGCACCCTTTGGATACGGAACCCCCAAATCTCCTGACAACAGGGTGCCAAGCCGAGTGTGTGCTCATTTGATTCGCTCAGAATTGAGTTTAGTCTTTGTGTGCGAATTAGTTTCTCGATGACAAAAACGAAAGAAAGTAAATTTATTATTGATGATTTTTTTTTTGCATCATAGATGGGTATAGAGTCTGTATTTCCTGGTAGCTATAACTTTGGGGTCTTTAAGTTAAGAGTGAAAAGGTATATTTTTCAGTGAAATTATTACAACTACATTTTTCCAGTTACACTTAAGGTAACTAAGAAAATGATAATGGCTGATAATGTTGCTTTAAATTATCTTGCAACAGATATTTAAACAACCACAAATATGTTTGCCTCTAAGATTAGCTTTTAGCAAAATTATCGCGAATAAATATTCCAACTTCAAAACCAACTCTAAATACCCTCAATATTACAAATACTCTAATCTGCTCGTGAATTACCTCCGTAATGTGAACCCCATACACTCCACAGACCACAGAATACGACACAGAGTGCTCACTCATTTGATTAACTGGCAATCGCGCCGCGTCTTTGTTCACTAATTAGTTCCCCTGTGGCAGCCAACACACAGTGAAAGGATATCCAGTAAAACAACAGCTTTTTAAATCCAATTCTTTTGAGTAAAAGGTAGTTATTAAACTTTTATATTGCACCATAAGCATAAAACGTTCAAACACACAAATAATGCACAAATTGATAGTGTCACTTATTACCGACTTCAAAAAAAAGGAGGTTATCAATTCGACCCGTATGTATGTAATATTATCAGAACTGCCCAGTTTTCATATATGTTATTCTATATCAGCGTCTGAACAAATGTGCCAAATTTCATAAGTGTATGTATGTATGTAATATTATCAGAACTGCCCAGTTTTCATATATGTTAGTCTATATCAGCGTCTGAACAAATGTGCCAAATTTCATAAGTGTATGTATGTATGTATGTATGTATGTATGTATGTATGTTTTTATGTTTGTGCACGCATATCTCCGGAACTATAAGTTCGATTTAAGTAATTCTTTTTTTGTTGTACTAGGTATTGTTCAACTTAGGGTACACTGCAAGTTTCATCAAAATCGGTTCAGTAGTTTTAGAGATATGGATTTTTTTATCTTGTGACGGATTACAAGATTAGTGCATACTAGCCGTTCGCCCGCGACTTCGTCTGCGCGTATTTCGAACCTTTTATCAGTGAATTTCTACTCCCGGCCACCCAACTTGTGGTATACTTTTGGAAAATCTAAATCAATATCCAACAAAAATCCCGCCTGAGGTAGCACCTACGTCCTAATAAAACAAACCCATAAGCAAAATTTGAGACTCCTAACTATCAAGAACAAAGTCGCATCTTAGTGAGCATCTTTTTTTTAGCGTGTTAAATTCATCAAATGAGTCCTCTCACCCAGGGCAGGGTAGGAGGGACTGTCAGACTTGTACTGACTAAAAGCCACGGTGTCCTTCAATAGCCCTTTACGTTCCAGGGTCACGGTATTCGTTAGTCCCGCGACCCCGGCAGGCTTTGACCCTCTAAGGGGAGGCCCCGTCATTGTGCTGACACTCTGTGAGGCGCGCGGGGAACATAACGCGCCGTCGACCCGGGCAAAATCCCGTCATAGGCAGCATCTACGTCCTAAGAAGAATCCCTATGCAAAATTTTAAACTTCTACCTCTCAACCCCAAAACAACCCTTTAGGTGTTGAATTTCGTAAAATCCCATCGTAGTGAGCATATTAAAGTCCTAAACATAACCCCCATGCAAAATTTGAAACTCCTAGTGCTTGTAGTAACAAAGTTTCATACAAACTATCAATCCCAAAAACAACCCTTTAGAGGTGAAATTTCGCAAAATCCCATTTTAGTGAGTACCTACGTCTTTAAAAGAATCCCCATGAAAAATTTGAGACCTCTATCTATCAACACCAAAAACAACCCCTTAGGGGTCGAATTTCCCAACATCCCGTCTTAAGTATCACCTACGTCCTAAAAATAACTCTCATGTAACATTTGAAACTCTTAGTACTTGTAGTAACAAATTTTCATACAAACTATCCATGCCGAATAACAACCCCTTAGGGGTCGAATTTCACAACATCCCGTCTTAGTGAGCATCTTTGTCTTTAAAAGAATCCCCATGAAAAATTTGAGACCTCTATCTATCAACACCAAAAACAACCCCTTAGGGGTCGAATTTCCCAACATCCCGTCTTAAGTATCACCGACGTCCTAAAAAGAACTCTCATGTAACATTTGAAACTCTTAGTACTTGTAGTAACAAATTTTCATACAAACTATCCATGCCGAATAACAACCCCTTAGGGGTCGAATTTCACAACATCCCGTCTTAGTGAGCATCTTTGTCCTTAAAAGAATCCCCATGCAAAATTTGAGACCTCTATCTATCAACACCAAAAACAACCCCTTAGGGGTCGAATTTCGCAACATCCCGTCTAAGTGAGCATCTACCTCCTAAAAGTATTCCCCATGCAAAATTTGAGACTCCTAGCACTTAAAATAACGAAGTTTCAAACAAACTATCAACACCAACAACAACCCCTTAGGGGTCGAATTTCGAAAAACCCCTTTCGTAATTAGCATTTACATCCTAAAAAGAACCCGCATGCAAAATTTGAAACTCCTAGTACTTGTAGTAATAAAGTTTCATACAAACTATCAACCCCAAAAACAACCCCTTAGGGGTGGAATTTCGCAAAATCCCGTCTTAGCGAGCACTTACGTCCTAAAAAGAACCCTTATGCAAAATTTTAAACTCCTAGCACTGGTAGTTTCTGAGATTTCGTGTCCTATGAGTGAGTGACCTTTTGCTTTTATATATATAGATGTAAGAAAAATTTTGTATTTTACAAGAATTTGGGTTGAATATGTAATAAATAAACTAATAAAAAAAGGGTAAAATAAAAACTTTTTTAAAAAAAGTACCGACTTCAAAACAAATACAAAAAAGTTTAAAATAACTTTTCTTTCGGAAGTCGGTGGCTTTGTTTTGTTGTGTCATTGACTATTGCCACCGACTTCCGAAAGAAAAGTTATTTTAAACTTTTTTGTATTTGTTTTGAAGTCGGTACTTTTTTTAAAAAAGTTTTTTTTAGTTAAGTGATAAAGTTGAAATTACGAGTGTTTTTAAAGACTACATTAGAGTGAGACAATCTTAGTGTGATGGAGAGACAAAAAAACAAAATATTATTATTTTAAACGCATTAACGCATGCGACGCGCACCTTAAGGATGATTTTGAGGAAAAAAAAATCAGTTGCAAGTGGGATTCGAACCCGCGTCTTCTACCGTAAAGCGTTCAAACGAGGAATAGAGAATTTCAGCTTGCAGTTGTGGGTTGCAATGGCCTAGTGGTTAAGGCGTCTGGAGTACTTATCCAGAAGACGCGGGTTCGAATCCCACTTGCAACTTCCTTTCTATCATCGCACATCTAGACGCACGGCAAATTACCATCCTTACCTCAGTGCTATACCACCAATTCGCACTAAGCGTTTCCAAACGTCTTTTATAATGCGGACAGCGAAGGAGTGGAACTCTCTGCCTGCGTCTGTGTTTCCGAATACATACAACCCTAATCTCTTCAAAGTTAGAGTGAACAGGCTTCTTCTGGGTAAGCTCGCTCCATTGTCGTCCTTGTCTTAGTCACTTCTGACCTAGACTGAGGTCAAGAGCAAACCCATCAAACATAAAAAAAACTGAATTTTTCTTTCCTCAAAAATCATCTTTAAAAAATAATAATTTCGACATATAGTTTCTTTTGACTTTGGGAGACTACAGGTGGCCTACCAACACGTGTACAAAGCGAGAGTAACTCCGCTGTGGGAACAAAATGGCGATAGACGACTTGTATAGCTCTGTCTCTTTGCACTACTCACACTTTAAACACGTCATGGTAGGCCCCCTGTACCCGTCAAAAAACAATTGAAATGAATAGGTATAAAAGTAGTGGAGATGCGGCACTCTTTTTTACTTGTTTTTCATGTTTTTTTTTACTAGATGAAACTGGATAATACGTATAAATGCAGTTTTGAACTCCTTCGTAATTTTATCAAAGTGGCCGAAAGCAACTAGATAGCCATGATAGGACACCGGCAAAAGACGAAATATTGTAAACGCTTTCTATGCGTTCCACAGATTTCAGATTTCAAATATTGCTCATAGTTGAAACACTGTATGTTATTGACACTAGTACCTACATCTTCAGCGTCCTTGCGATACGTCGCTTGTAACGGAATATTGATTTATTACTTGAGATTACGTCTTGTGTGACGGAGTTTATTTACTGGCGGATTATTATGTAAATTGGGAATAAATCTTCTTTATCGTTAGGAATGTAAATCATATTGCTTCATTTAGTGGTTGAGTTAACGTAATAAGCGTTTGATGATCACATGAAAGGCTCATCCAAATCTATATAATATACATGCTCTAGTTAGACACGTGTATGTATTTTTTTCTTTATAAATTGTTCTTTTTTGTCATCGTATTTGTGTCCTTTGGTAAAATCTGACGCAATCTCATCTCAGTAAAAGCTTTTACAATATTATGTAAATTCGATTTTCTTTTACAGATGGAAATTAAATTCGATGGTTTGCAACGTTCTTCATACTAGAAACTTTTTTGACTACGAATATTTTTTAATTTTTTTTTTCAGAATTATCACTAATTTGTACAATTAATAACGTTACCAATATCAAAGAATAACCAATGACAGCCGGGATTAAAAACTCGTGAAAAAGTGATTTTTGAGATATGGAAGAAATTAGTCATGGATAGAGTTCCATCCACAGACCAACCAATTGAAAGACGCTCGAAAATATTATTCAGTGTCAAAGATTTGTGCCTTTATGACGGGCCCCCCTTAGTGGGTCGAATCCTGCCGGGGTCGCAGGACTATCGAGTAACCATGGCCCCGGAACATATAGGGCCTTTGAAGGACACCGTGGATTTTAGTCAGTAGGTACAAGTTGACTGATTGGTTACACACAAAGATTCAACCGAAGATAGCAACCGAGAAAGGTTATTAATTTGCAGCATCATCTGAAACTATGCAATAACCAAAACCTCTTCTTTAACGTCTATCCCTCGGATAAAAAACACAATTCTTTCACACAAAACTTTGAACTCCACATATACTGTTGCGGTAAGATTCCTTTAAGAAATATCCAGCAGATAAATTGAGAGTGTTCGTAAAGCGAGACAAAATACGGTCTCGTGGGGAGATATATAGCGTGGAGTTGGCGTGTCTGTCCGGTCCACGCTATAAATATAAGTAACAGTTGTTGAGGGAGGAAAGTGGTAGCTATGTGTTTACGATCGAAGATTATTTTACATTGAACATAAGGTCGTGGGCAAAGTGTTGTTGACCTTGTCTTGTGGAAATTTAACATATGACGTAAAATTTGGTGTTCTTTTGCGTGAGCCTTCACAAATTACTGGTGTGATGATATTTTATGTCTTTATTATTGTTCGTGTTCGAATTCCGTACGCACAGTGTGCAAAATCTCGGCTGGACCAGACATCATGAGTGAAACTAAGCAAGAGATACCTTATAATATTCTAAATTCATTCATAATTTTCCGGCGTAGCAATTCTTTTTAGTTTCAGAGAAATTAAACTCCAAAGTTAATCCATTTTCGGTATTAAGAAAGTACAAAAAGTACAATTTCTCTGAAAAGAAAACCTTCAATGTAAATTTCTTGGCCCAGTTATATTACGCATATAAGACGACATTTATCAAGCTTTGTTACATCTCCGAAATACAATGGACGATGGAGTAAATTCAAGATTTCATTAAAAACGTTTCAATTTTTTTTATCGTTCTTACTGCGTGCTTAGCGATCAAACTTATTAAATATACTAAGAAACTTATGTTGTCTATAACTCAGAAAAAAATCACTTGTTAATACTGTAAAGCGAACGAGATAATCGTTTCTAAAGTTTGTAATGCCAATAGCGCCTGTGATTTTGTTAAGGCAATTTTACTTAAGGTGGTTTGCTCTTACATTTTCTAAAGGCACTAAGGCAACTTTGATTTGCTAATGATGAACAAGACGACGACATCGATGAACTTTCTAAAGAAAATGTAATTCAACATGACATGCGTGACAACTAGCATTTTTGAAGAGTAAACCAGTTTTAAGTGACAACTCTAAAAATATTTCTTTCCTCTTAGTGCCTTTAGAAAATGTAAGAGCAAACCACCTTAAGTAAAATTGCCTTAACAAAATCACAGGCGCTATTGGCATTACAAACTGTAGAAACGATTATCTCGTTCGCTTTACAGTATTAACAAGTGATTTTTTTCTGAGTTATAGACAACATAAGTTTCTTAGTATATTTAATAAGTTTGATCGCTAAGCACGCAGTAAGAACGATAAAAAAAATTGAAACGTTTTTAATGAAATCTTGAATTTACTCCATCGTCCATTGTATTTCGGAGATGTAACAAAGCTTGATAAATGTCGTCTTATATGCGTAATATAACTGGGCCAAGAAATTTACATTGAAGGTTTTCTTTTCAGAGAAATTGTACTTTTTGTACTTTCTTAATACCGAAAATGGATTAACTTTGGAGTTTAATTTCTCTGAAACTAAAAAGAATTGCTACGCCGGAAAATTATGAATGAATTTAGAATATTATAAGGTATCTCTTGCTTAGTTTCACTCATGATGTCTGGTCCAGCCGAGATTTTGCACACTGTGGTACGGTATAAATATTTGTATGAGCTATAAGTGATTTTTCCGGGTGTGGTGGTGGGTATTGTTTTTCTTAATTATGTTTGTAAACTCACACACGATACAGGAAAAATACCTTATATTCGGTAAATTGAAAAAAAAAAAACATAATGCCCCCAGTACAAAAATAAAGTTCCTAAAGTTCAAATCAGTAAAGACTGTATAAAGCCAAGCCTTATCATCGACAACTATGTTTTCTTGCTACAGCACGTTATAACCGCCAGTCGGTATATATTTATGTGAAGTTAACACGAATCTCTTTGTAGATTGCGGACTTCGTTCGCCGTTACTATGATTTATAGATTACAATTACGGTGAACATCATTCTTGGGTCAGCAGTGAGTTATGACGTCAATCGCGGAGGTAATAATATATGATACGAGTTGCTGGTGATAAGGAATTTCATTCTGGGCATTTCCCTCTAATAGCATATTGTTCTGGGGTCGCGGAACATAATATTGGATCGAAAATGTGTTAAAATTCTAATATGGTTTGCTGATTTACGATGATGTTCGTTGGTCCTGTGGCGAAAGTTAAGTTTATTAGTCTGTAGGCACATGCTTGGTTATGGCCACGTATTTTTGATAATATTACACTGTATTAATGTGCAGAATTAAAAAGAATAAAACGTCAATTTCATTAATTTCGTGTCTTGTTACTCAAATCAAGTTTTAATAAGTAATGTAATTATACCTATTACCTGGTGATTTGTATTACAGGCATTTTATGTCCAACTCAAACACCAGCTCCTCACATTGCCAATAAAAAAGCAAACAGTGTGTAATAACCTAGAATAAGCGTATCATTGTGAGGAGAAATAAAGAATTTTATTATTATTATAATTATACCTTGTCCAACCGCATTTTGCACAATCTAAGACTGAAACCCAAAACTTAACAATAAATAAATTTACAAATACGAGTAATCAATTTGTCCGTTAATCCAAACTTTTAATTTACCATCTTTCAATTCGTCCCTTTCACGAACCATGTCTTCATAAAACATACTCTACAACCTTCCAAAAAGATTTTTCCTTCATAATTCATACATAGGTATAAAATATGCGTGTCAACATGTGCTCCAGGGTGTTTCCTCCCATCATTTAGGGATATTATTGGGGAAAGTTTGCAAAAGCGTATAAAAGACAAATTGCCGACCCATGGCTAACGAGACCCATTTATTTTTATCTTACCTTTCGATTTGTCACCCTATTTGCGTATGTATATGGTATATTTTGAAATAGAATACCGCTGTTTTGCCCTTTTTTCGTGTATGAAAGTTAGGTATTTTAAAATTGGTTTACAAAAAATAAAAAAAGCCTTTCGTGGCTTTCTGGTTTAACAGACACACCTGTGCCATACATAACCCAACTTCGTTCAGTTTTACGAAATAAATAAATTGTTGTACTAAAAAATCGGAACATGTTCTATGTGTCAATCCAGGTTACGTACCTTCTGGTTGTTGCATAAAAGAGTAACACAGATCCTTCCATCCATACTCATAAAGTTTCGCATTTAAAATATGAATAAGATTGTATGTAACTTATTTAATTCTGTAACCATTCCTTTGAACAATTCACTTAAAAACAGTCCTTATCCAATTATATTATTTGTTCCCTTACAGCCTACCACACAAGTTATCACTCCACATTGTCCACTATACATAATGTGGTACAGCCTCATCATGTTCTCGGCTGTACACTATTTGGCCGGGACGCCGGCACGGTCGGGACAGAGTCGATGGGCGGCATTCGATTATCCAATAATTGCTTGTCTGAGTGGTGGTCCTGTGTAGTGCGGGGGAGGAGAGGTGGCGACACTGTCCACTAGTGTCCAGTCAACTGGACAATTTGTACAACACTGTCAAAGTGATAGGAACTCTTGGATGAGTTGCTAAGTTGATTGGATTGGTTCATGTAATCTTACTAATGTAATTTATTACTGAACGGATTTGGATGAAAAGCACACCTATATTTTTTAACCTGGATTAACACATAGTATAGTTTTTATTCCGATTTTATTTTCTCTTGGAATATTACTCTTATATATATTAATGTTTTTTTTAAAGTGAAATAAGATATGACTCGAGAGGCTGTAAAGTAATATTAAACAACCTACTAAACCTACATAAATTGTGACGCTGATAAAACTATAGCAGTGTTATCAAGGACGTTCGTGAATCGTAAGAGTACAAAAACGTGACAAGATGACTTGCTAATCAAATATATAAAACAGTGATAAATGCTAAAAAACAGTGATCAGAGATAAGAGAAGGCTCCAAACCAGTGTAATGAATGTGATATAAAGTGAACTAAAAGTGAATAAACGATTAATCCTAAAAATTAACTCCATCCAAAACAATAACAAATTAAGGACCCGTTTTTTATTTGAAATTTGTTTAAAACAACGCCATCTCGTGATTAAATGGAGGAGGATGGAGGAGTAAAAAGCTATAAGTTCATAAAAATATAAGACTTTTTGTAACTTAAAATGTGCATGGAAGTAAATTAAAAACATTGAATAGTGATTTGTGCATGTCTGTGGACCGAAGTAAAACAAAAATCGTAAGTGAAAACACGACAAAAAACATTAAGATTCAAGATAATTTCAAACCGTAACAGTCGTAACTCACTATCTCTCTAACAAAGAATTGAACTTTGAACCCACAAAATAATTGGATGATGATGTAGTAGTCAAAGATCAAGAACCAACTGGCTATCTAATTTCACCTGAGTAATTAATGTCTATTTGGCGCAGAGGCATAAGCGCCTACTCTATCTTCGAGTGGAATCGATTGGCCTCGAGTTCAAATCCTACATGACACAAAAAGCACATTGACTTTTTTTGAACGATTTATTTAAATAGTAGTATCTAAAATGAATTTCTTCGAAAATATCACGCTACGAAGTCAACGAAGACGATCCGATACAGAAATATTAACGTTCAATGATTCCAGTTCAAATGATTCGACAATAGAGGGCGCCACTAACTGCAGTGTACCAAATATAACAGATGAAGATAATGAGATAATAGAGGACCTCAAACGCCAAATTCAAGAATTAAATTCGCAATTGCAGGCGGCGCATGACGAAATAAATAACCTATCCATCGAAAACACAGAACTAAAGACAGCAATGGACAGTATAAACTCAAAACATAAACTGATAGAAAAAGCAACAAAAAGGTTGGCTAGCGAGATTAGAACACCAAGTAAGAAATCCACACTGTCTACACCTATTAGAGGAACACCACAAAAACAACGCATAAAAAATCCAGGATTCGGGACTCCGGAGTTGTTTACCCCCACTCAAGCTGACCCCCAAAATAATGTGAGCAAAATTCGTAATAGTCAGAAAATGAAGAAGACATCTAACTCAACACAGCAGGGACAGAGCAACAAACTTTGTATAATTAGTAGTAACCAAAACAATAAAATTCTAGCCATAGCTCAAAATACTTTTCCCTGTCACCAAATCTGTCACTATCTTCTACCTAATACTGGAATAAAAACATTAATAAGCAGCATTCATACAAAAGTTGCTGAATACACGATGAAGGATAATTGTATAATATTCATAGGTGAAAATGACTTTAGACAAACAAATAATTATTTTGACTTAATATTGGCTATTCGAGAATCATTGTTAGCCATAAAACACACAAATATAATACTATGCTTACCAACTTATAAACATCATTATTATTCAACTATGTATAATTTTAGAGTAGAAATGTTCAGTAATCTTCTATACCAGGATATACAAAACCATAATTATGCTACCTACATTATGTGACTCAAACTTAAACTTATCGTGCGACTACACCATGTTTCATAAGCGTAATGGACGTATTAATAACTATGGAATTAGAACTATTTTCAATGATTTAAAAAGCTATGTATATGCTAACATGAATGATTTTTTTTCTATGAGAAACCCTTTACAATGTGTTTCTCCTAGTTCTTATTGTTCATGTAATAATACTGATACTCCTGAGCAACAGCTTTTTCGTGTATGACAGCTTATGCATATTACATCAAAACATAAATGGACTTTTGGCTAAGAGTGACATAATAACGATTCACTTAGACACGGTAGCAAACACTGGCAAGTGTGCTCATATCCTCTGCTTTACAGAGCACAATATGAAGCTGGGCGACGTTGACTTTTTGAACATACCGAACTATACTTTGGCTGCATGCTTCACTAGAACAACACGAAATGGTGGTTCTTGTATTCTAGTAAATAACTCTTTACATTTCACAGAAATTGAATCAGTAAAAAATGTAAACATTCCAAACGTGTTTGAATCCTGCGCAATCGAGTTAACTGACCATAAAATTATAATACTATGCATATATCGAATTCCCAATAATACTAAAATTAATATTTTCTTTAATAATTTGACTTACTTATTACAACAATTTTGCTATAAAAATAATAAAAAAATAATAATATGCGGTGATTTTAATATTGACATTCTTCAGAATAATAAAAGTTCTGCGCTATTCAAACGTATTTTAAAGGAGTTCAATCTTAATATAGAAATAAAGCAACCCACGCGCCCTAGTAGTGGTACGTGTTTGGACAATATTCTTCACAACATGCGTGGCTGTAAAAGTGAATTACTTGAGTTAGGCGTCTCTGATCACACAGCGCAAATCATGAAGTTTCCTGTACATCGGACATGTATCTTAAAATACTATTACGTAAATAAACGCGACTACAGTCAAGAAAACATCAATCTATTTAGGAGGTGTCTTGCTAGTCTTACTTTCTCTGAGGTACACGAAACGGATGATGTTAACGAAAGCTATGATAAATTTTTTGAACTATTTAAATTATTTTACGATCTGTGCTTTCCTATAATAAAACGTAAAATCTCTACAGTAATAAGACCAAAATGGATAAGTCGGGGAATTAAATGCTGTAGTAAAAAGAGAAGAGCATTGTTATGGACTTACAGAATACAACGAAATAGTGATACAAAAGCGGCTTTCAAATCATTCTCAAAGAGATATCAAAAAGTGATCAAACTGACACAAAAAGCTCAAAACAGCTATTTTATAGGAACTAGCACTAACAAGTCTAAAGCAACTTGGAGGGTAATCAATTCTATGAAATCTAATATTCCCAAAACTACTATAAATGCAATTAATGTAAATGATAAGTGTATTACAAATCCTAAAATTATAGCAAGACATTTTAATGATTATTTTATAGACTCAATTGAATCAAATGCGGACACTTTGCCAACTAATAATACAAAAACGGACACATTGTCAGGATCATATAAATCCATGTTTATGCAACCAACAAGTCCTCAAGATGTATTGACAATAATAAACAATCTTAAAAACACGTCCAGTACAGGTTATGATGATATTGATACAAGGGTAGTTAAATCAGTAGCAAACATTGTAGCGCCTATACTAAGCGACATTATAAATAAAATTATAGAAAATGGGGTTTTTCCTGAAAAGTTAAAAGTTTCCATTATCAAACCCGTACATAAAAAAGGCGACAAATCAAAAGTTAGCAACTACAGACCAGTAGCGTTAATACCTATTTTCTCTAAAGTTGTTGAGAAAGTTATATCGCACCCCCAGATCAACAAAGACGTAAGTGCGATTACGTCAATTTTTTTTTATTGCAGTTTTGGATAGTATAAGTAAAGATACATGCGCTCAATTTTTTCCGTGACATTTTGACTCAAAATGAGGCTTTTATACCAAAAAAAAAATTTTGGCGTCGATTAAGTGCAAAATTTTGTCAATTAATAAAGTCGATAGACCAACATAAGAACGTAAAATTTCATTAAAATACACCTAATCCTGCTTAAGTTCTTGTTTCATTAAATAAAGCAAAAATGTCATAATTGTATCTCATATTATGCTTTTTAATGCCTAATGAAAAAAAGGTTTTCTTAAAATAATACCGATTACATCCCATCACAAATAAAAATAATCAAACAAAAAAGCCGTATTTCCTTATTTACGGGTGCACTCGCACACATTTTCGAAATAATCATTTTTACGCCTTTTTTCCATTCACGATTTGATCTACTTGGACGGAAGTAATCACGCACTCGTCACATAAACAATTCGAAAGGTCTGGGTACTTACCCTTATAACGCATGGAGCTGGAGGAAGAATTGAGCAAAATACACTTGAATATCTTGGGATTATCTAACCTCCGAAGAGAGGGTCAGGATACAATAGTTCTAGATTCGGGCAACATGCTCTTCTAGCGGGAAGGAGAGCGTAAATCCCAGGGTAGTGTTGGATTTCTCGTCCACAGGTCCCTCATCAACAACGTTATGACAGTCGACAGTGTGTCGAGTAGGGTAGCATACCTTATACTCAGGATTACCATCCGGTATTCGCTGAAGGTCATACAGGTTTAAGCACCGACCTCGACACATTCTGATGATGAAGCAGAGGCATTGTATGAGGAGATATCCGAGGCCATACATACTTCGAAATATACTTCACCATTGTTATGGGGGACTTCAACGCGAAGGTAGGCGCACGGAATGGCGATGAGTTGAGAGTGGAGCCATGTAAGTATTGGCAGCGAAACCATAGGAGGCAGCGGCTGGTCGCCTTCATGGAAAAAGAAGAAATCCATGTAATGAACTCCTATTTCCAGAAGCGGCTATCAAAGAGGTGGACGTGGATAAGCCTCGATGGTACTACCAGAAATGAAATTGACTTCATCATGATGACCAAGAAGCGAATATTCAGTGATATCTCTGTGATCGCCAAGGTAAAAACCGGTAGCGATCACCAAATCGTCCCAGGCACATTAAATATTCAATTTGAAGCTTGAAAGGTCTCTTCTAGTGAAGTCCACGCTACGATCTGGTCCTGCCCACATCTAGAACCCCGAAGACTTCCAACTGGAACTACACAATCGCTTCCAATGCCTAACCGAATGCGAAACTATGGACGAGATTAACAATGGGTTGGTGGAAACTGTCCAAGCTGTGCGGTCCAAGTTCTTTAAGACCCTGCGCCATCAAGTTGATCTAACCCAGACCGAGATGAGACTGCAATCTTCAGCTGATATTTCTAAATCAATGCGACGTGACCTTCGCGCCTATAGTGCGGCACGGATCAAAGAGGTAATCGAGCCGAACCAGGGCTCAAAATAAATACTTTGCGAAGATTTTTAAGCCTTCGCAAAGAATTTGTTTATTAGGCAAAGCCAAATAACAAAGCTGAAGATTAACGACGGCAGCATCATTTCGACGAAACCGTAAATACTGAGAGAGCTTGAGAGGTTATACGGACAGTTATACACATCAACATGACAACCCATTGTCTGTACAGGTCGAGACGCAAGAGCTAAACTGACTCGACACTACACTGAGGATATCCCGGACATCAGCCTGTAAATAAATAAATAAAAAATAAAAATAAAAAAATAAAAAAGCCTTTTATTTCTTGCCAATTAAATTAAAAAAATAAAACAAATAGTGTAAGAGGTGTTGGTAGGGGTTTCACACTCGAAGGAAACACACACGACGTTTTCAGGAGATGTATTTCAACGAACACAGTTACAGGTGATGAGGTGATACAGAATTTACAAGCGATGATGGATGGTTTTGGATGTAAATATAGGGATATTCCCGTCGACCAAGACCTTAGGACGAAGGTCGGGAAATGAGGTCCCTCTATCCAAAAACTCCTTACGGATAATATTTAGCAACAGCTATCAGAGGTGTCCCTGGTAACCTTTCCAAGTAGGACGAAATTCCAGAATGCACTCTCTAGGTAGCTGTGAACTGAAGAAATTTATTGATCCAGCGAGGGTCATTAAGTCACGGAGAATCTTAACACCGCGATTCAGAAATGCGCGTCATAGGCACAGCGCCATCTAGTGGTGAGCGGCGGAACCTTTTTATTGACAACTGGATCAGTAAACTTCTGTTACTTATAATATCTAATATACATGATAGATGGTGTGTTACAATCTCCCCCTCAGTCCTCAAAGACGTCTCGGCGTGGAGGACTGGATAGTGGGTTATTGTTTTCTAGGGCGTCCACGTCCTCGTTTGGGCCCCGATGAAGGCTTGCTGGCAACTTTCTCCTTTCTTGGCCGTCCTCTTCTTCGAAGTGGTTGCACGGGTTCGGGAACTGTTTCAAGGCTTTCACCTTTATATGGAGTCAAAGCGGAAACATGATAGAGACCGATTGGATTAGTAGGATCATCTGGAGAAGCTACTTTAAAAGAGGTGGGCCCATGTTTATTGAGGATGACATATGGTCCATCTCTACGTGGCGCAAATTTGGCAGTTACACCTTGGGCTCCCTTGCTCACGGGGTGTAGGTTAACTAGTACCAAATCGCCGGGTTGATACTGTGGATGTTCACGCCTATGCTTATCAACATATGCTTTTCGTGACTCCTCCTTCATTTCTTGTACTTCTCTCGCCTTGATTAAGGTCTCCGCTAGTTGTACAAGTTTTGGAGTTATCTCTGGTATTATATTTTCAGAAGTGACTATATTTCGAAAATCAACTTCGTTGTCTCGGGGGGATCTTAGTTCCCTTCCGAACGTCAAATACGCTGGGGTTTTACTTGTTGTAGAACCGGTGGTACTATTCATAGCGAAACGAATCGCTGGTAAAAGCTCAGACCATACATTATGTTTCCCTCTTTGTACCATTATAGCTAGTTGGGTCTTTAAGTCGCGATTCTTGCGTTCAACAGGATTAGCTTCAGGGTGATACAACGGGGTATATTGATGTTTTATGTTCAGGGTGTACATAACTTGTTGCATTACAGCACTCACAAACTGAGTTCCATTATCACTTATTACTCGGCGTGGCATCCCATATCTTAGAAAAACTTCGTTGATCAGAGTTGTTGCACAGGTTTCAGCAGTGGCAGTAACTAAACCGAAAAGCTCCACCCAGCGGGTAGCGACATCTTCAACGATTAATATCCAAGTTTTCCCATCTTCTGTTTGTGGCAGAGGTCCAAACAAATCAAAAGAAACTACTTCAAATCGTTGGCACATGCTTGTAGTTTGCAGTAATCCAGCCGGTTTCTGATTACAGGGTTTATACCGTTGGCACTCCAAGCAATTCTTCACGTAACTTGCAACATAGCTACGCATCCCACTCCAATAGTATCTGTTAGCTATCTTCTTGTAAGTTTTCTCAGCCCCATAGTGTCCTGCTAATGGATCATCATGGTAGGCACTGAGAACGTTTGCCCACTCGTGACCAGGTACAACGAGTTGAGCATCATCAGCTTCGGAATCAGGATGTAACCTGTATAGCATACCATTATTCATAAGGTATCCTTTGTTACTCCAGTATACAGCATCCTCTGTTCCATTAGTTTCTTCTAAGGCTCCTATTATTTTCTGAATTTTGCCATCCTTCATCTGTTCTTCTCGGATTTCTTTAATACTCCTCGTGGGCATATCCACGATTATAGAACATATCTCACAGTTAGGATTATCCTCACAACACGGTGGTCTTGACAACGCATCAGCCACAGTATTCAGTTTACCAGGTTGGTAGCTAATATTAATAATGTTGAATGTTTGGAGTTGTAATGCCCATCTAGCCAAACGTCCGGTTGGGGATTTTAGGTTCATTAACCATTTTAAAGCTTGGTGGTCAGTTACCACAGTCACAGGTTGACCTTCAACATATGCTCTAAATTTATTTAGTGACCAGATTACGGCTAATGCTTCTCGTTCAGTAGTAGAGTAATTCTTTTCAGCGGTCGTGAGCAATCTGCTCGCGTATTCAACGGGATGCTCATCTTCCTTCTCCCCCTGGACCAGAACTGCTTCACGCACATAACTACTGGCATCAGTCTTCAGAATGTAGGGCTTTGTTTCGTCGCAGTGCTCTCCAAGCAAGGATAGTTTGTTGGTATCAATAAAAACATCTAGGTAGTCGACAAATATTTTATTTAAAATTTCCTTTTGACCACCACCTATGTCAATACTATAAAAGTGATAGCCACCATCAGAGTCCGTAGGTTCGTTTGCACTAGGAAACAGTTGGATTGAATGCGGGGATAATGTTACTTCCGCTTCCTTGACGTTAACTTCCGCATCACGCATCATATATTCTGCGAAAGCAGGTAAGTAACCGTCGAAAACCCTTTTTGCTTTCTTAGCAGGTGACAGCTGTAGTGGTATTAATCTGTATCCTGGGGAACCCTCAGGAAGAGCGGCAGCACTTGATGATGCAATAGCCGCTGAAGGCATTCCTTCTGTGATATCAAAAGCAACACTGGCCGAGTTGCTATTCGCTTCTTCAAAGGTAGCGAATTCCTCCTCATATAGCTCATAGGTCGAGTCAGCGTCAAGGAATTCCCAAGTAAACTGAGGAAGGTTGAGCACCATTTTTGCGTCTTGCATAAACCCGACGCCTAGTAGAGTTCGGTTGTCCCTTGAATTTGGCAAAACAATGAAGCTGGTCGGAATGATGCGGTCCTCTAACTTTACAGGAACTAGTACCTTCTTTACTCGTTGGTTTTTCCCGATGCCATCGGCCAGAGTAATCTTTACCGTTTCTTCGTGAAACTTGTATCCTTTGTTTATCAGCTGCTGGTATAACTGGTACGATGCGATGCTGGTCTTCGCACAAGTGTCGACGTATGCTGTCCCTTTAATACCATCTACCTCAATAAATACTATTGGCCTGTTTCTTACATCTGTTTGGACATCAACTGGGCAGAAGGCTAGGTTTGTTGATGGCAGTGACCGTTGTTTATTGGCGCAGCAGGTTGGGCAGCTACTGCGAACTACACCGGGTGTACCACAGCCGTAACAGGTCACTTTGGGTGCGGATGGAGATGGAGCTTGCGTCGTTTTGGTAGTAGCTGTTTTAGCTTGACTCTCAGGAACGGGTTCAGTTGCCTCTAGTTCTCTCTGCTTCTTTTTCAGCTTCCTACAGTGTTCGGTAGCATGGCCGGAGAAGTGACAGAACCCGCACTTCACCTTGGGTTTCACGGTTGGATTTGGCTTGGCTTCCTTGTCACCTTTATCCGGTTTGTCGATCCACATTTGTTCGACACCCCGAGCTGCTTCCAATAACTCGTCGTAAGATTTAATCGAGTTGCGAGGAATTTTATCTCGTATTCGGTGTTTGAGTTGGCCGTATATCATGTGAAGCTGATGTGATTCCGGTATTTCGGGTTCCGGAAGTTGCGCAAAAAGCATTCGCTTGTGAGCGATGAAGCTTTCAGTGGTTGCTCGTGGGTCTTGCTTTTCTGAGACTATTTCCTGGAATACCACATAAGCTGGTTTCCTTGGGGCAAAAGCGTGACGAAGTCGCTCTTCGAAATCCGCCCATGTGGAGACATGCTTTTTAACTCCCTGCCACCACACTGCAGCTTCACCCTTGAGGAGTAGTGGTAATCCAGTGAGCGCTTCTGCATCACTTACATTTTCAATTTGCTTGAAAACTGTCACTGCTGCCAAAAAAGCTTCTGTCACTTCGGAGTCCTTGGTCCCGTCAAATTCAGCTTTACAGGTAGTAAACGAACCGTGTCTTCCTGGTGAAAGTTTCGACAGCAGCGCCTCAAACTGAGTATCAGACATGGTGACCGACATCTCTGCTTTCCCTTCTGTAGCTGGTGTTGTTGTTGTCCGTCCGTAGCGTGTGATGTACTTTGGTTTCTCTTCGAGGTCCACGTTGGTCGCCAGATTGTAAGAGGTGTTGGTAGGGGTTTCACACTCGAAGGAAACACACACGACGTTTTCAGGAGATGTATTTCAACGAACACAGTTACAGGTGATGAGGTGATACAGAATTTACAAGCGATGATGGATGGTTTTGGATGTAAATATAGGGATATTCCCGTCGACCAAGACCTTAGGACGAAGGTCGGGAAATGAGGTCCCTCTATCCAAAAACTCCTTACGGATAATATTTAGCAACAGCTATCAGAGGTGTCCCTGGTAACCTTTCCAAGTAGGACGAAATTCCAGAATGCACTCTCTAGGTAGCTGTGAACTGAAGAAATTTATTGATCCAGCGAGGGTCATTAAGTCACGGAGAATCTTAACACCGCGATTCAGAAATGCGCGTCATAGGCACAGCGCCATCTAGTGGTGAGCGGCGGAACCTTTTTATTGACAACTGGATCAGTAAACTTCTGTTACTTATAATATCTAATATACATGATAGATGGTGTGTTACAATAGGAATTAAAAAATAAACATTCAACAAAAAAATTAGAATTGAAAAAATACAATTAATCAAATTAAAATCAATTTAAAACAAGTTGTACAAATAATAATTGGATTAATACATTAAAATTTTTAAGTAATTCAATAAATAACTATTTGCTATAATTTTGATCGTATTGATATTATGTGCAAGAACCCCTTTTAGGTGAAGGCCTCCTCCAGAGATTGCCATGCATCCCTATTTCTTGCTGCTGTTGCCCAGTCCCTGCCGGCTATCTGAATGATGTCATCTGCCCACCGTGTTTGCGGCCTGCCTCTCTTTCTGTGGCCTCATCAGCCTGTACGAGATTAGAATTACTCTTCAACAGTTCAAGAATAACAAGGCTCTGAATAGCAAGGTGAGGACTGAATCACAGCAGAACGTCTGAGAGCGGGTGGAAAACCGGTACTTCTAGTCCTCCAGAAGTTATTTAATTCCGTCATACTCGAAGGTACTACGCCAGAAGCATGGCACAGGAGTGTGTTTGTTCTTTTCTTCAAAAAGGGTGATAACATCTTGCTGAAGAACTACAGGCCAATCTCACTTCTGAGCCATGTATGTATACAAGATGTTCTCAAGAGTCATTACGAACCGACTCAATCGTATGTTTGATGACTTCCAGCCTCCAGAACAAGCCAGTTTCCGAAAAGGTTCTAGTACCATAGACCACATACACACGCTCTGCCAGATTATATAGAAGAGAGAGGAGTACAATCGACCATTATGTCTAGCATTTGTGGACTATGAAAAAGCCTTCGATTAATCGAAACCTGGGCAGTATTGCAGTCAGTCCTTCCAACGATGTGATATCGACTATAGGTTTATCGAAGTGTTGAAGTGCTTGTATAGAAATGCCACCATGTCCATCCGACTTCAGGAATAGAGCACGAAACCAATTCAATTGCTGAAAGGCGTGAGACATCAGGGAGACGTTATTTCTCCGAAACTGTTCCCGAACGCGTTGGAGGACGTTTTCAAGCTCTTGGAATGGAACTGACTCGGCATCAATATCAATGGTGAATACATCAGTCAATTTCGATTTGCCGACGATAGACTCATCATATCAGAATCGTTGGAGCACCTCAATACTATGCTCAGCGACCTAAGTATCGTTTCCCTACAGGTGGACCTGAAAATAAACATGGACAAGACGAAAATCATGTCGAATGTCCATGTGGCACCCGTTCCTATTGTTGTTGGGAATGATAATCTCGAAGTTTTAGATATTTATACTTACCTTGGACAGATTGTTCAGTTAGGTAGGTCCAAGTCCCAGTTTTTAACCAGTGTGTGTTGCCAGTGATGACATATGGTTCTAAAACGCGGTCTTTGACTGCTGGCCTTTTGGAGAGACTAAGTGTCACTCAACGAGCAATGGAAAGAGCTATGCTCGCTATTCTTTGCCGAATAAATCCGCAACTTGGATATTCGGCGAAGAACCAGAGTCACTGACAAAGCTCGTAAAATTTGCAAGTTAAAGTGGCAATGGGCAGGCCACATCGCTCGTAGAAATGAAAACCGGTAGGGAAGAAAAGTTCTCGAGTGGCGACCACGGACCGGAAGACGCAGCATTAGGCATCCCACTAGGTGGACCGACGACATCGCGAGAGTCGCGAGCAACCGAGCGATGGATGCAAGTGGCAAATTGTCGTTCGGCGTGGCGGTCTAAGAGGGAGGCCTATGTTCAGCAAAGGACGTCTTCCGACTGATGATGATGTTTAGTAATTGGTATATTTAATAAATAATGTAAGATTTTTGTTGATGCCACATTTTGAGGTTTTTCTAAGAATTTGTATTTAGAAACCGTTCTTAGTTAAACTTATCAGAAAGATTATAATTCACTGTTAATTTTATTATCTCTTATCAGGTTTTGTTAAGACTATTATTATAATAAAGTGCAATTTTATAAAAACCTTTTTTATTACACCGCTGAAATATATTTTACTTATAAACGTAATATTACTTACAGTTTATAGTTCAATTAAACATACTGTAAAAAAGCCCGTATTCATACTTAATACCATATTTTAGTTTTATGTTTTAACAAACAAAGCTGTAAAAGCGTCATACAATTCGGTATGTAAAATAAAATTAAGGCAAAAAGGGCTTAAACAGTACTTAGCTCCTGTATTTTATCATAGTATAGAACTTCGTAACAGACGTAAGCATGAGTAGTTACAGTTTAAAAAATATTTAGAAAGCAAAGATTGGAATAAAAGTCATTACGTTTGAGTATTGGTCATAAATAAATAAGGAAAACATCTGTAAAACATTAAACATTAAATATTGACTACCACGATAATTTAAGGTGTTTCGAATATATACAAAGAAAAAGGTTAATTTTTTTACTATTTTTTGATATATAACAAAAGATCATAGAGTCAAAAACTAAAAAGATACACCTGGTTAAACAGTTTTTTTGCTCCCCTGTAAAGTTAGTGAATTCCACTTACGCCTTTATTGGTCTGGGGGTGCGATATATAGCAGTGTGTATAACTACCTTGAAAAAAATAACATGTTTTGTAAAGAACAGATGGGATTTAGGAAAAACAAAACCATTAACATGGCCCTATATAAATTTCTTGAAAAAATTCATTATAACATGGACAATAGAAAACCAATTGTGGCAATGTACATGGATATGACTAGAGCGTTTGATTATGTTAACCATAAAGTGCTGCTAGCTAAGCTCTCCAGTTTTGGCATCAGAGGGAATATACTCAATCTCATACAATCTTACTTGGAGGATAGAAAACAAATTACCCAGATAAGACAAGTGGATTTTAAAACTAAAAGTGAAGTAATATTTTCTTCTGACTCGAGAGTGCTACGTTACGGTGTTCCGCAGGGTTCTATATTGGGACCGTTGCTCTTCATTTGTTACATAAATGACTTTCCCGAAGCCATTTCTCACCAGATGTCCTTGTTTGCAGACGACAGCACAGTTATATACAATAGTGGTAGTATTGAAGAAATAGTAAAAGACGTTGATGCTAGTCTAGTTACGATAATGGACTGGTTAAAAATGAATAATCTCAAAATTAATCTAACTAAAACTAGCATAATGAATTTTAAAATCAGACAAACGGTGCAACCACAATTTCAAATTAATTATAAAGGAGATCCAATACTTGAATCTAACGTGACTAAGTTTCTTGGCCTATATATTGATAACAATATGTCTTGGAGGACCCAAATTGATAATGTGTGTGGGAAACTTAGTAAGTTTTCCTATGCTCTTAGGATGCTAGGTAAAATTGCAAACACGACGGCACTCTTAGCAGCTTATCATGGTTACGTTGCCTCCACCTTGCGATATGGTCTGATATTTTGGGGCAATGGAGTTCATGTTGAGCAAGTACTTATAGCACAGAAGAAATGTATTCGTGCTATATGCAAAATAAAACGAACTGAGTCATGCAAGCCACATTTCCAGAACTTAAAAATATTAACTGTACCATCACTGTATGTGTATGAAGCTTGCGTTTTTGTAAAAAACAATATGCATCTCTATAGACCTGTCGAAAGTAAACGACGCTCAAATAAGTTGCACTTGGTTTATACTAGAACCAAATTTTTCCATAAAAGTATATATGCAATGGCTCCCAAACTGTACAATAAATTACCGAATCAAATTACTTCAGCCAATTTAAACAATTTTAAACATCAGCTTTTTAAATTATTGATTGACAAGGCATATTACTCGGTCGATGAATTCCTTAATGACAAATTTTGAATAGGCATCATTATGGATTTAACTTAGTTTTGGAATTTTTTCATTTTGTATAATTTGACATTTTTGTATGATTTGATAATTTTAATAATCCAAAGTTTTAATGACATTTATTTTAATACTGCTGAAATTGAAAATTGTAATATTGTTGAGATCTTATTTTATTTTAGTTCTGAATTTTTAATATTTTATTTCACATTTGATGACTGTAGATTTTTGTTAGACTTAAATGGTGAATTTTAATTGTTACAATAATTTTAGCGTCGATATTTTGTATGCCTTTTTGGCGGAGCATAGGATGGACCAAACATTTTTTTATAACATCTTTTATACCCTGTGTTCACAAAATTAATAAATGAATTTGAATTTGAATTTGAAAACTTGGAACTGAAACTTTTGGCCGAAATATTAATTTTAAACATCCACAAAGAGACATAAATATGAAAATACATTAGTGAAGATGAGTCTCACATTAGATCCTTCAGAAATTAACAATTGTATTCATATTTTAACGGACTACGAAAAAAGGAGGAGATTCTCAATTCTACTTTTTTTTTACTATCTAAATTTTTATACAGTTTCCGGTTTCGGTCTGTTCAAACATAAAGAGAAAGTAACTTGATCAATTTTTTCAATAACATTATTCTACATTTAGGGTCGGAACCCAACCACTTCTGAATGGGAGAAATTTATTTTTGATAGCCTTGGGGTTTAAAGCGAAAATATTTGTATTAACAGCTTATTGCCGTCCACTGCTGAACGTACGCCTCCACCAAAGAGCGCCAACCCTCCCGGTCCTGGGCAGTCCGCATCCATCCACTGCCAGCCACATTCTTCAAATCATCGACCCATCTTGTCGCAGGGCGTCCTACACTACGTTTGCCCAGTCGCGGTCTCCCCCCTAGCACATGACTGCTATATCTACCATCTGTCCATCTACAGACGTGACCGGCCCACTTCCACATACGCAAATGTGTTAATAAAAAAAGTGTGGCACTCGGTGACTGCCACGGTAAAGCTATTGTATAGCATTTTTTATCATTTAGGATTTTTCGTTAGGTTTTTGGGAATTTTTCTTGATTCGGTCGCCGCGCCGCGCCGCGCTCAGAACCTGCGATAAAAGCTATGCAATAGCTTATAAATAAATTTGCAACAACTAAAAATAAATAGGGAAGGGGTAAATAACTCAAATAATAACATAAGAAGTCAATATCGCTGACTCTCACAGCTTGTACCACCCTCGCTGTTAGTTTTCGTCGTCACTACCAACTCGGGAGCGCCATGTATTTGTGTGGTTGTCGACATTCATCAAGTTATTTCCACTCTCCCTTAATTACTGACCTTTTTCGCTTCTAACTCCCAGAAAAGAAAACACACCACGTTTTCTTTTCTGGGAGTCATTGAATAGAGAGGTTGGTTATATAATGATAATGAGCATTAAAGGCGAAAAATTAATATTTTTTTTTGTTAGATATAATAATAATATTTCGAGGCCTTCTTGCCTTTTAATTAATAAATTAAGATTTTTTTACTTTACGACATTATACAAGTATTTCATAGAAGATTATGTAAACACATAAAAATGAACATGTATTATTTCTTATCTGCACGTCTGTTTCCCTCGAATAGTTAAGTCTATGCTTACTAAACGTATACATCCACGTGTCAACCGAAACGATCCAAGTTGTTTCACTCACGAGCTTAAGTATAAATTACTGCTGTTAGTATTTCCACTACAGTGAGAGGGAGAAAGGGAGACTCTCATTGAAGAGTCCCGCAAGTGTAAATCTTGAGAATGACCACCTGGTTCTAAAGTAAAGCTTACCATGAATATAAACATAACACTACACACAATATCCAAGCCTCAAGACGTAAGTGAACGTTTGTGTGGAATGTGTGGACGCATAGCTGTGGAGTCGTTGAGCCGACCGTAATGCCCGCTTGCTGTAAGTACACATGTACTAAACAGAATTTGTGGTAATACTTTCACAGTTACTTGATGCTAGCAATGTTAACATGAATGTTTTGCACTAACATCAGTATTTCTTGAAGATGTCGGCCGCCGCGCCCGTGATATTCTTGTATTTTGCACCAAAATTTACTTTCTTGAACCGTTGGTTCCCAAGAGTACCTCCTAGCTATTAGGCTTCGTTCAACGACACACGATCCGGGTCACCGGAAAAACAAACTTACGGCAATGTATTAGAGCGTTCAATTAGAAGCTGTAAAATTGACGAACTATGTCCATGAACTAGGACGTACGGCCCGTTCACGATGTTGCCGCTGAGAGCGGTCGCTTAGCTCGGGGTGGCGAGCAGTAAGATCAATATTGAAATGTTTGAAGCACGCTACGAGGAGTTGCCAGTGGCGAACACGTGCGCGGTTTTCTTCGAACGAATTGCTACAGCGGCGCACGGTGTTCGGAGCAGCGACAATAATAGTACATTGTTATCCAAGGCGTGAAAGTTACTTATTTACGTCCCGAGACGGGGATTGGCGCCCGTAACGTAGTGAGGGCGCTAATAGTTCGAGGGACTAAATAAGTAATTTACCCGAGGTAAACACTGTGCTTTTCATTACGAATACGAGGAAAGTAAAATTAACAACAAAAATTTTAGCTAAAGAAAAAATGAGTGTAGATCGGATTGTCACTTTGCCGCTTGTTTTTTTTTTTAATTTTTGTGCTGTGGTCGTCCAGCTATACAGCCAGGATTTTTCATGTTCATTATTTAAAAATTGGCAAAGATTTTGTCGAAATCTGTATTATTTTAGAGAAATATTTGAAACTAAATTATTTTATAGTCATTATTTATATTCTTAATACTTAACTTTATGTTATTTTAATTTTAAATCGCTCTGTAATTTTGTGGCTGTATAAAAAGTTTGAACATGGTTCAATAGAAATGTCAAAATAGAACTAGTTTTTTTTTCTTAAATTTGGCAGCTGTCAGTTGAAAGCGATTTTCCCTAGGGCGGCAATGGATAACTTTCAAACGGCTAATCAGACATGTAATGACCTACTTTCAGGGTATGAGTAATGAAAAAGTACAAACGTGTGAGTGCGATGCCACGAAGCGGAGCGGAACAGACAGTGGTGAGAGGGTGGGGAGTTAAACAGCTGCCGCCAACTGCTACTGTGGCTATGTGGCGAGGATAACCGCACCGCTTAGACCAAAGTTGTGACCGGGCCGTTAGGCGCTGGCCACACAGAAAAGACGTAAGACGCAGGCGGGGCGGAGACATTTGTCTCTACAGCGTCCCTTTCATACAATATGTATACATAGAAGCGTCGTGACGCAAAACATACAGAAAAGACGGGACGCGGGCGCAACGCTAGTACATCTGCGCCTGTTCGCGACGCGTCTTCATCTTACGTCTCTTCTGTGTGGCCTGCGACTTAGACCTCTGCATCAACGAGTCGGAAAAAAACAAACGACACATGAAATCTTGATAGTGCATCTGTCCTTTTCCTAAAACAAAACAAATGAACATCTACGCGCCTGTATACATAGACACTACACTAGGTATCGATACAGTGTTCGCTCATGAATTATGGACAAGCAATATGGCGGCGGTAATTATTTGCAATTAACTTAACGATCGGACGCCGGCGGCGGCTCGGTTCATTATGTTTGCTCTCTTTCTAGGGAAATTGCTTTCTGATTATATACTCCTAGCTTGTCGGTTTAATTCTATGTCAATCGATAAAGTCGATTATTATTTACAAGGAAATTTTAAAGACTTCTTGTCGGTTCTTCTCCATGAGACGACCAACCCAAAACGTGCACCTGTTTTTCGACACTCTGGTGTGTGAAATAAAATATTTTGATTCGGATATTTTAAATGAGGAAGTAATCTATTTTATTTAGTAAGTGACTTCATTTATCAAAGAGTGTAAGCCGGTTACGTTTAGTCGTGTAACAATACAGGGATTACATGGAATAATGAAGCCTTTTCTGACCGACTTAAGCATCATTAATAAATATGAATCTCATATTATGTAAAATTGCGCTAATAAAACGTCAAGAAATTATGCCATTTCAAGTTGACTTTTTGCACGTTGCTCTCTTTTCTCACGAACAGCTAAATTGGAGAAACAAAACAACACAAAGACTCGCTTCCAATCTTATCCCTATCAGAATAAATACAAGTTCCATTGTCACTTAAACAACGGTATCCATTTACTTTACGCCGTGTACACCCAGCGATGTACACTAAACAAGCGATAAACACGAGAGAAAACGTTGACAGCTATGTATTCCACTGTTTGTTTCCGGAAAGAGAAAGGGTACATACGTGTGCTTAGATTACCATTTAAGATTGATTTTATAAAGTTAAAATATTTTCTGATTTTTCATGTAAAACTATCTCGTGTCATTTTCGGGTAGGAACTCAAAGGATAGTAAACGTGCCGAGATCGCGGGACTGTCTACACAAGCTACCGTGACCCTGGAACGCAAAAGGCAATTGAAAGACCTAGGTGAATTTTAGTCAATCCCTTCCGCTCCGCCCAAAAAGGGATAAAAGATATTAAAATTTAAAAACTACTTATTTGCCATTAACTTTAAGTCAAGTCTAAAACATATTACTATATAAATATTATCTTTAAACAATATATTTCTCGCAGCAGTAAATATAAAAAAGTACTGTAACTTAGAATTAACTCAACATCATAATTGTTATATCACAGTATTTGAAAATAATTGAACCCTCATTCAATAAAATACCTAAAACACGGCATCCTTATCAGCCAATCCGGCTCACACTTTCATGTATTTCAGTGTGATTTCATGCAATATCTTCAGCAAGTTAAAGGGTATCTGTCTGGTTATTGTGTACGAGCGTTTGTTAGGAGTTTTATTGTTCGAAGGTGGGTGGAATACAGATCGCCTGGAATATGATGAGGGTAGTTCACTAAGATATGGGGATTCGTAAATATAGATTCAGGAGATAACGTAGATACATTGAAATTGTACGTGTATTGTTGGAAGGGTTGAAGAACTTGAAGAATAGGATGTTTTAGACGAATACAAATAATTTCAGTTAAGATTAAATTAAACACTTCTTGATGTTACCTTTATGCAAACATGCTTCACCGTTGATCACATCTTCGCTTAAAAAAAAATCCGGAAATTAAACACTTCTTGATCTTTTGTGAATACATTTTTGTGATTCATATTTTTTAACCTTTTATTTTTAACTGGGCACGGTTACGTCGAATTGAAACTGTCGGTGCTTAAGCATAATTCTGATTCTGATACTGATACTGCTAGCCTACATCATCCCACTGCTGGGCAAAGGCCTCTCCCCATGACTTCCAATTTTCACGATCCAGGGCCAAAGTGGACCACTGGTCATTGGTTTTATCAAGTTCGTCCCGCCATCTTCTTCGAGGTCTGCCGCGACGCCTTCTGGCTGTATCAGGGCTCCACAAAGTGGTTATTTTGGCCCACAGCTCATTAGGCATGCGGCAGACGTGGCCTGCCCAAGCCCATTTCAGTGCAGCGGCCTTTTGACCAACGTCAGCAATTTGTGTTTTGGAGCGCAGTGTGGTGTTGCGTACGCGGTCTAATAAGCATAATATCCCAACAATTTGTTTTCACTTAACCATTTATTTCAGCGTTTCATGTGTTACAAAAGATAACTTCACGTCTCTTTAAACAGCTCACGACAGTAATTCAAGTGGTAACTTAAAACTTGCCTTATTACACATTACTCACGTTACAAGCACTTCACTAACTATGCTCCTTTATTCACGGTGATGCACGACTATGCATTGTATGGCTGTTATACGTGAAAAGTTAGGCAGAGGTGAACCAAATAGTTTACCCACATTAATGTCTAACTCCACATTGAATAACACTTGGCCCGACCTGGAAATGGAACCCAAGATCACGAAGAGCACCAAGACAGCCACAGTGGCATAGATATTAAGTGACCAAGGAGTCCATAGTAAAAATAAATTGAGGCCTTATCTTGTTGTGTTATAAAAATTGGAGAATATCCTGTAAATTTGTATTTCGATATGAAAGATCGTTCACGCCTCAAGAAGAAGAACAAGGAAAGAAGAAACCGTTAAAAATGTGGAGAAATACACTATTAGATTCGAATTTCAATCAAGTTAGCTGCTATGCTTGAAGCCGCATTACAACCTGTTTTTAGAGGAGAGAGAAATTATTTACGAAGTCAATTCCGAGGCATTCGAGGTTTCTTTTTCTAAACCTACTTGGAGGACCGATGAGCTCCTGTATCTTGGCACTGGGCACTGCCCCGGCCAGCCCACTATTAGCTTCGTCACTGGGCAGCCAGTGAGATGTTATGCAGGTATTCACCGTTACATCACAGTACTACAAACAAGTCGGCGTATGAACGTTACCCTTTGATGTTTGTCACCTTTATGTGTTCGCAGTGAGAGTTACCTTGTTAACCCAGTTTAGTTCCGAGTAGTTCGCGTGAAGATTGTTAATTACTCTCTAATTAGTATGACGTTTAGCTATGTGGGGCACGCTGGTTTGAGTGACTTTTGAAAATCTTGAAAGTTGGACAATTTAGTTTTCACCTAGTTTAATTTTCTAATGTTTCTAAATAAGAACCTCTTTTCGACAACCAGGTCATAACATGATTTATGTTTGAATATTCCCATGTTGGCGCAGTGGCGATTGGCTGCTACTTTGTGTGTCGCTGATTTGATTCCTGCATGTCTCAAAATGTTATTGTGTGGGCTACAGATAATTGTTCTAGGTCAAACTGTTTTTTTTATATTTGTTAATACATCCACAATACAGGGAAAATCCTTGTTATGAAACAACGTTTTTGAAAACCGAAATAAAAGTCAGAAATAACCTAGAGCTAGTATACTCAGTGACATCGTATTAATCCTACTACTTTAACAGAAAATCAAGGGAACACAACCGGGGTAACGAATCTCCAATATGACTTTCAAAATTCTACTATCCTTAATCAAATGACCAACTGTTAAGTTTGTATAGCAAAAAAAAGAGTTACATTATTCTATAACATCGTACAGCATACTAAAAAGAATGATTGCTACGCTGTAGCACGTTACTCGTCACCGCGTAGCAATGTGGCTACGGCGTAGCACGACAGCTACGATGTACAGCATACACGTAACTGATTTGAATTACTACAATTATATTGTTTTACGTAAATTAATGTATATTTTTAATTTGTTACAGGTAAACATCTAAACACAGAAATTACGAAAACAATAGAGAAGTAATTTAGAGGTGTTTTAGAGGTGAGCCGAAGTTTTAAGTACTTAAGTGCGCACTTAGTTGTATAATGTAAACTAAATTTATTCAAATTTATTCAGTGTTATTAAAGAAAAACAATCTCCCTTTGTTTTCGCTCATTATTTAAATTAGTGAGTTCATAACGCAAATTATAAAGAGGTTGTAAATATTACGTTTTACATTTTTGAACAATTTTAAGTTTAATTGGTATACAATTATACTTTTTCATGTTTTCTATGGGGTTATTGTGAACACCCAGTCTTTTGTTTAGGAAATTTGTTTTTAATTAGATATTATGTTTTACTGAAAACGTCTTTTCAAACACGTCGATCTAAGACTTTTCATACAAACTTAAAAATAAAAAAAACAATAAACTTCAAATAAAGAGCATGTTCTTAAACTCCGCGACTCCTTCAGTGCTGTCTCTCACGCATCCCGCCTCCTCCTTCACTAGCATGACTGCTTCGCAGAAGGAGGCGACCGCTTCCCATTTAGTTGTACCTGAAAGTCTTATTTTAAACTCTCCAAAGCACCTTGCTAAATATAAAACCTTTTTAAAACAAAGATAAAGAACCTCCTTCATAAATACTGCACATAAAGTTCAATAGTCTGTAAATTACCTCCTTACATAACTATGCACGGGAGGTTAACGGCTCAAAGACTATGACGTCACAAGTATGTTCTCACGAGCTTGCAGTATAGCAGCTTTAGTGTGAGAATATCAGTTCTGGTACTAAAAGTGTCTTACTTCATCATCCACACAGTCTGACTTCATCCAATGCGGGTGTCTCGACGTCCGATCATGGAGCATGCCCGGGTCGACGGCGCGTCGTGCTCCATGCGCGCCTCAAAACGTTGTCAATAATCTCACGGGGTCTCCTTAGAGAGCCAAAGCCTACCAGGGTCGCGTTTCAGGGTCACGATTACCCATTTAGACTATTCCGCGACCCTGGCAGACTTTGATGTTCTAACATCATCTAACACGACGTGCCGTTGACCCGGGTATGGTGCATGATCGGACGGCGAGTCAACCATTACTCGCCGTTCATATACCAGTGCTTTGGTCCACCTGTGCTGCAATTTTCTGGCTGATGTGTCAAAAGGTCTCTTACTTACCTTGCATTTGTATTTATACAAAACTTGTCAAAATACCTACTTAATAATAGATACATGAAACATCAACTACATTTAAAAAACACGTCTATCTATAATGTTTTATTCAGAACATGTTTTCGACCAGTCTTTAACAAAACTTGTCGAAAACGAGAAGGTTACTTGTTTTCGACAACTTGTTTCTAGACGTAAGTCCGTGCTTAGATTCAAAGTTTGATAAAGAAACTAAAGCTACTACATCTTACGTAAGAATTTGTGGAAAAAGAAGTTGTAGGTAATAATAATGTAATGCTTAGATTTTAGAAAGTGAATTTTAATACAAGAAAATTTTATGTACATAACAACGAAAATATGAAAACGGCAAAACATTGATTTACTTTGACAAAAGAATTATTGAAATACATGAACATTTTCATCTTTTCAATATGAAATCTGTCCTCGTTATATTCCAAAGTATGAATTTATTTGTTTGTTCTTTAATCTATTTTTACAAGCCGTCATTTCAGCGTTTACAGTCACCTTTCAATTAGGTACTTCAAAACGTTGGGTTGTCGCTGAATAAGGGATTTTCAGAAAGGTCAACAGCTGTCTTTGCAAATGTATATTTAGATGATATTAAAAATACTAGAGGGCCAACGTTAAATATTTTTGCCATAGGTACTGTTTTACGATGGTACTAACAATGACTACATATTTCGAACTAAACTTTTGAAATCATACTCTGTAAGTAAACATAGATTAAAGTGTAATCGGTTTTCGTCTCTGATTGTTTTACTGCTAAGGTAAATTAAAACTAAAGGTCTGGATTTCGATACTATTCTGAAAGAGGAATGTGTATAATATAATTTATAATTAACAACGGTATCCTTTTTATGTCAAAAATATCTTAACGTTTTGTCATGTTAACGATGCTGATGTTAGCAGCTTCGTCTGCGTATGGCTCGAAATTTATCCTTCGAGAACGTCATATCAGGTTAAAAATATAGTATGTGCTAATCTGAGTAATAGACTATCTGTGCACCAAACATCAAATCACTTCAGTAGTTTTGTATCAAAGAAACAAACATTCATCCATACCAACTTATGCATTTATAATATTAGTTACACTGTACATTACTAGATCTGCAACTCTTAATTCTTTAAAACCGAATTCTACTGAACTCACATAAGAACTTCCTCTCAATTTCCATCCGGATTCTCAACGAATATTCAAATATCTTTCGCCTTTTAATCCTCACATTCTTCAGTCTCCAATAAAAACCGTTCGTCGATACATTCCTGCTTAATGAACATAGTTCGGACCGGATTCCGGCCGCCTCCCGCATCCGGACCGGACGATTAAAAACTCGTTTTGCAGTGGATGCCTATGTACGGAGTTTTTTCAGGTGCAGGATGATGGTCCAAGTTGTGAATGGTGATATTGTTTGGTGATTTGTGAATGTTTGACTAGAGTGATGATTAAATACAAATCTGTTACTAGACATTGAAAAAAATAAAACTGAAGTTAACAGTCGAGCGCTAAAAAAAATGAAATACATAAAAGCAATAATAGCATAAAAGTTTTTTTTTCAACTCAATTGATATTTAAAACCTTTTTTTCAATATGGCAAAAGGGAATACATATTAGTGCTCGTGAATGTATTTAATCAATATCGATACGGTAAAATAAAACCTCGAGGAAAATTAAATACTAACTCGAGGAAAACGAAAGAAATTGACGGTACAGTTGGCGGAGTGGTTGAGCAATCGACTCCTGCGCAGCGTGTCGCGGGTTCGATCCCCGAACAGTGCAAATATTTGTATGACCTGCAAGTAGCTGTTCTGGGTCTGGGTGTTTGTGTGTTTATAAATATGTTTGTTAATGCACCCATGACACTGAAGAAATCCCTAGGGGGAGGCAACGTTTGTAAAAAAAAGATGTAAGAGGCTAGGCTTACAATGTAATACTTAGTTATTGTACAGACATTATACAAATAAATTCTCAAAGAAAAAAACAACGTCTAGACATAAAGTACCTTCTTAAATATTGACCGAATAATCTACAATATTTACGGGTGGACCGATGTTTACGGCGCCATAAACAATGTGTTTGTGACGTCATAAAGTTCATAAACAAGAGAATTCTCAGTTTAACGAGTGACACACTTGTTCGCTCTATCGGAAACAGTTGGAGATATTTTTAACGATTTTCTGAGGACGTTATAAAATCATAAAACTGTACTTTATGGTGCACACACCGAGCAAAATCTATTTATGATTTTCTTGGCTTTTGTGATACTATTTACTGAAACTACTGAAATAGTTTCGTTACTGAGACGTTATTATTATACCTTCGTTTAGGTACATATAAAATGCTTCAAATAAATAAATTAACAGAAAAATATTTGCCTAGGCCTACGCTGGATTCCTAACTGTCATGTCAATTCCTTTTCTATTTTAAGTTTTATTTATTTATATGTCGCAGAACCAACACAGAAGCACAATAATTCAGAATAACGCCATCTATTGTCATTGCCGAGGAATCAAAACAGAAACACAATTTGAAGTCTCTATTGATTATTGTTAATTTAGAATAACACCATCTATTATCGTTAGTGTGGAATCAAAACATAAACGCAATTTAGAATCTTTATTGATTAGTGTTAATTTAGAATAACGCCATCTATCTCTCATTGGAGGAACTATGAAGTTAGATTTGACAGATAACGTTTAAGAACGCCAAGTTATTACACTTGGGGATGGTTAGCGTGGAGTAATGGCAACACCGAGCGAATAGTCGAGTTGAATATCGATTCAGAAGTTTAATCAGGTATTCGACGTTGACAGGTACTGACGTTGACAGATATGTTGGCAAACCTGTGTGGGTTAGGCCACTTGGACGGATAGTTGAGTGAAGTGAACACTTTGAATCGGTCCGTCAAGCTGTGTAGACATCTTGGTCACGCCACGTCGTCCACGATAAACGTCCCGCGTTCCTAAGTTTTTAATCGAGCCATAAATCTCGGACATCCTTGATTATTTTGTATTCAGTGTGTGTTAGCAAGTAATTAAAAGTGTTAACGAAGGTTTTGTGAGTGTTATTTCCGATAACGCGACCCCACTGATAACGATTCTTCGACATATATATTTATTTTTTATATAAGTTAAACTAATATTAGACTGGAAACTATTGAGGAAAGAGAGAGGAGGAAATAGTTTTCATTTTAATTTAAGACTAGGTATCGAAGACTCACGAGTACACTAGACGCACCTTTTCATTTTTCCGAAAGCTGTAAATAAAATACATTTATAAAACTTGTGATAAGACCTCCATATATAATCTTAAGGCATTGTGAACAATTTAGTTGTCAAAAAAACTTTTTGAAAAAAGAAGGAACCGACTTCAAAACCAATTTTTCCCTTTTTAGTTTAGATATTCAACAAAATCTTCATATAATGGGCGTCTTTGAAAATCTACAATTCTAGTAAGTAACAAAAACGGATCTATGCGGGCAACTTCACCAGATATCCATTATTGTTATTATACTAAAACCTTCCCCAGAACGTCACAAACACTTTTCTGAAAACCACATCAAAATGGGTTTAGCCAAACGCGAGATAATCGCGGACAAACATGCAATCGTCTCTAAAAATCTACAATACAAGTAAGCAAAAAAACGGATCCACGCGGGCAACGTTACGGGATATCTATTAGTGTTATAAACCTTCCCCACAATGTAATGAACACTTTCCTGAAAACCGCATCAAAATCCGTGCAGCCAAACGCGAGATAATCGCGGACAAACATACATACATACAAACATACATACAGGTCGAACTGAGAACCTACTTTTTTTTAAGTCGGTTAAAAATAGTATATTTTGTATAATAACCATAAACACAGCTTAACCCATACATTTTATATTTTGTAATATTACTTATTTTTGAGAAGAAACCTCAAGCTTGATTGCATGTAAAACACCAAATTGTATCACCAGTATAATATGTCTATGTATTGACGTACCCTCTCGTAACTTGCGCCGCCACACAAAGGGATCGCTCCTCCGCAGTTTTTATTTGAGTTGGTGCACAACTGCACAGTTGAACTACTGCAATTTTCCACTTGTTGTAATTTGCACGCGTTTCATATCAAACTTGTGTGGACTGCTGTAACTGTGTAGTATTGTGTTTGTTTGAAGGTACTTCTAGAATAGTTTGAGTTGGGAAACTCGTTTGAATTAGTGGAAAAGATTTTAATGAATTAAATTCTTTTTGTTTGAGGATGAGGCCAAAAATACATACGTATAAATACGTTTATTTCTCAACATCTTTATATTATTGTACTTTAAGATTTCCACAACACGTCTTTCAGTCATCTATCAATCAAGTCAGCCTATCGCAGTCCACTACTGGACATAGGCCTCCGCATCCAGTCTGTCCCGGCCACCTTCTTTAGGTCGTCGGTCCATCTATCGCGTCTCTACTACAGGACTTCTCTGCTTCACCAGCCATCGGACCTTCGACAAACATGGCCAGCCCATTGCCACGTCAGTTTGCTTACTTGGCAACCCACGTCGGTTACTCCGGTTCTTTTCCGGATAACTTTGTTCCTGGTTTTATCTTCCAAAGAAACTCTAAGCATAGCTCGCGGCCTACTTCTGCGAAGCAGTAATGCTAGCGAAGGAGGAGGCGGGACGCGTGAGGGAGAGGCCAGCGTCGACCTCACAACCCAGCCGCAATGGTAGCCGCCCACGGCGACGGACGTCGCAAGATGATCTCCGGGCACCGAAGGCGCGGGCATGAGGGTGGCGAGTAATGGTCGACTCGCTGTCCGACCATGAACCATGCCCGGGTCGACGGCGCGTTATGATAAATGATAAATGATATTTATTCAGTAAATTGGTTTTGGCAAACTCTTTTACACGTCAAAAAGACACTATTTTACACTAGATGAGGCCGGTGTTTCGTACCTGACTACTCTGAGAAGAAACATCCGAATATGTTCCACGCGCGCCTCAAAGAGTGTCAGCATAATGATGGCCCTTAGAGGGCCAAAGCCTGCCTGCTGCAGCTATTGAAGGACACCGTGGATTTTAGTCAGTACATGTCAGACAGTCCCTCCCGCGCTGCCCTGGGTGGAAGAAGTCATTTGATGATTTTACCACGATAAAAAAGCATAGTTTTGATTTTGTGGAGCAGCCCAACTGCCAGTATCCAACTTCCAGTCATACATTTCCCTACATCTTTCTTATTCACTATAATAAAAGTGACAGGTCGCCCTTCGTCTTACGTGGACTGACACATAATGCCCCACGCCTCCGTTGTCTCGTGTGGGGCAGCTAATAGCCTCGGTTGTCTTCGTTTGACCCACATTACTGAGGGATGACACACTACTGATATGGGCTGATTTTTTTTCTATGTAGTTTTCTATGTTTGATAGTTAAAACTTTTCTTTTTGTTCTCGTATGTTTTTTTGGTTTTACTAAGTCACAAAATTAACTTTAAAATATAAAGGAGTTGGCTAAATTGAAGTATGTACAAGAATCCAGCCACTTATAGACATTGGACCTAGCACTGTATAACGATGAATAGCTCAATATTAATATTTCACATAAAAAAAGGTTCAACAAGTTGTCATTTCTTCGCAATCTTGAAAAAAAAAACGTGAACACCTATCATTAAAAGTACTATAAAAACTGCAAATAATGCTAACATTGCATCCACACAAGAAGAACTAATCTATCTACTAGTGTTAACCCCATCAAAATCTGTTAGTTATATCGGTGAAGACAGGCTGACAAATAAACGTGCCAGGGGACTTCATATTGCAAAGCATGTCGTGATTGATAAATCTTTTCTGAACTACGAGTAGTTATTGAACACTTTAATTAGCTCAAAATACATTTAATTATTTTGAAATGAAACAAGAAAAATAGTACTATATTTAGGTATTCGATAATCTGTGATTGATATAAATCACAGTCTTAAAGCGTACGACGCGAAAGACTGTTGAATGTTTAAATGTCATTTTATTCACGTGATTTAAATCTGGGTGTGATGTTGTAAAATTCTTCAACTTTGAATTGTTTCTGTCTACTGCATGGCGATCTAAACTTCTCACAGAACTGCCACAAGTTATGCACACCGTTGCGTGACCGAATTTTGCCATACGAACTTCACACGTTGCTCCTGAATTCAGCAGTTCATGACAAGGATGACAAGACAAATGTTGGCATTCCTTGGAACCTAGAAAAAACGTAATTACTTTAGTACCTACATGAATTAACTTTACTGTTTACCTATACATCTAAATATTATGACATCTAAGGCAACCAATCTGTTGGGAACGCAATCGGGGCCGCGGCGTCCTCATCTTCCGCCTGACGTAGGTCCTCACGGGACACGGATGTTTTAGGAGGTTCTTGTGTTGGATTGGGCGGAAAATAAAAGCGTGTCGCCACTGCGAGGACACAGTGTGGGGATTGGGTTTGGGCCGAGCATCGCCAGGACCATCTGTAAATGTCTTACCTCTATTGTTAACCATCGTGATACGATGGTGAGTAGAACAGCAAGCAATGACGTCTTCATTGCTTGCTTGCTATGCCGCCGCAATCTTTGCGTGGGTATACCACAGTTTATTTATTGCATGATGAATTGAATGCAAGTCCGTGTTGAGTGGCGATAGGTCGGTAGGTATAAGCAAACAGAAAGTCCAATAAACAAGCGGGGGTGAAGAAAAAGCCAAAATAAAGAATTACAACGAACAATTAAACGGCAGAGCCTTCAAATGACATCTGACGTTTGTTTTTTTTTCTTAAAGATGGGACCGAACTCAAAGTTCACAGAATCGATAAAAGAATCGATTGGTTAGAAAGTAGTTTGATAACACTTCAGTTAATATTATTCGACAAAAAATATGAACTAAGATTAAACGAAGAAGCACATTCAGAAGTTTAAAAAAAAAAAACAAAAAGTTGAGTTTCGTGGACGAATCACTTTTTCTTTACGTTGTAAAATCGTCAAATGAGTCTAAATCTACGGTGTTCTTCAACAGCCCTTTATGTTCCGGGGTCACGGTAATTCGTTTTCCGAATCAAAACGTGTAACGTAAAAACAAAAAACTAAATAGGACACTGAATTGAACTCTATCGATTCCCGCCAAAAACTTGCATTTTCAACGCCATTCCTTAATTATTTCAGAAAAGAAATCGTTTTGAATCCCGTTAGTGAAAATCGATTAAGTACAGTTTCATTTTGACAATCTGGAAAAGCTTTATGACCCTTCCCTAGTCTACATTATTTCATCGTGGCCTTGTCATGTCAATAAAAAATGCACAGAAAGCAATTCAGATACTTTTTTATGTTTAACAGTTTATATAAGTATTAGGAAATTATTATACACTAAACAATTCAATTAATGAATTTTTAAATACTACGAGTTAATGTGAAAGTCATATAGATGACTGGGGCAGTCATTTAGCCAACTCCTTTACTTTCGCTTTAGTATTTCGGTATTTGTAATCATTTTTTAAAACAATTGTTGTTCTACAATGTACCTATTACTTAAAACAAAACTAACAAGTGGAATAAAATATTTGTAAACTAAAATACAATAGGCAATTAATAAAAAAGTATTATAAGTAGACTTGTTTTTAGAAATATAAACACGTGAGAATAACGATTGCCTTTTTATGAGGAGACCATTACCCTTTCCATTAGTGGAGACGAAAGGCTATGAAACGTTTGACGTTCAAAGAGGGTCTATAGATACAAATAAACCGTCGTAAAAATATATTAAAAGGGTGTTTACGCATAATTAGCAAAAATATGACTAATAAAATAAGCTATTAAAACAAACAATAAACACTTTACTGTCCATTACTTTAAATAATCAATTTCCCTTCGCCCCTTTGTACAGCAGCTATCCATATAATTAATACAATCCCCTACACCAATAAGGATACAACTCCAAAAATATAAATAACGAAATTCAACTGTAAACAAACGTAATTTTGAACTCATTTTCAAACAACTCCAAATCGTAAAATGTTGACTTAGGACGCTTTGCTACGGGAAACGTATTCTTACATAAAATGTTTATGTACAAAGATTATGACGATGTTGAATTAATTGTCTATTTTTGTCGTTTTACTAATTTTGTTGTTATTCATAATTGTTTTAGTGCCGACGGTAAATATAAGTGTTTTTATATTAATATTATGAATTTGATTAAATAATTTTATGATTCCGACTGATTCTATATTTTGGGATCTGCTTAGCGTACATTTAAGGAATGTAAATAAATACATGATCAACTTATAGCCTGCTCAAATTTTGTTAAAATTGCAACAAACGAATAGTTAAAATAACTACAACACTAACATACGAAACCAATTCGTTTTCCATACACATTTCAAAACTCATTAAATAAAAATAACAAACCTTTAACACTTAAAAACTCCTACTTTAAAAAAAAACATTATCAATAAGACACCCTGTTATACAAAGTAAGCCCCTAACTTTGTAGGTAATATCCGAGAAAACAAATGACTGTTAGCTACTTTCAAAAATTCTCACGTTCTTCGGCTTGCGGTGTAGTCTCAAAATGTTGGGAAGTCATTTAAAAGTCTAGAATGTTTGTGGTACGGATGAAAAATTGTGCATATACCTCATGCAAAGCATCTAGAATATTTTAAGTTTTGACATATTATGGAAAAGATTTTTTTTTTTGTATTTTCGCAAAAGCCATGACAAAAAATATTGTCGATGATAAAATCAGTAAAGTTGAGTTGATTACGATCAACTCCCTTTACTGAAACTTAAGACAACTAAAGGTCCTGTCAAATTTAGTGGAATGACAAATTGGACCAAACTCGACTTTGACTAATGATGTATTTAAATACATTCTGTCAAAATCCGTTGTCCACTGCAAGTCCTTCAAGTAATAAAATAAAAATGTAAATTTAATAAACGTAAGTCCGGAAGAGCTCGTGGCTAAATAATTACAGCCGCACAGGCTGATCTTCAGGGTTAAGCCGCGCTTGCTGAGGTCTGTGCTCTGGTGACCACCTGTCATATCGAGTTTTCTCCGTGCCTCGGAAAGCACGTAAAGCCGTTGATTCCGGTTGTCATTTATAGATCTTTGACAGTCGTTACTATTAGTCAGAAGATCTAAAAGTCTGAGGACCAGTCTTACCTTAGGGTATCGTATTACCCAGTTACTGGGTTGTGGAGGTCCGATAGGTAATCGGTCCATGTAAAATACTAATATTCAGCTGCATTTGGTTTGACTGGAAGCCGACCCCAAAATAGTTGGGAAAAGACTAGACAGGTGATGAATAAATATAAGTCCACAGTTACAAAAAGAGAAAAGTTATACACAGATACAAAATAAATGGCGAACTAGTGCCTCCTAAACTCGGCCAAGACCCTGTGTTTTAGGAGCCAATAGTGTCTGTTACCTATAAATTCCAGACCGGTTCCTGACAGATACCAAAATAACGTTGATCTTTTTAAATTCTGTCTACTAGGTATACTAAAATACTTTACGGGTTCCTTAAAACACGGCTCTAGGAAAAATTGACTGGATGGATGTTAAAACTTATAGTCGTTATTTTGCGGCATCAAAATTTTTATGGCGTCAAAATATCCGTATTTTAGTGGCTTTGATAGTTTTTATGAGTTTAGAAATTATAGTGATATTTAATGGATTTGGAAGCAGATATCTGTACGATATATTGACACAAGTAACTCGCAATTATTTAGGAACAATGGTAAAGATAAAAGCCCTTATTTATCTTAGCCATTTATCGTGAAATGATAGAAATAATACGAGCACAATAGGCTACACACATAGACTTAATAGATCATATATTTCGTTACTGACTTTCATCATTTTAATCATAATAATTACCGAAAGATTCGGCATCGACCTTCATTATCCGAGTGTAATAAGATCTTTACGTTCAACATTGTTAGCGTTCTATAAAAGCAGATATGTCTTTAAAGTACCAATACTTTTACCCTTTGTCATTTAACTGCTGAGCCTTTGCCCAACGTTGGGTTTGCGTTACGCCATCTTCTACGGGACGAAGGGAAGGGACTATTTTAGCTTACACTGCCTACAGCTCATTAGGCAAGCTGCAGCCCAGTCCTCCTTCAGTTATCTATCTAGCTAGAATTTATAAACCACTAAAATGTTCACAAAGTTTTTTGATAATATTCACACTCCCACCTCCTAAATAGGGGAACAGTGTATAAGACGGGGACACGAGGTATGATGGGAAATCACACACCTAAGGCAAACTTAACACAAAACTAACGCAGCACAAGCGCCAACAGGACGCCATTTCCGTCTGGCCGCTTGCAAATGACGTCCTGATGGCGCTTGCTCTACGTTAGTGTTGTGTTAAGTATGCCTAAAGAGTGTATGTCCCCATTATACCTCGCGATACCAAAATCCCCGTCTTATACACTGTTCCCCTACTAACCTACTTTCAAGCCAGAATGCATATGAATTCTCTCCATATACCGCAGCCACTTAAATCACTTCACAATGCGACACCTACTATTGAGTTAGCCCCGGAATGTCATCAGCAGTACAAAGTTAGCTCCTCGGCGAATAGTGCTGGAGGATAGTTACCAACTACCAATGTGCTATGTTCTCCTAGTACCTTAGAACGTTATATAGCCGAGTTAGCACATACTTAGTCCAGTTTCAAGGGAGTTTAGTGTAGAGGTAAGTGGTTTAAAAGTGAATTTTGAGCGGAATAAGCAAGTGGTTAAACTTAGTTGTATGTTAAATATCGTATGCCCGTTTTCACTTAGTTACACTTGAATGTTTGTCTATTTTACCGTAGGAATTTCAAGTTTACGTGCTGAGCTTAACGTAGAAAACACAACTAAGTAAATAAGTTTGTAAGCTATACAACATCACTATTGTGTGAGATGAAGCCTGTGATGATAGCGTATGCGTTTAAATAAATAAAAGTATGTGTTTTTACCGAGAAATTTTTTTTTGAAGATTTGATGTCGAAAATTACCCCCAGGGAAAAGTGTTAGAGTGAAAAAATCACCCAAAGACTGAAGTTATAAACAAGCTGTGAGCCTCTAATCTAAATCTGTTCAGTTTTCTCTTCTTGTTTGACTAGCAAACATCCATTATCTAAATTCTAAATGTACAAACTTTTAAATGAAAGATAAGGATTAATTTAGATGATGCCTAATGCAGCAGTCTACAGCGTAGACTATAAAGGTTCGTTTATTAAGATGTGTTCAAAATTAAGGTAATATGTTTGTGTAAACGATAAATAATAAAAGAAAAGCATAAAAATATTACATTACGTGTCACATCAAAAGAAACACAGTTTCCGTTTAAATTTTCCTTAACCCCCCAAAAAAACAACCTTAAAAAATCACATCTACCAAATCGGCCCGAAACACAAAATAGGAACAAGTGAAACCTCAAACTATATACACAATTTAATTACAAGGCAACAAATAATATTTCCGTAGCCGCCGGTTCTGTCACCGACTTCCGAACACAAGGCGTCGAGACGACTGTCACTCGCACAAAGAATGATAATTAGCTCCTGTGTAACCTCCCTCCTTTCCTCCTCCCTCCTCCCCGGTCCTCCGGGTCCTCGTGGTCGCGACAGGGAACAAACTCCCCATAGAACACGCGACCGTTTCATCTGTTAGTAACTTTGTAATTTTGAATCACTCTGTGATTTTCTGTGAGTGTTGATTTTCGCATTAATTAATGAGGACCGGTCTGTTTGATCGGTGAGAACTCTGTTGGTTCTATTTTGTTGTGTTTTAATTGGATATCGTAGTTTGTTTGTGGGGATTTGGTGACTGTTAAATTATCTTACCAACCAGTTTTGCTATGTTCCGTTTCCACATCACTAAGTCTAAAGTGCTATTGTTTTTATGATCACAAAAAATGTAACATCACGTGTTTTCCTCTAAGGGTTTTTTTACCATGGTAAAATCATCAAATGAGTTCTCCCACCTAGGGCGGGGGGCGAGGGACTGTCAGACCTGTACTGTCTAAAATCCACGGTGTCCTTCAATAGCCCTTTACTTTCCAGAGTCACGGTAACCTGATGAGATGTGGGGCCCCGTCAGATTTCTCTAAGTTTAAGTAGAGTATACAATAGGTACACCAAAAATGTTTAAATCCCGTATTAACAAATAAGAAACAAACCTATTGCAATCTGGACTGTTATTTGAAAAATACAAACTTTACATACCTTGCCTGTCCCAGGAATCTAGCTCAAACATCATGTCCAGTATTGGAGCTATTTAATAGGTATTTATCAAGGTTATATCGTATCACGTGTATCATCATCATCATCATCATCTCAGCCATAGGACGTCCACTGCTGAACATAGGCCTCCCCTTTAGATCTCCACATATACCGGTTGGAAGCGACCTGCATCCAGCGTCTTCCGGCGACCTTTACAAGGTCGTCTGTCCACCTCGTTGGTGGACGTCCTACGCTGCGCTTGCTCGTCCGCGGTCTCCACTCTAGCACTTTTCGACCCCATCGGCCATCTGCTCTGCGAGCAATATGGCCTGCCCATTGCCACTTCAGCTTGCTAATCCGGTGGGCTATATCGGTGACTTTAGTTCGTCTACGGATCTCCTCATTACGGATTCGATCACGTAGAGAAACACCGAGCATAGCCCTCTCCATAGCTCGCTGAGCGACTTTGAGCTTTGAGATGAGGCCGATAGTGAAAGACCACGTTTCGGTGCCGTAAGTCATCACTGGTAACACACATTGATTGAAGACTTTCGTCTTGAGGCACTGAGGTATGTCGGACGAAAAGACATTGCGTAGCTTCCCGAACGCTGCCCAACCGAGTTGGATTCGGCGGTTGACCTCTTTCTCGAAGTTGGACCTACCTAATTGGACTACTTGTCCTAAATAGATATATGAGTCAACAACTTCGAGTACCGAGTTTCCAACAGAGACTGGGGTGGGCACAACATTGGAATTTGACATAATTTTCGTCTTGTCCATGTTCATTTTCAAGCCCACCCGTTGTGAAACTCGGTCGAGGCCATCGAGCATCATGCTGAGTTCCTCCATCGACTTTGCCATGACTACGATGTCGTCGGCAAACCGAAGGTGAGTGATGTATTCGCCGTTGATGTTGATGCCAAGTCCTTGCCATTCCAGGAGTTTGAAGGCGTCTTCCATTGCGGCAGTAAACAGTTTAGGGGAGATAACGTCCCCCTGTCTTACGCCTCTTCTCAATGGAATCGCCTTCGTGCTCTGCTCCTGTACTCGGACCGACATGGTGGCGTTATTATACAAACACTTCAACACCTCGATGTACCGATAGTCAATACGGCATCGCTGGAGTGACTCAAGTACCGCCCATGTTTCCACCGAATCGAAGGCTTTCTCATAGTCCACAAACGCTAAGCATAATGGCAAGTTATACTCTTCGGTCTTCTGTATAACTTGCCGCAGCGTATGGATGTGGTCTATGGTACTATAGCCTCTTCGGAAACCGGCTTGTTCGGGAGGCTGGAAGTCATCAAGTCTGTGTTCGAGACGGTTCGTGATAACCCTTGAAAACAGCTTATAAACATGACTCAGAAGCGTGATGGGTCTGTAGTTCTTCAATAGGCTGTTATCACCTTTTTTGAAGAACAACACCACCTCACCCCTGCTCCACGTTTGAGGCGTTTTGCCCTCGGACAGGACGGAATTAAAGAGTTTCTGGATGACTTTAAGTATCGGTGTTCCACCCGCTCTCAGAAGCTCTGAAGTGATTCCGTCCTCGCCCGGCGCCTTGTTGTTCTTAAGCTGCTTCAGGGCCATCCTAATCTCGTACAGACTGATGTCCGGGATATCTTCGGTATAATGTCGGGACAGCTTGGCTCTTGGATCTTTTACCAAGCTGTCAACGGGCTTTGCGACCGAAGTGTATAACTGTCCATAGAACCTCTCGATCTCGCCTAAAACCTCTGCTTTGGTCGACGCTATGCTGCCATCCTCCCGTTTCAGCTTTGTCATCCGGCTTTGCCCAATAGACTTGTCCTTTGCGAACACTTTGGAGCCTTGGTTTCGCTGTATGGTCTCTTTAACACGATTCGTATTAAAGAGACGCAGATCGTGTCGCAAGGACTTAGATATACGTCTATTGAGCTGCCTATATGACTTCGCGTCATCGGAAGACTGCAGCTGTAGCAAGCGTCGTTCAGCCATGAGGTTTAAGGTTTGCTCGGTCAATTTCTGAGGTCTATCTTTACGGCAGGGTCTAAAAAACTTAGAGCCTACCGTGCGGACAGTTTCCACTAGCCCGTCGTTGATCTCGTCCACTGAAACTAAGTTCTCAAGGCAAGCAAAGCGATTAGAGAGCTCGAGTTGAAAGCTTTCGGGGTTTTGAATATGGGACCGAGTAGGTCGGAGCGTAGACTTCATCAGGCTGGACCTTTCAAGTTTAACATTGATATTCAGCGACCCTCTTACGATTCGGTGATCACTACCGGTTTTTACCCTGTTGATCACAGAGACATCACTGAATATCCGTTTCTTGTCGGTCATGAAGAAGTCTATCTCGTTTCTCGTGAAACCATCGGGACTCAACCAGGTCCATTTCCTGTGAGGTGGCTTCTGGAAGAAAGAGTTCATCATGAAGAGTTCCTCTTTCTCCAGAAAGTCGGCCAGCCTCTGTCGCCTAGGGTTCCGTTGCCCATACCCAAATTGCCCCACTCTCAACTCATCACCGCTTTTCTTGCCCAACTTTGCGTTAAAGTCCCCCATAACAACAGTGAAGTGGGTTTTGGTACTATGTATGGCCCTACTTACGTCCTCATACATAGTCTCCACTTCATCATCGGAGTGTGACGAGGTCGGTGCGTATACCTGAATGACCTTCAGCGAATATCTTTTGGATATTCTGAGTATTAGGTATACCACCCTGCTCGACACACTGTCGATGGTTATTATGTTGTTTACGAGGGACTTGTGAACGAGAAACCCGACACCACCTTGGGACTGTTGGTCGCCCTCCCGGTAGTAGAGCAAGTTACCAGACTTCAGGGTTACGGTGTCCTCCCCCTCTCTACGGACTTCGCATAGCCCTATAATGTCCCAGTGTAACTTGCTCAGCTCCTCTTCCAGCTCGCAGATCTTTTCGTCAGTCCTCATTGTGCGTATGTTGTGTGTTACCAGGGCCAGTCGTCGTGGGGGTGGGTAGCCGGATCTCTTCCGGAGATTCTTAGCACCCCCTGCTCCGCCGTTACCTTGACCGCTACCCGCGCCAGGGATAGCGGAGCTGCCGGGGACTGGGGGCCTGGTATCTATGCTTGCAATCATTGGGGGTAATTTGCCTTAAATCGCCACGCTTGGCAGGCGGGTTGGCGATCGCAGTGAGGATGTGCAGTAGGTACACGGAGGACGCTGCTGCCCGACCTCCGGTTTGTCCCTTAGTCGCCTCTTACGACACCCACGGGATGAATTGGGGGAACGCAATTCTAAGCCGGCGCCCCACGACTAACGTGTATATTCTTCTCGAAAGACTAAATCTTCGTCTTCAATACATCACAAAATTTTGTTCCCCAGTTCACAAGTCTGATCCACCTTACAAAAGTTGTATCGTTTTATCCACAAACCGATTACGTACAAACTAGATACACCGTTCAAAAACATAACCCAGACGTAGCCAGGAATTCAAATCAGACTTTGTAAAAAAAACGGGACAAGTGAGAGTTGTACCAGCACGGAGAGGGTTCCGTACAATGAATATATTGTGGTGCCAGTATTCTAAGAACAAACTTAGTATTGTTATTGAAATACATAATATATTCTCTCACACATTCTGATTGCAAATATTATGTTAGTACACAAAATAGTGAGAGAATTATAAAGTAATTATAGGTAATACTTCAAACTTAACTTAGGTTTTTTTATTAAATTATAAAAATCCTTTTTTTTTTAATTAACCATTTAACTGTTCCTTTATTTCAGGCAACTGTGGCCCAGACAAAAAATACTGTAATACGTAAAAACACTAATGATCTACACTAGGCTTCAGGTTTTTCATTAGGACGCAAAGAATCCTAAAAAACAGTCTTAAATTCAGTGGGTGTTTCACCGCGCGTCGTGTACAAAGCTTTCATTGTGAATCTAGCCACGTACCCAGTGGGTACCCAGCCAGGGAGGGTACCCACTGGGTACGGAGGGCTTTTTATTATAGCTAACAAATGATATGGACATAGTCTTGTCTCGACCACGATAATTTGGGGACATTGTGTGTTTTTTTCTTCTTTTCTTTGACGATTAAGTTTATTTGTTTTTTTTTTTCATGTTCTATGTACAGTGTCCGTCATGGGTTTTTAAAAAGTATAAAAAATTAATTTCAGAATGAAGTTTATTGAATTATATTGTGTGTGAGAATAGCTGGTGTTATAGTTTTAAAAGGAAAGTATCCCCACACTAAAATTTTTGCCTATGTCGTCGGTGCATTTTAAAACACAGAAACTCACATTCTCCAGCCCCTAGCAAATATTTATCCGTGCGAGGATCGAATCCACAACAAGCTGCGCAGCTGTCGAACGCTCAGCCATTGCGCTAACCGTGCGTTCATAGTACAGTATCACCTGCCTAGATTTTTGTTAACTATGTAAGTGTTACATTTTAGTCTATTCAAATGTAGGCAAATACTTTGCTACTGCACAAATGCTTTACACACTTTTACGTGGACATCTATGAATTAAAACACCAAACCCAATAATTGCTCGGTTATGATACGTCCATTGTAAAAACAGTTCTTGTTTTTTGTTTCTTTTTTATAAGAAAAGCTTTTATAATAACGCTTTTAAGAAAATTAATCTCAAAATATTGTGTAGAAACTAAATAACTAAGTTCAGTAAAGTTATTATCGAAACAATTTATTAGTAAGACTTAATAATTTATTTAAAAACTTGTCTAAACATGGCCACACAATCAAATCATCTATTCTCAACATCTTCATTATTGTACATTCAGTAAGTTTCACAAAGTTGTGTAAGTAGCGTTAAACGCCGCTTATTATCTCGAACGGAACATGACGACTCATCAATAAACTGAATTACAAAATGTTTCAGTCGTTTTCAGCTGAAAGGGATGATAACCTAATATTGAGTGGCAAGTTGTGATGGTTCTGTTTTGTAGAGCCAAATGATTTTATAAGGCTTATTAAATATTTAAGTCTTTCTGTCCCTGTACAAATATTGGCTTTCGTTCCTTAGCTTTGAGCTACTTATTTTATCGTCATTGTTTTCCAAATTGCGTAGGAAATGTTCGTGAGAATTCTGGAAATGTAGAAACAAAACTAGAAGTCTTATAAATATAGTCTACTTATTTAATTTTGATAAAATCGTTGCACGACACAAGAAAAAATTCCTGTGTTATGGGTGCGTTTAGAAACATTTAAAATAGCATACACATACAGCCAACAGTAAATAATCTAAGTTTATAAAAAGACATGCTAACTAACACTATTATTAGCACTAACTAATTATCAAACTAACGGATGATCATAGCAATTGCAACAGTGTCGGAATATCAGAAAATCTAAAAGAAAAATGTACCCCTTTTTAAATTCTAATCTACCAACTTAAACTGGGTTTACATTTAATCGTGTAAATGTTTTAAGTCTAATTACGCAAAGTTTTTCATATCAAAATACTTTTTCATATAAAACTGTCACATTTTGGAATTTCTTACTCAGATCTTTACTTTCCACACCGCGCAGTGAGTAAACTTAAGAACACGTCTAAAAGTCAATGAAAACATCAAGTACCACGATAGCTCTTAAAATTCAAAACAATTCATCTTCAAATCTAAATTAAAATTCCCAACACAATTGTAGAACCAGTGAACGAAGAAAACATGGAAGAGTAACTTCAAACAAAATCTTTTTGATAGACGGCCCACGACGTTTGTTTTCTTTGAACAGCTAGTTTGTTCTCTATTAACATCACGAAGTTATGATTGGGTAGGTTGTCAACGCTCGTCTCTAATTGGCTAAGCAACGCATAGTAACAATTACATCATTGGCGCTAGAAATGAACACATGACATTAATTTGACGGGCTGCAAGAATTGTCAAAGTGGACGAGTTATATAAAAAGTAGCAATGAAAGATTTGAATATTTTTTATTATGTATTTTTATTTCTTTTGCATTTGATGTAGATACATAACAACAAAAAGTTCACGTTTATATTTACATAAAATGGCTCATACGACTATGTATATACAAACAAAGAAAGAAAACATATTTATTTGGCACATGCCACCTACTGTGAGCTACGGCCTCCTTAGGGATTAACTAGAAAGTCTTATTGTCTTTTGTTTAAAAATGAATAACAGAAATGGCTAACATAGCTTGCTTTACCAAAATGTCAAAAATGTTGGATAATTGGAATAGCGTTTGTTTTGAGCTTCTGGCTTTGATTAAAATAAATAAAATAGCGGTAGATACGTTACGTTCTTGCGTTGAGTATTCGAACAGTGACTCTTATACGCACACAGACACATTTACTCACACAAACAATCGTTGTTATTACACGCCAATAAAGAGAGAGACAGAATTCACAGAATAATGCACAAAGGTGGCGTGCGACCAAGACGGAGCATCGACGCTCTTCGTATTACTTCGTTAGTACTCGTGTAGTCACTCGTGTATGTTTCTATCCCGCTCTACAAAATGGCGAACAAATTTGAACGGATACATCAAATCCTAATAGAAAATTATAAGAAAAATGTATTTACGAAAGAAATGTGGGGCCATATGATTTGTTTTTTCTTTTAGTGTAGTTCGTACACCCGGTGAAGGCACACGAAGGTATTTTTTTTCTTCTGAGAGTGTGGTGGGGCGAATTTGAAATAAACACGTACGCACGTCTCAAGCGAAATCTACTCGTATTGCGACTGAAGACAGTTAGGCCAATTTAGCCTAATTTATGCGATCCATGCGCTATCGTGTAGTGACATATCTTCCGCTATTTTATTTTAATCAAAGGGTTCTGGTATCCTTTTTTCGTCATTTAAAAATCGTCATCTTGAAAATGGACTGAACAAATTATTGTTGTTTTGCTTGGGGACCAGTCGTTTTCCTGTCTTTCCAAGCGAACTGATCTCGCCCATTATTCTTTGAGATTTGGATCTTGTGGAAATGTAGCAAAAAGAAAACACAAACATATTTTACTTCAAACATTCAACATTAATTTACTTAGTTCATCGGGCATAACACCATCCCTATAGAAAAAAATTGATCCATGTTTATAATTAATATAAAAATAATGTAGTAGTCTAAGGGCTACTTACAGGTGATAACTAATTCCAGCATTTTTATTATGTAGATGAGATCGATTTATACACCATTTCACTGCGCAAGAAGGCATAATTTATAGTTTTAAACTGAATAAAAATACGAACAACGACATGTGCCGTCACAGCCGAACTAAACTCCTCCGAGGCACGATTGATAAGCCCCGCCTACCGGGGCACGATCTGCGTTGGGTCATTATCGGGCTCTAGGAATGCTTCTATGTTTTCTTCGTTCACTGTGTAGAACATTAACAGCATGAGAAACAAAAGATAATCATGGAAACAATAGAAGAGAATTCCTCGGAATTAACTCGAAGACATCGCACGGTTTGTTTTGAAAGTCTGCAGTCCATTATACAGGGGGTGGGCAGACACGTCCCGGCTATATATCGGGGGTGCGGAGTGGGGGGCAAACGTGACCCACCAGGAATTAACGGGAAGATATCTGAGAGATAGCGCCCGAATTGAAGACGGCGACAGAAGTAGTGATAAATATGAATTATTGGACGGACGCTGGTTTTTTTGGGACGTGGTTTTTAATGGGTTTATATTTTGGTGGTAAATATAAAATATGGATAAACAAGAGGTTGAATGGTAGAGAAGATTAATAGTAGAAACTAATACGTAATATCATTAAAATGAGTCCTCCCACCCCTACTGTTAGACTTGTACTGACTAAAATCCACGGTGTCCTTCAATAGCCCTTTACGTTCCGGGGTCACGGTAGCTCGTTAGTCCCGCGACCCCGGCAGGCTCAACCCTCTAGGGGGGCCCCGTCATCATGCTGACGCTCTTTGACGCTCGCGTGGAACACATCGCGCCGTCAACCCGGGCATGGTTCATGGTCGGACAGCGAGTCGCCCATTACTCGCCGTCCGCTTGCGCACAGTAAACTACGGCTTAGATAAGTCATAATAATTTTCAAAGCGTCCCACATGTCTGCGGCTTACTGTGACAAATACATTAAACAATAACAATTTACACAGGATCAGAACAAGAATTTAATCATTTTGGCTATCACATTTATTGTATGACGACAATAGTTACAAACTCGTATGTCAGCTTTGGAATACGTTTAACAGTATTTGGAAAATCCATGTCCACTACAAATGCAATTCAATCATTCTCTGAACTACACAATATATCAATTTACAATATGCAAATCGTTGTGGTGTTCCAGTGAATCAACACAATACATGGAACTCACTCAGCAACTGAATACTGTTGTATGTAATGTATTGGAAACTATGCCTTTGACATAAAATTTGACAGCATCAACAAATTGCAAATCTGATTAGTCGGACATTTAGAGTTTCGAAAAGTAATATATTAGAAACCTATTTTTCCTTCTGTTAAATCAGTGTATTTTTCCGAAGATATGAAGCATCAAAACTCGAGATTTGTGGCTTGTGATATCAGAACTCAATAAAAATTGCCAATTTTAATAGCGTCCCCTCTTCGTCAATATTGGTTTCCGTACCAAAAGAAAAAAATACGGGCAATATTTGATAATAATCTACGACGGATTAATTTAAAAAAAATCAAAAAACCAGTTACAGGTGCTATGTCCGTTTTCACTAACACTAAGCGACACCTATATTTAGGTGTATTAAAGATCACACTTAGATTTTTACACCCCCCAATAATATTTAAGAATTTATTTGGGTGACGCTTAGTGTTAATGAAAATGGGCGCCTTGCCTGTATTTTAATAATGGTTATACGAGTACATAGTACAGGGTTGGTATTTATTGTGTAAACTGTGAAATTGTGAAGTTTCAGTAAAAACATTGATTACATTCAAAATAACATTCTGTGCTGTTTTTTTTTATTTAACGATATGTTCGCCTTTGACCACTATCTCGCCAGATTTTAAGCGGTGGTTGACGTACGTTATAACTTGTTGTAGTTATTAATTAACTGATAAATTTGATTACTATCATTTTTTTAACCGACTTCAAAAAGGTGACTACTCCTTTTTGGAGTTTTCAGAAGTTTCTCAATTCAGTCAGTATTCTTCTACATTCTAAAAAATCTTGACATTTTATTACGTGTTAATGACTTACAAGCAAAAACATATAAACTTCCTCCCGCACTTAGAATAATAATTAGGACGAGAGAGCTTCTTGTTTCAGATTACTTCAACATGAGCCTAACGAACTGTATAATTCAATTATTTTAATTAACTTTTCCTTCGTGCTTAGAAAAAGTGACATTTTATCAACGATATCGAGATAAGTAAAAATTTTATGCAACTGAAATTGGCTACCGAAAATCACGGTCACTACTATCTAAATACGAAACTCGTAGTTTCGGCCAAAGTTTCGTGAGTACCCTAATTTTTAACACTGGACATAAGATTAGTTAGTGATAGGAACTAAAAATTGGTGACTGAATCATGTTGATTGGACAGTTGTCCGGACTGCCGATGTGTTGTCAGAACCTTTAAATTCAAAACTAAAAGAGTGTAGGACTCTCTTAAAAGACGAGTTAACTTTTCATCCAAACTATTCATTGTATGTATTCTATTGTAAAAGACCAAACGTCGGACAATTGAAAGCAGCCTTATTTCTGTAACATCACAAATTGAGGATAAAAGAAATCCCATTGTGACAGCTGGTGTCTAGTATTTAGAGAATAAAGAAAATAATGTATTGTAACGATTGATTGAAAGCTCTTAAAATGATGAACAGGATTGGGTCTTACAGTTTCACAGATCTGTATTTATTTAGGCATGAACGAAGGTGGTATACATATCGCCATTTTTATTTTAAATCGCAGAAGACAAATTAAGTTAGATTTCAAAATCTCAACTTTTAGTGCTACTGAGAAACCCACATCATGGTTTCTCACTCTTAGTTTCGTAATACCTAATTGCGTGTAGGGTAGTTTCAAGGCCGCGGGACTTACGAATACCGTGACCCCGGAACGTAAATGGCTATTGAAGGACACCGTGGATTTTAGTCAGTACAAGTCTGACAGTCCCTCGTGTCCCGCCCTGCTGGGCGGGAGGACTCATTTGATGATTTTACCACATAAAAAAAGTCGCAAAAGACAAATAAGAATTTAAAATCTCAACTTTTAGTCGCACTGAGAACTTGTTTTCTTCAGTACCTAATTGCGTGTATGGTAAATTTAAAATCCAGGACTCATTATAAAAAATAAATATACTTACGTGTTGTGGCGTGTGTGTGACGCACCTGAAACATTGAGTGTCATACATATAGATTCGCTCATCACGACATGACGCAAAAATGTATCTTTAATTGTACTAAATGTATACTTCTGGCGCCACGACATGTAAGTGGGTATGTTTCAATCTTTCACAGTTTCACTTGAAACTACTAAATCAACGTGACACTCGAAAAGCAAAAGACAGAGATCTAAATAATAAATCAACGCTAAAAGCATTGCACTTTCAACTCGAAGAACCCAATAAAAAAGTTCACTTTCCTTCAAAGAGAAAATCACGCTACATTTTCCATTGAAACCTGAATGGCGCACATTGACGCACTTTAACACGTCACTTGTCAAACGTCAGGTTGTCACGTGTCACGCTGTCAGTCCAGCTGATTACGGGGGCGGTGACGCGAGAAATCAATTGCGATAGCTTTGTCCCGCGGGCATTCATTCAGCTATAGTTCCTGGTGTGTGTAAGGCTAGCCGCTCACTGGTGACTTTTTGTCGCGAAGATCTTTTGTTTCCTCGTCGAGTGCTATGATGTCATATGGGATTGCGCTGATTATGGTGGCAAATAGTTTCTAGCAGTCGTTACATTCGACTGGGTGACGAAAAGTCACCATGACAAAAAGTTTCTAGTGAGCGACAGCTCTTAGTTGTTACTATTGTGGCTTTGAGGTTAAATTATGGAGCTGTTTAATTGTGCTTGGCTTCATAAAATAATCTTTCTTTTACCTTCCGTTTGTGCCATCTTATTGATTTAAGATACCTACTTTAGAGAAGCTGTGACAAAAGGTCACAGGAAAACTGTGAACCCATTTCTTTGTAGGAAATAGAAAAATTCGACAGTTGGAAGTGCTACATTTTATCAATTGGTTATTGCAAGTAGTTCATGAGTTGGTTGATTCTATTTTGCCTGTAAGAAGAATATTTAAATGACTTTTATTTTAAACTCTTAATTTCGACTTCAATCATACTTTTACAACGCGGCACTTACACTACGTTACGCCAGAATCAAAATAAATCAAACCTTTTTTAAACGTTCATAGCAATATTAACTATTTCCCAGTATTGTGACATTTTCAATTAAAAACTCATAAATTCCTTCATCAAAAAATCATTTAACAAAAAATGTTATTCCAATAATCCGCTTGCACATACGAATATTTTCAATAAACATTTCATAAAATATGAAATTTGCACGGATTCAGATTTTAAACCCTTGCGTTTGATGGCTCGGAAGTCGGAAAGTTTATTTCCGTTAATCTGGTTCCAATATTTCAGTTAAATTTCAACTTCAGATTCCAAATTGAATTTAGTTTGAGCTGGTAACTTTACTATTTTCGTCATAGAGTAATCAAGAAACTTTCACTGAATCAATTTAGTCTCAACGCTCCCCTCGACTTCATCACTTCAGTCAAGTTTCTATCTGTGTTATTACACTGAAAGGGAATCACTTTGTATAAAACCTGAAAGCTTGTTTAGGTATTATTGATACAAAAGATGATTGAACGTAATGTTTTGACGACTTAAGTCGATACACGTGTGTGCCGGAAAGATTGTTTCTATTTTCGACTGCTCTTTATTTAATACCTGATTGTAAAATTGACATAAAGACGGATTTATGTTGTTCTGTTGTGTCATGTCAGTTTACGATGTAGTTTATGTCAATCAAAATTCGTTGTCTTTTGACGTACACTCGCATATTGCAGAGTGGAAAAACTTAGATAAGACAGAATAATCCAGTCGCTATATATTTTGAGGTAAGTTCCAACATTTCGCCAAATTCTATTTCGATCTCATTAAGTTGCCAAATGCTCCATAGTCCTTATCATAAACCGTTCCAAACATAGTTTGCCCAAATTCAAACAACAAACAAAATTATTCACACGTTACTTCCAAGTATCTTGTCCACAAGCCACAACATAACGAACATGCACGACATTTGAGAAATTTCCTTGTTTCCGAACAAGTCCCGGTATTTGAGACCCCTCAAATTCTCTCAAAGATGACTGCTCAGTTGCTCACTATAGTTTGAGACGTCCATTCTCCATTTTGAATAACTTAATTAAAGGATAATAATACCTCGCTCGTTTGAAGATATTAATAAGGATAATTTTAGAGTAGACTTATTCAGTACAAGTTTTTTTTAACAAAAGCTACTAAAATAATTAATTTCTCGTTGGTAATCTTGAATTTTTGCTTTATCTTTTTTATGATTTTGCTAAAATATTTAGAATCGAAAAATAAATATAATTTATTTACATATATTATTAAAAAAAGATATCACTTAAATCAACACCAAAAAAATTGATTCAATGTTTCCATATTCTTGTCTGGATTTATAAAGCATAATAGGTATTTGAAAATGATGGATAACTAGAGTACTTATTAATTTTACTCAAAGATAGACAGACAGATTTAATATTCGATATTGATCTTAGATATTCATTGAAAGCATTCAAATACTAATTCTGAGTCGCTCAATTTCATCGTTATTATTCGAAGCACATCTTTTAGAGGCTTCAAAATGTCTCGATAATAATTCAATAAATGAAATGACTTGGAGAAAGTCTACTTAACTGATATTGGAAAAGATAAGCTGAAATTACTTGATATTGCCCCAGTTTATTTTATTGATAGTATATTTTCAACTTTGTTTGAGGCTGAGACAGCAACAGTATTTTCTCATATACACAAACAACCAGGGGTACTACTATTTAAGCACGAAACTTTGACAGTAATTGTTCTTACTTCCGATTCCTTGTCAAAAATTATGAATTCTAAGTCTATCAGACTTTTACTGACTAAAAATTACACGGTGTTCCTTCTCGTCACTTTTGGACGGGCTACAATGCTCCGCAAAGCTATGAAAGACAGAGACAGAAGTCTCCTCTTCAACTGTCCTCGTCTAACCTAACATGGTATCTTAAGTCTATAGCAACGTGTCTTTCGTTTCGATCTTTCAACACTTTAATCCAGATGCTACCAGCCAATACTGCGAAGATCATCGTAAATCGCATGAGGGCTACCTTAACTGTATTTATATATATAGTTTCAGATCCAAAATGTAAGCCATTTATCTAAATGTCAATCCAATACAACAGTAACATGTCGTCTAATACTAAGTATTTTTGTAGAACCATATTTTATATTATAATTTTCTACGCCGAGGGACGCGACGGTGAGTCATATAAATTGTCTAAATCAACCGGGGTTTGTACCTCTAGACTACTCTTAGACTGATCTGGGATTTGCATCGCATTAGTTATAGACTTGATAGAACGCACGATATTTCTTATTTACTACAAAATTGCGTCTAGACTGCTTTTGAGTAAATTGCTGAGTTATCATATTATTTATGAAAGCGTTGTTGGTTAGATATCAAATTTTTTTATTAACAAAATAAGTATGGTACTATGTCTATGTTAGATATTACAATTGTGTCATTTATAAATCTGCATTTAAGATCTCAAAATATATAGGTTTTACTAAAGATAATACATAAAATACTATAATTTTGCGTCCAATTTATCCATAACAGTAATACGTAATCATGATACGTAATCACAATGTCAATTACTTTCATTTCCGAGAAAATTACAGTGCCATATTTCAATTTGCTTGCCACGTTAACCAAGCCGGGACAGCTAATCTATTACAAATGTACCTACATACATTATGTTCATAACCACTATGTTCACCTTGTTGCAGGCAAACAGAACAAATATGTAGAACCTACAAATCCCTCCACTGTTTAAATTCTTCTATCTATCAATCTATATATATAAAAGAAAGTCGTGTTAGTTACACTATTTATAACTCAAGAACGGCTGCACCGATTTGGCTGAAAATTGGCGGGGAGGTAGCTTAGAACCAGGAGTAACATATAGGATACTTTTTACCTTTTTTATTTTGTTTTTTTTTTTATCCCGTTTCTGTGGGACGTGACATAAAACGAGGTATCATAAAACGCAACTGACATGGAGTGACAGCAAAACGAAAAATTTATCAATCAAAACCTGTGTCAAAACATCAATTGACCGGTTGATGTGTTTGTATTGAGTTTCTAAGCTTATTGTGCCGATATTATCATAATTATTAATGCTATGCCGCCACCAAGATGATCAAATTTTTATCCTGTTTCGGTGAGACGGTAAAACGTAGTAACGTGATCACGAAGAAGGTGTTGGTGCCGAAATTGAATAAGGGATCTGAACAAAAAGTACTATAGAGTGAGATCCCAGAGCCCCCAGACCTACGTCATTTTAGCAAAGCTGAAATTTTGATTGTAGTCAACTATAAGTTAAGACAGTACCGGTATGCGTACTTACTATCTTGAAAGCGGGGCCTTTCCACAGGTAGCGCGACCTGAAGGTGGATAAAATCAACTACGTCATTTTAGCAAGCCTACATTTTACATGATGTTAAGTACTTATGGTACTATTTTAAGACCTTTTGTAAGCTGCCAGACCAATCCGATGGGCCATTCATTCTGCCAGACGCCTTAAAGTCTTTCCCTTAAACTTTAAAACCCCGCCTCTGTCCTGCCTCTCCTGAGCCAAAACCGCTTAACGCAGAAGTCTAAATTTTGGACACAAATTTTCGCTTTCGAGTTAGTAAGTACACATGTTAACTTTATAGTAGACTACAAACCCTCCCTCTCGCGCTCGGCATTGGTCGAGGCCATGCTGCGGGGCGAGACGGAGTGGGAACCGGTCGCGAAGGAGGAGGCGGGCCGCGTGAGGGAGAGGATAGCGTCTTCCCTCCACCCCAGCCACAGTGGTAGACGCCCACGGCGTCGGACGTCGGCAGACGATCTCCGGCCACCGTAGGCGCGGGCATGCGGGCAACGAGTAATGGGCGACTCGCTGTCCGACCATGGACCATGCCCGGGTCGACGGCGCGTTATGTTCCACGCGCGCCTCAAGGAGTGTCAGCATGATGACGGCGCCCCCCTCTAGAGGGCCAAAGCCTGCCGGGGTCGCGGGACTTATCTCATTACCGTGACCCTGGAACATAAAGGGCTATTAGGGCGGACTCATATTATGATGTTTAACCACGAAAAAAAAAGACTACAAACCCACAAAGAGGCGACCCCACGCGCCCGGCATTTGTCGAGGCCATGCTGCGGGGCGAGATGGAGAGGAAAGCGGTCACCTCCTTCTGCGAAGCAGTTATGCAGGCGAAGGAGGAGGCTGGAAGCGTGAGGGAGAGGACAGCGTCCAACTCACAGCCCAGCTGCAGTGGTAGACGCCCACGGCGACAGACGTTGCAAGTCGATCTCCGGCCACCGTAGGCGCGGGCATGCGGGCGGCTCTAATGGGTGACTCGCTGTCCGACGTTGAACCTTGCCCGGTTATGCAAAGAGTGTCAGCATTATAACGGGGCCCCCATTTAGAGGGCCAAAACCGACTTACGATTTACCGTGACCCCGGAACGTAAAGGGCTATTGAAGGACACCGTGGATTTTAGTCAGTACGAGTCTGACAGTCCTTCCCGCTCTGCCCTGGGTGGGAGACTCACATGCTATTTTACCACGCTAAAAAAAATGTCAATTGCATTTAGCCACCAACTTTCCAATTGAATTAAAACTCCTTGGATATGCCTGACTTACCACCGCACAATTTGCAAATAAAGGTTGGCTTCGTAATAGTCATGCTTCGAAACATAAACCAACCAAAACTGTGCAACAGAACGCGTTTGGTGGTAAGTAAATTGATGAACAATGTGATTTACGCGACGATACTCAAAGGAAAATTCGAAGGTGAGGAAGTTCTCATTTCGAGGATCCCTTAAGATAGGTTTGCCGTTTGAGTTTAAACGACCTCAATTTCCGATCCATCTTGCATTCGCCATGACCATTAACAAATCACAAGGCCAATGCTTGAAAGTTTGTGATCTGAATATATAAAATCCATGTTTTTCACATGGTCAGTTAGGTATATATGTGGCATGTTCATGAGTCGGATGACCATCTGCGTTATTTGTTCTTGCGCGTGATAATAATAAAAAAATGTCGTCTATCAGAACGTGCTTCACTGTACAGTGCAACCCATGCACCAAAATACATGGCTAATAAAGAATAAATTATTGATTTTTGACTTGATTTTTTAAATTATTTTTGATATCCTAATAAAAAATCGAAAATCTGCTCATTTATTGCCTCTAAGGCGGAACAAAGTTCGCCGGGCCAGCTAGTATAAAATAAATTACTTTGAGACATTAAAAAAGTTTCAAAGCAAGCCATTTCATTTACTTAAAATCACTATATCAAACCAATTTAAAAACGAAAATGCTCTAGATGTTTACAAAACAATTTCGACAGAATTACAAGTATTTTAAATATTTATAAAACCTCCTGAATTTTTGAGGAGGAAAGGTCCGAAATACATTAACATAACGTATTCAGAACGTGAGTAGGATTACATTAAGCTCCTAACTACTAACTGTGTTTGAATTGTATAAATAACGTTTTACACATTAATTCGCTCCATTATCTTTGTGTTATAAAGTATACGATACTCGCTCTTATAGTGTTAGTGCTACAAATAGTGCCCTTTATATTTGTTAAATTAACATAACACAAAACTGGTGTAACTTCACTGTGGGTCGGCCACGAATTGCCACTCTTACTCAAGTTTGTTTGTAGTTATTATAGGTAAAGTTGGTTTGTCTAGCGGTTTTAAGTGTTGTTTCACAAAGAAACCTTTGTTCTTTGATCCAACGAAGTAAGTATGAAATTGATAAAGTCCTGAAGATTCTAAGTACTGGTCGTGTTGAGGCGAAAGTTTTGAGTGTTGTTGTTCCTGTCGTAATTAAGCATTTAAACATATTTGTTTGTGAGACTGGAATTATTCTAATGGTCTCTGTTTCATTTGTTTTCATCATGAATACACAAGTAAATAATTTACCAAAATTGAAACTGTATCTTTTGTTTCCAAAATCTTATTTCACATTTAACACATGTTATGTATTCTTTCGAACAGTATTTGGTCTGCCAAATTGGTAACTCTTCACTTTCTACTATCCATTTCAATCAGTGCGGAGATAAATCTTCGCTATTCATTTGGTACCATTGAGAGTGTCAAGTTTTCTAAAGACTATGATATCATCTAGGTACACTAACCGTTGTACCCTCGTTCTATAACCGTTGAAACGTCGTTGTCTGCAGTATTGAATCTGGGACGTATTCAGACATTCAGCTCTCAAGCGAATCTGCCCCACTTCGTTTGTTAGACGCGTCTAACTTTTGTCTTTTGTCTGATCGGGAGTAACATCGATTTGATTGTACCCGCGGCGCGCATCCATTGATTTCACTATATCGGTTGAACGTTCGAATCTAACTTTTGCTGCTAGATTTCGAAATAGATTTTAGTTTAATAGAAATACCTTTTCTGTGAGTTTTGGTTTTCGGTCATTGATTGAAGGCTTGAGTTAAAACAAACCATTGCAACGTAATGGTAATTCATTGTCATTTTGGGATCCTTAAAATGGTTATGTAACGCCGCTTTAAATTTTATGAAAATTGGTACGGTGCGGGTAACCTTTGTGGCAGATGATTAAATCACGATAACACCCGATATCACAACTGGGTCAAAGCAGCCAAACGTAAACAAAAATGTTAATATATTAAATTCTGATGAACAAACTCGAAATTGAATACGTTTTTCGATAGCATGAAATTACAGTATCTTTTAATAAAAAAATTTGTTGGAGGGCTGGTATCCGATGCTTTAGCGTGATAGAATAAAAATTCGGTTATAACTTACAGTACGTAATGGCTTTTGGGTTTCGTTCAATTTTCAGAGCTTCGAGAGCGTCGAGTGTGTTCAGACTGGTAGGCGTGATTAAGCCACTTTCGTCTAATTGTACTAATAAATTCAAAGGGGAAGCCTTTAATTTCCTCCGCCCCCTATTATTTCTTCTGATTAAATTCGTTGCGGCTCACAGACAACTTAACTTGTGATACTTAGAACTTCATTACTCGGAGTTATTGTTTGGTCTACTTTGGGTTCTTGGCTTACCTTTGGCATACTGCTAAAGGTAACTTTGAGAATGTATTGTACCCGTTTATTTTCAATTTAGAGGCTGCATCATGTTCAGGAAATTAAGATGTCTATTTCAGGAAACAAAGGATTATGTTACTGTTAAGAAAGAGGAAAACTTGGGAAAAGCAACGAGGAAAACGTAAGTCCTGCCAGTCAATCAGTTGATACTGTTGTGTACTTTTTTCTATTGATACTTCTGACACAGGTAAGTTTGGTTGAACATTATTTTATTGGTAAGTTTAATGTCAATAATATTGCTCAAAAGTGTTTTGTATCCTTTTTGAAATCTTACAAGATAGTGGAATAGACCAATGTAATGCCAAACATACCTATTTTATAAGAATTTACCCTTTTCTATCAAGAACTGAAAAACAGAATTAGCCACAACTATTAGACAGGCTCAAACCCAAACTCCACAATAGTTTTCTCAACAAAAGCTCTTATTTTTCAATTACGAGCACGTCTCACAGACGGCCGTGTGTGATAGAATTCAAACAATTTATTTTATTCACCGTCCATATAAAAGGGTTTACTTCTCAATGGCACAAAATACTTACAAAAGGTCTACTCCATACAATGAACATAAACGCACGCACACATAGACATGCTCCACGATCAGTGGGGCTGGGATCCATAGAACGAATTTAGACCAAACTCAAGCCTAGCCTAATCCGTGCAAAAATAAGCCTTATTAGTAATGTGTTTCGAGGCTTCATCTGCATATTCTCACAATTAGCATTAATGTAATACTTTTATGGTTCATTGTAGGATGAAGCGTGACTGAACAAAACCTGTGATAAATCAAAGGTAGCTGTATAGTTCTGATAATAAATACAAGCACACTCGCGTCTGGCATTTGCTTGAGATCACTGTGTGTGTGTGTGCCTGTTTGCGCTCATTGTACGGAGTTAGCCTTCTCCGCCTACCTCCATTGTACCAATGGGCTGAGAAAGTTTAGCGCGAAAGCCTTCCTTTGTGTGAATTCCTTAGCTACGGAGCTCCAACGGAGATGATGTAATTTAATTTGAAGGTTTATGGTCTTAGTGTGAATTGTGATGCTTTTGTTTGGTAAGGAGGACTTGAAGTGATGTGCCTTTTTGTTGTTTATTTGTTCGAGTTTTTGAAGTGGAAGCGTATTCAGTATTATTTTTTTAGCTTAATGGTTTGTAGGCTTGATGGTTCAAAAGATGGGCTTAGAGGGGTGTGGGTATAGTGTGATACAAGTTTCTGTTCAAATGTATAATCATCATGTGCCTAGTCTTTTTCCAACTATTTGGGGGTTGTCTTCCAGTTGATTTAAATGCATCTAATTATCATGAAATAGCTGTCTGTCTGACCTCCACAAACCAAAAATGGGTAATACGATTCCCTTTGCTAAGTCTGGTTGTCGGACTTTTGAACTTCTGACTAAAAATAACGACTGTCGACTGAAGATCTAAAAAGGACAGTCGGGACCAACGGCTTTACGTGCTTTCTGAGACACATGTACACATCCACAGACCAAACTGTTTAAATCAATAAACTCAGCCTATCGCAGTCCACTGCTGTAAATAGGTCTCTCCCAGCTATGCCACATTAACATGTCCCCTACTTTTCGCATCCAGTCTGTCCCAGCCACTTTCTTAAGTTTATTCGTATTTATGGCGTAACATGTGCTCTGCTTGATCGATGTTTATGAGTGTGACCACCTTGATCAACTTCTTCCTTTCATCCAATAGCTTCTTGCTATAATAAAGTCATCGCGGTTTGCTTATTAGACCTTAGGTCCATCAACATTACGCCTGACTCTGTAGTAGCACTTTACGAAAGAACTCCGAATTCAACAGAATTCGTCTTGAGTTATGTAATAAAGTCAGCGTTTCACTATCAAAACTTTGTAATTCAACTCTCCGGGTTAATGCCACTACCGTTATTATTGAATTAAGGGCTAGGAAAGTTGACCTACATCGTCGGGTATTGTGCGCTGTTTTTCTTAACCAACGAACTGAATTGAATTAATTATTTATTTTTCTTGTTTGGTACGCTTTTGTTTTCGTCATACTGCCTTTCTTAGTTTTATTTTCGTTTGGAGAGGTCTTTGACTTAAGTACTGCTTCTTTTCTAAAGAAAGTATTGAAGGAGGTAAAGTTGAGTGACAACATATTCTAATGTTATACCTTATCAGATAATGATACATTAATGTTCAGTTGTGTTTTTATTTTAACTGTCATATAGTGGTGGCAGGATGATCTGGATGCGTATCTTGATGGCTGGTCTGAAGTGGTACTCGAAATGAGCGTGTGGCTGGATTTGGGGTAGGCCTTTGCCAAGCAGGGGCTACTTTTTTTAAAACCGCTAAAACAACTTTGTATGAAGAAATAACAGCACTGTTTTTCCAAGCATCTTTGTTTCCTCATGCATAATATATTTTCCGATCAACCAAAATGTTTATCTTCGATTGTCTTACGAAAACGAGTGAAAAATACTGTAACGATTGACAGAATCACGTAGATAATGGCTTTGAGAGGATAAAATATTATAGTGGCTGTCAACTATCCTCCCAACTTAGTGGTGGATGGATGGAGTGGTTGTCAAGCCTTTTTGTGAAGATTTTTGTAGAGAGATGTAACTGTCGTTCCACCCAGGGCGAGTGGACTCATTTGATGATTTTATCACTTAAGAAATAATATTTTGGAGCAGAAATAATGTTTTTTTATAAATTTTGAAATTAATAAAATATGGAGGGGCTGATTATTAAGACAACTAACAGAGGGAGAACGAGAAGGAGAGGGAGAGGGAGAGGGAAAGGAAGAGGGAGGAGGAGGATAACGTTTCTTGACGTTTCACTTGATTGCCGTGGCTGACCATAGCCTGATTAGTACAGTAATAAATAAAATAATTAAATAATTATAATTGCATAAGTTACTAAAAAATGCTATGCAATAGCTTTACCGCGGCAGTCCCCGAGTGCCAATTACTTTTTTTTTAATAAATCAATAATAAAAACAAACGATATTCCATCCAAAACGCTATTTTCTAACTATTATTCAATCTCCAGAACCATAACTCAGTTCTCAGATAATCCCTTCCCCACAATACCTGTTCGAAGCTCGGAGCTCGGAAGGCATAACGTATCAGATATATCGCCTCATACAATACATACATCGTAATCGTTCTCATCCGGATCCAAAGCATAATTCGCAGCTTCCAAAACCTTCCGGCGCCTCCCGATTACGATATCGGCGTAAATCATGAATTTTGTCATCCCCTTTAGCCCCCCTTATCGGTTCTACCCCTTCGCCACTGGGTGTTTCAGATATAAGCGAGCTTTAAAACTTCGGTTCCGCTGATGCTTTGGGGATTAAAGGGTTCAGGGTTGTTTCTTTTGCATTTACTAAGGGTGCCTTTCCACCAGAGATGTGGTATGTAGCTGTGCTGCGAGGATGTAAAAGCTGAGCTACGAAACTGTGTGACCGTTTCCACTGATGCTACGCTATATAGCTGCGCTACGAAAATGCGCTGTAACAAGGTAGCTGCGCTACGAAGATGCGATGCTATGCGATGTATCGATACTAGGGAAAACGACCCATAACACGCAGCCATAGCACGCATTCTTACATATAATTGGATAGAATTTGTGGGTAGACATAGCAATAACAAAACTTTTCGTGGGCTCTTCACAAAATAATTAATTAAAAATAGTTTATTTGTATTTTTAATGAATTAAACTAGTTCATCTTCTACTATACCTCCCCACACTTGCTATCTAATATTAATATCAAGCATATCAAACTTGCCTTGGTTCACTGACACTGCACTACATCATGGACTCGAAGCTTGCTGCCAGTCTGGAGGACCTACAACAGCTGTTTGGCTCCCGAATGCAGGAGTACGAAACAAAACTGCAACAAGCCACCGCTAATTCATCACCGGGTTCACCTGATATCACTTCCATTGCACGTGAGTTCTCCGACTTTAAACAGTTTGTCTGTCAAGCACTATCCACACTAAAATCTCAAATTGAGTTGCTTGCTGCTGGGTATGACAGACATGAAACTGCCATGCGAAGAAAGGTCCTGTTGTTCCATGGTGTTTCAGAGCAGAAGAATGAAAATTTAAATGTTGTGGTGAACAACATAATATTCAACCAAATTAAATTGACTGAGTTGGGAGACAAGAACATTATCCATGTTTGTCATAGGCTTGGATTCTCGCAGAAGGCGCGTCCTATACTGGTACGATTCTTCAGGATGGAGCACGAGAAACTTGTATGGGATAGCAAGAAGGCTCTGAAGGGCACTGGCGTCACCATCTCGGAGTTTTTGACTCAAGGAAGGCATCGTGTGTTTGCGGCCACGCGTAAACATTTCGGTATGTTGAATTGCTGGTCAATGGAGGGAAAGATTGTCGTTATTTGCCCCGACAAATCGCGCCACAAGCTCGAAACAGCAGGCGAACTTAAAGTTTTAATAGCTAAGTTCCCACTGAGTGCAGCCGACAACGAGGATTCTGTGCCTTCTGAAGAACCTGGATCTCCAAATGTAGCAGCTTCGGCTACAGCTACAGCGGCCAAGAGGTTTAGGAGGACGCGTCTGCGCAAGTAATTCTTCTCTGTTCGTTATCAATAACGGTTACAATCGCATTCACTTTATTTATTGTTTGTGCCGGTGGTTAAATAATTCATTTTGTTTGGTTTACCGACGCAATTTTTCTTTTTCGTTGTTGCCGGTATATAACTATTATTTTTAATTATGTTTGCTGAACTTGCAACGAACAAAATGTTGACAATATTGTGACATTACAGTTGCTGACAGCTGCTGTCAGTGTCACTCATCCGTTCATTGGTCACCTGTGGCGTTACGTTCTACGCATAATTAGCTAAGTCAATCGGTTATTAGTTTTTTTGTTATTGTTTTGTTTTTCAAACGTTAATATATTTAATTTAATCCACTGTTTTTGATAGTTATAAAAATTCCTGCTAATTGTATTAGCAAGTTGGGGTGGTTTTCTCACCGTAGGAAACTTTTTTTTTTTCTTTTACTTTTTTATCTTATTTTATATTTTATATCAGATTAGTTAGGACATTAGTATATATTTTTATTTATTTTTTATATATTTTATTTAAGGTAATTATTATAATGGATGATTTAGCTGATTTTAATGACAGCTTTTTTTCATGCTCTTCCTCTACTAGCTTTGTTAGTGCGGACAGTGACTCTTCGTTACCACTAACTTTACATGACAAATTATCTTCTCTTTTCTCCAATGACCCTAAAAATCTGCATATTGCGCACATTAATGCTCAGAGTGTCTCTGGTCACTATTCTGATCTTCTGGCATCATTTAGCAGTGCTCATTTGGATGCTCTATTAATTTCGGAGTCTTTTCTGAAGCCATCTCTCCTATCTACAACTTATTCTCTCCCTGGCTTCGTCTTGATCTGCAATGATAGGACTGGCAAAGGTGGAGCAGGTATTGCAATTTATTTGCGTGCTGATTTACCCTACAGGGTAGTCAGTTCATCTCCTTCGCTATATTCTGGATCGGCAGAGTACTTGTTTTTAGAGATATTAGTTCACCACACCAAAGTGTTGCTGGCAGTCCTTTACAGTCCAAATCTTCATGTTGACTACTTTGATTCCCTTGAGTCCACCCTTAGTGATCTTTGTCCCTTATATGAGCATGTTGTTTTGATGGGTGATTTTAATACTTGCCTGATTAAAAATGACTTTCGCTCTACCAAACTTCTCTCAATATTGTCTTCTTTTAATCTTCAAGTTTTACCTCTCTCTGCTACTCACTATTTTCCTAATTGTTCTCCTTCTCTTCTAAATCTCATGATTATCTCTTCCCCCAATAATGTTTCTTTTCATGGTCAACTTAGTGCTTCATTTTCATACCACGATCTTATTTACGTATCTTATCGCATTCGTGTTCCAAAACGTAAGCCCCAGCTTTTATATCTCCGCAACTTCAAAGGCATAGATCTGGAGGCATTGCAGCGTGATGCCAACTCTCATGACTGGTCCCCTTTATTGGAGAAGGATTGTATTGATGAGAAAGTGGGTTATTTTAACTCATCAATTCTCAACTTGTTCGACCGACATGCTCCCATTCGGCGTATCAAAGTAAAATATAACCCTGCACCATGGATTACATCGCAAATTAAAGAACTAATGGCTCGCAGGGATAAGGCTAACAGTAGATATAAGCGCAGACCATCAGAACTGAATCTCTGTTATTATAAATCGCTGCGTAACCGCTGCAATCATCTGTGTAAAGATGCTAAGAGACGCTATTTCCACGACCAACTCGACAACCGCAGTTCTTCAGATGTTTGGAAATTCCTGAAGTCGGTAGGCATTGGCAAAACTTCTACCAATCAGTGCAAGGATGTGGACCTCAACGACCTCAATAAACATTTTTCTTCCCTTCCCTTTTCTCTCGATCCTTGTGTTAAAGCTATGACTCTGGATAGTCTATCTAATTTGTCACTCCCACCTTGTTCTCCTTTCACTCTAAGCAATGTTTCTGAAGTTAAACCAGTAATCCATCCTCGCTATCTGATTTTAGGCCCATCTCTATTCTCCCATTTCTTTCTAAAGTTTTTGAGCACTTAGTCCATAAACAATTAACATTTTTCTTGACGTCAAACTCCTTAATTTCCCCCTTTCAATCTGGTTTCCGTTCGGGTCACAGCACAGTAACTGCGCTTTTAAAGGTAACTGACGATATCCGCTGGGCAATGGAGAATAGGTCACTTACTGTTCTCGTGTTGCTTGACTTTAGTAGTGCCTTCAACTCGGTGGATTTCGACATTTTGCTTGGTATCCTTAAATCTCTAAATTTCTCTTCTTCCGCTTTAGCCTGGTTTGATTCTTATCTTCGGGGACGTTCTCAGTGTGTTCGCCTAGAAGAGAATCTCTCTGATTGGTGTAGCCTTACTGAGGGCGTTCCTCAGGGTGGCGTTCTCTCTCCTCATCTTTTCTCAATTTTTATTAATATGGTTACGAGAATAATCTCTTCTAGTTTCCATCTTTATGCGGATGATCTGCAGCTTTATCGTCATTTTACTACAGCAGATGCGGCGTCTGACATTGGTGCCATAAAACTAGACCTGGCCAATATCAATGCCTGGGCTAAGTCATTTGGCCTGCGAATTAACCCATCTAAATCGCAGGCCATGATCATAGGCCGATTTGTCCGTAGTGCGGGTCTTGTTGCATCTCTGCCGCCTTTATACCTCGACGGTGTGTGTATCGACTACACAGATACTGCCAAAGATTTGGGTGTAATCATTGATTCCAATCTCTCATGGCGGGCTCAGGTCAACGAAGTCAGTCGTAAGGTACACTTTTCCTTGCATTCGCTGAAACGTCTCCAGAGTGTCTTGCCCTTGAAGACTAAAATTTCTTTGGCTCAAACTCTTGTTCAGCCGATCATAGACTATGCCGATGCCTGCTATTTGGATGCTACTGAGGAGCTGTTAAACAAACTTGAGCGCTTGCAAAATTTATGTATTCGATTTGTTTTCGGTCTCCGTAAATATGATCACGTCTCCCACTTTCGCAAGGAACTCAAGTGGCTCCCAATCCGCCTTCGCAGGAACACTCGTATCCTTTGTCTCCTTTTCAACATCCTTCACAACCCTTCCTATCCCTCTTATCTGCGAGAACGATTTAGTTACGCCCGTCCTAGCGACGCACCTTGCAGGTCGCACCTCAGATCCCTACTTAAATCCCCTCCTCATAAATCCAGTTACTATTCATATTCCTTCTCCGCCCATGCTGTAAAGCTGTGGAAGTCACTTCCGCCTAGCATCCGTGACTTAACTACAATTTCACTATTTAAAATCAGATTAAAAGAGCATTATTTATCATCACAATTGTAATTTATTTATAAATATATATACACCGTGTTCCGGACGATATACATAAACTTCGACCAGATGTTCAAACCACGGAAGTAAGCATTTTTCATTATGGACACATTAATAAATTCTTATTTTTTATTTTTTGTTAATTTTCATACAAACTAAATACCTAGACGTAAATAACCCGATATGCATGCCTCTTTATCCGAATTGGCAACGTCGTATTTTCATTCATAACATTTGGCGGGCTGAAACAAATGAAATGCAAATAGTATTTGATAGATGTTTAACCATGATCGTGTACATCTAATAAAGGTAAAATGTCTTAGGCCCACTGTTACTTAAATATTAGTACACAATGCCTCGATAGATGGTGCTGTGCAATTTGTAGATCTCGGTATTAAAATTCGCCACCGATTAGTATAAAAGGACCAATGTATGAAGCATCATCCTCTTTCTGCGAATATACACCGTTGGAGCAGGGTCGCTGTAGTTTTATTCCCTGATTCCATACGAAGCCCTAAGAAGACCCTGACTGACATCATCGGGTCGTCCATGGTCCTTCGGAGTCGGATATACTAGTATCGGAGCACCCTAGTAGTGGTGCATTTTTGCGTGACTGAGCACGAGGAGGAGTCTTCCGAGCAAGCAGACCAGCTCGTGAGGAGCTGCTGCATAAATCAGGAGCCGGGTTTGGTGGTGAATCCTGCCTTGGACTTCGAGACAGCCGCTGGCGCTGTCAGGATATGGGAGCCGGAAGACACCTGAAGAATCGCGGGTGATCAGGTGGAGTGACGTCACGAGGTTGACGTCAATGGTGTAATCGTGAGTGAGTGAAACAAAAAAAGAAACGTGAGTGTGTGAACCATTTTAAATTCGTGACAAGAGCTGTCATATAGAAAAGTGACACGGGCTATTTTCGAAAACAATTTGAAGTTTTCATAGAAGAAAAAAGGTTCTAGACTTTTTAGTTTTAAGTACTTATTTACTTTTTTTTTCGCCTATTTGTTTATTATTTTTCACTATGGAAGCCAAACTGTTACTTCAAAATGACAATTTGAATAATATTGTAAAAGCTAGACGAAATTTTAAAAAGGCTCCTAAGGAGAGAATTACGGATGTTTATGTTCTAGTGAGGTTAGAAGCTTTAGAAAAACTATGGGATGTATTTGTTGCGACCCACAGAACATTAATAGAAAAATTTGGTTCTCAGTTAAAAGATCACGATTATATAAAAAACGATATGTATAATGAAGCTGAAGATTGTTATTTAGAATATAAAACAGAATTAAAATATATTTCGCTGTTAGTTGGTGAAAAATCAAAAGATAAACACGTATGCGTTGGGATTACACAAGATGAAACAAAGTCTCAGACCGTACAATTGCCAAAAATAGTTATTCCTAAGTTCTCTGGAAAATATGAAGAATGGATTTGTTTTCGAGATTTGTTTATATCTTTAGTTCACGATAATTCAAAATTGAGTAATGTCCAAAAAATTCATTATCTGAAAAGTTACCTGACTGGTGAAGCCGAACAATTAATAAGGCAAATACCGATTGCAGATGACAACTACGAAAGATGTTGGTCGTTATTAAAAAGTAGGTATAACAATAAACGGTATTTGTCTCACAATATAATTAGGCGATTTCTTAGTCAGAAAAACATAACTGCAGAGTCAGCATACTATTTAAAGGAATTAGTTGACACTACCAGTGACTGCTTAAGTGGGTTGGCAAACCTCGGAATAGATGTGGCAAATTGGGATATTATGATTATTCATATTCTAACTTTAAAATTGGACTTAGAAACGAGAAAGCAATGGGAGTTTGAATACAGTAATAACAACAGTTCCGATGACTTGCAAACTTACCAGCAATTTAAAGATTTCTTAACAAATAGATACAGGGCCCTAGAATTTATTGAAAATAAACCTTCAGCAAACAGAACTAACAATAACTCAAAATTGAAAGCATTGCACGTGTCAGAAGTTGTATGTCCATTTTGTACTGATTCACATAGACTGAATAACTGTAAGAAATTTGCTCTTGAACACATTGAAAAACGTCGCGATTTCGTCATGAATAATAATTTATGTTTCAATTGTTTAGGGAATAATCACTCAGCGAAGTTTTGTCGCATAGATATAAATTGTAAATTATGCCATCGTCGTCACCATACACTATTACACCCAAAGAGCTCAGATACGCCTGAGACCACTGATGTCAATTTAAAACGGGGATTGGGCAAAATCGTTTCGCAGGAGGAGCCGGAGCCTTCTACAGGAGGAGGTTCCGATGAGAAATCTGAAAATCAAACGTCGGTAGTTAGCTGTTTTTCGACAGGTAAAATGTATAAGCAGGTTTTGCTAGCGACGGCGCTAGTCAAGGCCGAGTCGAAATTCGGTGATCATCACGTTTTAAGGTTGTTACTGGACCAGGGATCACAAGCAAACTTTGTCACAGAAAGTACGGTCCAGGATCTGAAACTAAAAAAGATTTCATTAAAAAGTAAGATTTCGGGTCTAGGAGGAGATCAAGAATTGATTTCGAAATCAATAGTTTGTATGAAAATTCGATCTAGAGTCAATCCACATTACACATTTACCTTTAAGGCTCATGTTCTGTCCTCAATCACTACTCTTCTTCCAACGAGGAAGGTAGATAAATTGGAATGGTCAGAACTTGGAGGGATTGAACTTGCTGATCCGAATTATCACCAACCAAATAAAATTGATCTTTTATTAGGAGCTGACATGTACAGTCAGATCATAAATGAAGGGTTCATGCGAAGTCCTACAGGTTCTCTTATTGCTCAGTCTACAGCTTTAGGTTGGATTGTATCTGGAGTTGTAGACTCATCGGTTACTCAAACCGAAGGTGTACTGGCATTACATTGTCAAGTGCAAAAAGAAGAGAACTTGTTTAAACGATTTCGAGAACTGGAAATAGATCAAAAAGCATCTAGTCAACGGAAACTGACAGATGAGGAAATAATAAGCGAAAAGTTGTTTAAAGCTAAGAAAGCTGTTTTGCTACTAGGACACATGAAGCCTGTAGCCGAAGCGGATATAAAAAATATACACGTGGGCTACTTAGCTCATTATGCGGTTGTAAAAAAGGACAGAGACAAAACAAAGGAGAATATAATAGGTAAAAAGAGTAAAGAACAAGTACGTGTAGGTAAAAAAACACTGCGACTTACTTGGGACAGAAGATCGGATACTTTCCAGTATTCCGTCAAGTTGTCTCGGCTGCAAAAACCTGTAACTAAAATGAAAGAATTCAGAAAAGTATTGTAAAAAAAAGATTATTGGACCTTAAAATAGGTAGCTCCCGTGATTGTACTTACCAAAATACAAATCCAAAAACTGAATTTTTTATATAAAATAGGAATATGAAATAATAAAGAAATGATATACTTACCGTAGTAGTTCAGGCGAGTTGAAAAATATTGCGGTATCCAGGGTAGGTACCAACTCAAGCACTGATAAGAATTTAAGCTGATGAACTAAAAATTATATTATTAGGCCTGTGTCTAAACTATGTTTGCTACCCAAACTATGTTTGTTGATGATTAGCGTATTTGATTTGTTTTTTAGAATTAATGTTATACTTGTCTTGGAAATTAAATGTATAAATATGTAGGCATGGTGGTTAAAACCAAAGTGTTTCTCTTTTGTTGTTATTATTTCGCTTACACTTATAATAATATTGTTATTGTTTAACTTTACATTACTTGAGCTATTTAGTACGTAGTACCTATTTAATTTTTGTTGTTTCATGGAATGTAATTGTATTAAGGTCAATTTAAGCTTGCCCTTAATGGGGGGAGTATGTTTAACCATGATCGTGTACATCTAATAAAGGTAAAATGTCTTAGGCCCACTGTTACTTAAATATTAGTACACAATGCCTCGATAGATGGTGCTGTGCAATTTGTAGATCTCGGTATTAAAATTCGCCACCGATTAGTATAAAAGGACCAATGTATGAAGCATCATCCTCTTTCTGCGAATATACACCGTTGGAGCAGGGTCGCTGTAGTTTTATTCCCTGATTCCATCCGAAGCCCTAAGAAGACCCTGACTGACATCATCGGGTCGTTCAATAGATTTATCATTTTAATTGCACTAAGCGGCAACATAGGCCAAATTAAGATACTTTCTCACTGCATAGCTCAATTAAATTTCATTAAATGAGATTACAAATATCTTTGTAACGAAGCCTTTTTAAGTACTAATTCCTTTGTTGGATTTGATTTGTAAAAGCCATAGAAGTATTTGCTAAAGTTTATGGATAACGTGAAGAACACGGTGTATATTTATTTATTATATATACAAGGTGTTGTTTTGCATCCTCGTCAAATTTCAGGTGGTTGTCGTAAAAGACATAAATAATCAACTGAAAGTACAGTCCGGGTCCTAACTAAAAAGCGCTGCTTTTTTTTTGTTGTTGAAATTTAACAGTATTTCAGAATTAAACCCTTAATTCAATACAAATTAAAGAGAATCACCCTACTACGCAGAGCTACGTAGTCTACGCACACAGCGACAAACAGCTGTGTGCGTGAATTTCGACGTCTTTACTAAATTCAAGCGTGCGCGACCGAGAAATGACCTTAGCGACCACCGGTAGTAATAATTTTACCTAATTTTATTTCGAAAATCACCCACATTATTGTCGTAAATATCGTTTGATAATTAACTCATTTTAAGCATCAGTTTAATACGGAATCTTACTAATGACAGTATTACTAGACGCCATAAAAAGTTCACTGACCTGATCAGATGATTAATAAAAAGTTTTGCTTTATTGCTATCGTTTAGCCTAAACTTTTCGTAGTGATTTTGTTTTTATTTGTGGATTAAATTGGTTGATTTCAAATTTTCCTTCCTACTTAACGGGCTTAGGACCGGCAATAATACCTACCCCGATCTAGGTACTGAGTATAAAAATGTTTTTTAAAGATTTGCTAGTTAAATGTCAGTACGGTAAGTGGTGATACTTTCGACTTTTAGGTATTATTGGCTTAGTTAAAAATTTGAAATCAACTTATTTACACAAATAAAATTGACAACGTATTTACAACATTTCCGTGAACATCCGGATGGCTCCACGTAGGCTGTTTCCACTCTCCACTGATGGCATACAGGCGAACCATCTCCACCAACTCGACATTAGATTATTGTCCGTCATCTTGCAATTTCGAATGACGTCACAAAGAAGAAGCGGAATTTGCAAAGCGCACGCACGCGCACGCTGCGGCACCATCAAACACACTGTTGTTTCGGGGGCGGGGGTCCGCCCGCGGGAGCGCGGCAAAGCGCGTGCGCGGGAGAGCGCCCGCGCCGTGGTTGGATAAGGTGGGATTGATTACCTACGAATTTAGTGAATGATTGTTGCGTATGCGTTGTGTATGAATGTTTGCGTTTGTTTGTGTGTGAAAGCGCGGTTATAGGGCTAGTAACAGACGCGCCGCCTTTAAATACGGCTGGTTCATACTTGCGGATTTCAGTAAACAGGAAAAAAAAAAAAAAATACCTACCTATTTTATTGTTGATTTGGGTCGAGAATCATCAGCATAATTACGTCCTTGAATTTGACTAGGATGCAAATCAACACCTTGTATATACCTATATTTATTTTTTTCATTAGGTACCTATATTTATATAAGTGTATGTATAAGTATTAATATTTATTTATTATTATGTATGTATTCTTATGTTATAGGTTAGGTTAGATTAGGTTAGCATCCACTTTTTGACGGTTTTTATTCCTCCTCTCACACACTATAGTCTACATTTCTTTTTCTTTTCTCCTCTCGCGGGTCTGCTGGCAGAAATTTCTATATAGAAATAAGCAGTACCCTTGTACTGAGTTCTATGTTTTTAGTTATCCTGTGTTGTATTTTGTGTGTACATAAATAGTAAAATAAATAAATATGTCGAAGAATCGATATCAGAAGGGGCGCGATCTCGGAAATAACACTCACAAAACCTTCGTTAACACTTTTAATTACTTGCTAACACTCACTGACTACAAAATAATCAAGGATGTCCGAGATATGGCTCGATTAAAAACTTAGGAACGCGGGAAGATTATTGTGGACGGCGTGGCGTGACCAAGATGTCTACACCGCTTGACGGACCGATTCAAAAGTGTTCACTTCACTCAACTGTCCGTCCAAGTGGCCTACCCCACACAGGTTTGCCAACATATCTGTCAACGTCAGTACCTGTCAACGTCGAATACCTGATTAAACTTCCGAATCGATATTCGACTCTACTATTCGCTCGGTGTTGCCATTACTCCACGCTAAGCATCCCCAAGTTTAATAACTTGGCATTCCTAAACGTTATCTGTCAAATCTAACTTCATAGTTCCTCCAACGAGAGACAGATGGCGTTATTCTAAATTAACACTAATCAATAAAGATTCTAAATTGAGTTTCTGTTTTGTTTCCACACTAACGATAATAGATGGCGTTATTCTTAATTAACAATAATCCATAGAGATTCCAAATTGTGCTTCTGTTTTGATTCCGCAGCATGATAATAGATGGCGTTATTCTAAATTGTTGTGCTTCTGTGTTGATTCTGCGACACGGCCATTCTGACAATTCACACGACCTCGTGTGTGACATCTGGAATGAGAGAAAATTCTCGAACAGTAACCATTCTAACCGTTCGGTCATTCCTGACCCAAATGGAAAAGGTATTCTCATCAAAATCATTACAGGGTCTAATGAAAATCACAACAAACTCTTACTCTCAAAGCTGACATGTCGAACAACATCCATACTCATTCAAGTAATAGGAAACTCATCAAAATATTGTAGTGCTCATACTCTGACCTCCATCCGGTCTTCATCATCACACTTATAACCTCCATCCGGTTACAAACACAATACCATCAAGATAATCATTTAGAGCCTTTATCAAAATTATTCTTAAAGTAGGTTTGTTCAACATGTTACCTTATTTTTCCTATAACGTTACAGATTGTAAATTCCATAAAGAAAAATATCACATGAACTATTCAAAGTCAAACACAAAAGACAACACAATTTAGACTGACGGAAAATCCCAGAGGAATCAAGTACCTTTGCAATTGTATTATCACAATGCAGCAATCTTATAATCAAAACAGTAGGAATCAAATTCGTGGCCTGTGGCTAACACTAGCCCCATCAACAAACCTCTGTTTGTTGCACACCGTTCACCATGAACGCACAATACACGACCTCCGACAGTGCCATTCGCTCACCGCGCATCCATGGACACCAGGATGTCAAAAATTTTCGGAAATACGGACTGGCTACGAAATGGCTACTGGTACGGTCTGACCAGCCGATCTAAGATTCCACACTATCATTCAACTCAACACCTCTACTTAAAAATTGTACTTGTACCTCAGGCATTCTCCCTCAAATCCACAGCACTTAACCTGCACCATGTATCACTACTTACCCAGCAGTGTAAATCACTGAAGTACTTAACCAGTCCTTAACATTGTAGCGCTTAACCAGCGTTACAAATCTTATCACTTACCCAGTGATAATAATCTTAACCAGCGATATTAACCCACTAATGCTTAACCAGCGAAAGCACACATCATAACACGCACCAGCGATTCAACAGTTAGCTGCTGAATTTACGTTGGTTTTCGCTTAACCAGCTCAGCCAACGCAATCCGCCTAACCAGCGATTACACTACTAACGCTTAACCAGCGATAGTCGACATAACTCGCTTAACCAGCGATTCAACAGCCAACGCCCAACCAGCAAAAGCACATTATGACACGCTTAACCAGCGATTCAACAGTTAGCTGTTGAATTTACGTTGGCTTTCGCTTAACCAGCTCAGCCAACGCAATCCGCTTATCCAGCGATTACACTACTAACGCTTAACCAGCGATAGTCGACATAACTCGCTTTCCCAGCGATTCAACAGCTAACGCTTAACCAGCGATTTAACAGCTAACGCTTAACCAAAAATATTAACCCACTAACGCTTAACCAGCGAAAGCACACATCATAACACGCACCAGCGATTCAACAGTTAGCTGCTGAATTTACGTTGGTTTTCGCTTAACCAGCTCAGCCAACGCAATCCGCTTAACTAGCGATTACACTACTAACGCTTAACCAGCGATAGTCGACATAACTCGCTTAACCAGCGATTCAACAGCCAACGCCCAACCAGCGAAAGCACACATTATGACACGCTTAACCAGTGATTCAACAGTTAGCTGTTGATATTACGTTGGCTTTCGCTTAACCAGCTCAGCCAACGCAATCCGCTTAACCAGCGATTACACTACTAACGCTTAACCAGCGATAGTCGACATAACTCGCTTTACCAGCGATTCAACAGCTAACGCTAAACCAGCGAAAGCCCACACTGACACACTTAACCAGCGATTACACTACTAGCGCTTAACCAGCGATAGTCAACATAACTCGCTTAACTAGCGATAAAACAGCCAACGCTTAACCAGCGAAAGCCCACATCATAACACGCTTAACCAGCGAGTTAACAGCTAACGCTTAACCAGCGAAAGCCCAAGTAATCCGCTTAACCAGCGATTACACTACTAACGCTTAACCAGCGAAAGTCAACACAACTCGCTTAACCAGCGATTCAACAGCTAACGCTTAACCAGCGAAAGCCCAAGTAATCCGCTTAACCAGCGATTACACTACTAACGCTTAACCAGCGATAGTCAACACAACTCGCTTAACCAGCGATTCAACAGCTAACGCTTAACCAGCGAAAGCCCAAGTAATCCGCTTAACCAGCGATTACACTACTAACGCTTAACCAGCGATAGTCAACATAACTCGCTTAACCAGCGATAAAACAGCCAACGCTTAACCAGCGAAAGCCAACATAGAGAACACAAGGACCAGAGTCGTAAACAAAATGAAAATTGCTCACCGGATAGGGTCTCAGCCGACGCGCTCAAGAGGCACAGGTCAACCTTCTCCTCATAACAGGCTTCGACGCCCCGGAGTTGGCTGCTCCTCTCACTGCGCCACGGCAGGTAAAACACTTCAGAAGCTTCACAGCACTATTCGCTTTGAACCGCTTTTCAGGAAAATCTCGGTCATCGCTAGGTAGCTTTCTCTTCATAAAAGAAACCGCTTGCAGCTCTTGTTGTAGCTGGCCACGTGTCTGGATATCCCACTGAAACACAAAACAGTCCACGGCAGAATATTGTTTCACTCGGTCATTCCTGACCAAACTGTAGATTCAGTTCGTCGGCGAAAATAAGGAAATTTCAAAACTGTACTGTATCATTGAAACCTTCAAATAAATGAAACATCGGGGAAAAGGTAATTGAAAATACAACAATCACTACCCTAGGCCACTAACAACCATAGGCCACTAACAACTACCCTAGGCCACTAACAATTACCCTAGGCCACTAACATCTACCCTAGGCCACTAACAACTACCCTAGGCCACTAACAACTACCCTAGGCCACTAACAACTCTAGGCCACTAACAACTACCCTAGGCCACTAACAACTACCCTAGGCCACTAACAATTACCCTAGGCCACTAACAACCCTAGGCCACTAACAACTACCCTAGGCCACTAACAATTACCCTAGGCCACTAACAATTACCCTAGGCCACTAACAACCCTAGGCCACTAACAACTACCCTAGGCCACTAACAATTACCCTAGGCTACTAATAAGTACCCTAGGCCACTAACATCTACCCTAGGCCACTAACAACTATCCTAGGCCATGTACCACAGTCGTTCGAATCAACCTTCACACGGTCGCACACAACTCTACGTTCGTCTACTGACATCCTATACAGTTGCCGCTGCACTGAGCTGGCCTGTAGTCACTCGCGCAGTAGACAAAACGGTAATGAAAAACTTAGAAAATTCTTAAGTGTTTGCAAAAGCCTAGACTTGTCATACCCGTTATAGCCGTCACGATAACAGTTAAATCCAATTGAAATGCGTTGTCACTATTATGCCTCACTGAATTTACACAAAGGACTTTCGTTAACCTAAAAAGCTCAGTTGGCATGCAAACATGTTTACAGAAAAACCCTGATTTAGGTAAAATCTCGCTACCTAACATGACATCACATTGCAAATAAATGTCGGGCAAAAATTTTAAAACAAAACAAGAGGATGATCACCCGTTAATCACTGCACAACATAAAATCTGTTCTGGACTGAATACTCGTGTCTGACCTATACCAGTCATAACAACAACATGACAAACACATTTACCACAAAATTTCTATGCAAAACTTTTTTTTTTTTTCACGAGCATTCAGCACCAGAATCGTAAGTAAAAATGAAACAATTCACCTGTGTTGTAATGTGCCTGGTGGTGGTTGCACAACGCAGACATTGACGCGTCGCGCCGCACCGTGCCGTCGACTGATCCACTGCCACAGCCGCCACCACTGCTCGTACAGCGCACGGCTATGTGACCTGGCTTGCCACATTTGAAGCACACCAAGGTCTTCGATGCCGGCTGCTGCGTCACTTGGCTCGATGATGCTGTAGGTGTTGTAGGTCTTCCCTTCGTGTCCATCAGCTTACTTCTTAAATTCGGTCCATGTCATCCCAGGAAATGACACGGTAGATAGCCATGTAGAAGCTCCTCCCTTCAAGGCGCGGCTTATAGCGACCATAAGCGGGGCGCCATGTTGGTATTGGTCCATCAAGCACATTTCTGCAGTCGTCACCCAAGCACGTGCATCCATATCTTGTTTCTCAGGATCGAAATCCGGTAAACGAAAGCGTCGTCACATGGCTTTAGTAGGTGTTTTCACGGCTTGAATCAGTGTCAGAAAATTGCGGTTCTGTTTTCCCAACAAACACATCCATTTTTCATCACTATAGTCTTTATTTCGAACACGTGGGTCGTCATGGTCCATCCCAATTCTGATGTCGAAGAATCGATATCAGAAGGGGCGCGATCTCGGAAATAACACTCACAAAACCTTCGTTAACACTTTTAATTACTTGCTAACACTCACTGACTACAAAATAATCAAGGATGTCCGAGATATGGCTCGATTAAAAACTTAGGAACGCGGGAAGATTATTGTGGACGGCGTGGCGTGACCAAGATGTCTACACCGCTTGACGGACCGATTCAAAAGTGTTCACTTCACTCAACTGTCCGTCCAAGTGGCCTACCCCACACAGGTTTGCCAACATATCTGTCAACGTCAGTACCTGTCAACGTCGAATACCTGATTAAACTTCCGAATCGATATTCGACTCTACTATTCGCTCGGTGTTGCCATTACTCCACGCTAAGCATCCCCAAGTTTAATAACTTGGCATTCCTAAACGTTATCTGTCAAATCTAACTTCATAGTTCCTCCAACGAGAGACAGATGGCGTTATTCTAAATTAACACTAATCAATAAAGATTCTAAATTGAGTTTCTGTTTTGTTTCCACACTAACGATAATAGATGGCGTTATTCTTAATTAACAATAATCCATAGAGATTCCAAATTGTGCTTCTGTTTTGATTCCGCAGCATGATAATAGATGGCGTTATTCTAAATTGTTGTGCTTCTGTGTTGATTCTGCGACAAATATAAAAACACATCTTAGTTGAATCCGTTTCCACCAGTGCTGTGCTATGTAAACCAGTGAATATGATTGGTGGATATCAAACGCATCCGCAGCAACGTAGCATAGCGCATCTCTGGTGGAAAAGCAGCCTTATGCAGGCACTTTTAAATTTTCTTTTTTTTTTAGATTATTGAATCACCATTCTCTATCTTCTTCTATTCTGTTTTGCACGCGTAGTGCAAAAATCGTAGAAATAGATTTTGTGGACCCAAAACCTGTTCCTACGATTAAGGTATATAGGGTAAGATGGTAAGGCGCCTGGAGTACTGATACAGAAAGACACGGGTTAAAGTCCCACTCGCAGTTGAAGAGTTTGTTTGATTGAACGCGCTAATCTCAAGAACAACTGATTCAAATTGAAAAAAAAATACGTGTAGCACTCGGGGACTGCCGCGGTAAAGCTATTGCATAGCATTTTTTATCAACTTCATCATCAGCCTCCAATGTTCCCACTGTTGGGACACAGGCCTCATCTCTGTGAGAGGGAGTGGGCCATAATCCACCACACGGGCCCAGTGCGGGTTGGTAGATGTCACATGTCTTCGAATTTGATGGTTCTAGGACATGCCGGTTTCCTTACGATGTTTTCTTTCACCGTTTTGAGAGCAGTGGTGATGAAATTAATTACAGAAAGTAATGCACCAGGCTGGGTTCGAAACCACGACCTACAACTCGTAAATCGGGGCCGATACCACTGGGCCATCAATGCTGACATTCTTTTTTATCAACCTATGCAATTATAATATATGTATAATATATTTATTTTATTTATCAATGAAAACTATTCAACAAAAAATTATATCACGCTATGATCAAAAAGATTCGAGTAGTGGGCGAAACCGCTGGGAAAAGCTAATAATTGTTTAAAAACTTTAGTCTGTATGAAAGCATATCCAAACATAAATTCTTCATCACTCTCTTGCAGTAGAAATGGGTCATAACAGCTGGAAGCTCATTGGTTATTAGGACTGCGCTGCCATTGGTCAATATTGAGCTGTTTGCAGCCCTCGGGCCAGCTGGAGTGTTGACCTGCTCGTTATTGGTATTGCTGTGAAATGCTTTGTACTGCTTCAAGTACTTGTATTATTTGAAATCTGTTTTATGACTGTGAAGTTTTAGGTTAACATTGTAACTATTGTATTTGTATTTAGGTATATTTATATCTATTAGGTTTGCCAACTGAGTTTTGGAATCAGATGAAATTTTGATTAAAACTCTGTTACATTGTTTTGAACGAAAAGTTCGTCTATGTTCACTACATTAAAAGCAGATTGACCTGTGATTTCCAAACTAGACGATTATTTGTATCTTGTAGATCCAGTTAAATTAAGAAAAGAAATTCCGTACCCTGGATTTATTAAATAAATCAGTCTGAGCACAGGTGAATCCATCATAGCTACAGTAAAGAGAGGGAGGGGCAGGCCACAGACAAATTGGATGACAAAAGTCCTGAAGGACATGAAGGAATGCGGCTTGTCAGACGACGATGCTAAACAGCGGAATAGATGGCGCCTCAAGATTAAGAAAGCCGACCCGCGTAACGGGATAAGCCGAGGACAAAGAAGAAGTCTGAGCACAGGTCCGCGCCCACTTTAATGGCCAATAAATTATATTATTAAAAAAATATCTACACTGTTATTAGAAAGAGGAAAGATTTGATTGTTTGTCTGTATTGAATAGGCTCCGAAACTCTTCTTCTTCCTGCCCTTATCCCATTCTATTTGGGGTCGGCGCAACACGTTTTCTTCTTCCATTCTCCCCTATCAGACGTCACAGTATCATTTACTCCTTTTTCTTTCATATCATTCCTTAGACAATCCATCCATCTTTTCTTTGGCCTTCCTCGTCCTCTCCATCCATCAACATTCATACTCATCACTTTCTTAGTCACATGGGTGTCATCCCTCCTCATCACATGTCCATACCAAGATAGACGATTCCCTTTCATTTTTTCTGTAACAGGCGCCACTTTCAAACTTCCCCTTATAAACTCATTCCTTACTTTATCCGGCTATATATATCCGGCTATATATATAATAGGCTCCGAAACTACTGGACCGAATTCAAAAATTCTTCACCAGTTGCAAGCTGCTTTGATCCTGAGTGACATAGGCAATAAGGGGGGAGCGATGAGGGTGGGGGTGAGCGGGGGAAGCCGGTGGCAAAAGCTAGTTAATTATAACCTGAATCAAACGCAACAATACATTAAATACTGTGATTATGTGCCGTGGTTTCCACGGGAAATGGCTTCTAGTGTCTTAAATATTTTATGGTAGGTAATTCTTACAGATTTATTACAATATAAATCGCCTGTATGATCGACGATCGTGCCGTCTCTGCCTATTTCAAATTATCATACCAACCGTTCATAAATAATGTTGTAAGTTTAGTATAATAAATCGCATGTTCGCGCGTTCACATAAAGTACGTTTTTTGAGGTGCCTACACACTGTTGAGCACTAAAGTTCGTGAGAGATTGCGACCATCATGTCAGACTTGTAGAAAGTTGGGCGTGTGCGAGAATCTTTTGAAAGAAGTCTCATGTATTCACATACTTCGCTCAGATAACTATGTCGGTGCGCAGATTATACGAAGTTTTGTGTAACGATATAATTTATAACGTTTTCATAAGATTTGGTGCGTGAAATCTTTTGTTAAGCACCAGCTTAGGAAATATGAACTTTGTTTTATAGCCTATCATCATTCTTCTGCCTTTCAATCTTGTTTTATCCTAGTAATATATTTAAAATATTAAAATACTAACATTATAATGTATGGATGAATATAATCTAAAAGGGAGGCCTATGTTCAGCAGTGGACGTCCTATGGCTGAGATGATGATGATGATGATGAATATAATATTGTAATGGATGTTTGTTACTCTTTCACACAAAACTGCGGAACGGATTTGGATGAAATTTGGTATACAGATAGTTTGTAATCTGAAGAATTGAGGCTACACATACTTTTTGTGTGGCAAATTAACTTTGTGGCAAACTTACAACAACCCTGAATTAACACGTAATTATTTTTGTATTCTAAAACTGCTAGCCAGTGTTCTAAGATGTACATTTATATTATTTATTTTAGGTAAAGTTTTTGTCTCATTTTTCCACACTCTATTAATCTTCATATATCATTACACACTATTATTCTTCACTCCTTTTCTACCCATATCTTGCACATAGTACGATCAAATCAAATCTTTTATAGAAGAAGCTGGTTACAACTTAAGTGGTAGGATGGGTAGATGAACGGTGGGTTATTAAATCGAAAAGAAGTACCTAATGGGAAGTGTTACTGTTCTAAGATGCCATAGACTATATTCAAAATATTCCTTTTGGATCATGATTGAACCCAAGAGCAAAAGCTATATCTTGTAGTAGTATTATTTCTATTAATTAATAAATTTCATGAGCCAACAGTAAAAACGTCCACAGAAGCAAAGTCACGATTCCTTTTCATTCTCACAATGAGAACTTAATGAACATTTCTATTAGTATTAAAACTGGAGGATTACTACTAATCCCCAGTTTCATAGATAATGAGAGAGTTTCAGCTGAAGGATATATCTTTTCAGCTGCGACCCATCCCTCGACATTACTTACTTTAAATTGATGGCCTCTCTGTTTCTCTGTTACTGCCGATGCTTTTTGTAGATTGGACTGTTTCCAGTAATTTTATTTAGATAATTAAAATAGATATTTCTTTTGTTTAGGGTGTTTCTTCAGCTATCTTAATTTTTGTGTGTAAAGTTGGGTTTTGAGCGAAATTTTTTTGCCTCATCTCGATCATTAATTATATCAAAGTTGAGGAATAAATCATGTTATAAAAAGTTTACTGTCTTCACAAGAAAAATTCTAAACGAGCTGTACATTATAATTAAACAACACAAAACAATCTAAAGTTGCGCACTTACAAATGAAAGTTGAATAAAGTTTTTATTTACGCTTCTGCAATAAAACACTGCTCAAACATCCGTGTTCGTAACACTCTCATATTTTGACGCTTTTCCACCATTCGCAATACACTTTACAGTCCATTTAGGGACATAAAATTACACGCGACAGCGCTGACGAGATAAAACGCATGACGCTACCCCATAGACGTCAACTTTACAGCAGTACCAACACATAAATATAGTGCTATATCCATAAAACATGTACCAACTTTACGGCCTTATGAAATATTTTGCAGTTTGAATTGTGCCGAGTTCGCAAACTGCCTCGGTATATTGATTCACGTTCAAATGCCTCCAAGCTAAACTAGACTTTAAAAGGAGAAAACTACAGTTCAAAGCTGTAAAAGTTAGACAGAAACTTCTTGTGAAAGACGCGTGTTCTAAGTTTAGAATATATAGGTTCTTAAGTGGAATATGTTGCTTTAGGATTTTAAGCTTTAAAGTGAGCCAATAGGGTTGGTATCGTGTTGTGACGTGTGCTTTTATTGGGTTCCTGGAGACGTCGCAAATAGAATGGTGCATGTTTTCGTTTGTTAACATTGTTTCGACGTAGTGTTTGCGGACTGCGAAGGTTTTATTTTAAACATGAGGTTTGCATTTTAAACGTTTTCTTTAGCCGTGTGTTGCTATGTTTTCACTTTTGTTCTGACGTTGCCTGCGTTTGTTTTAATTTGCCGTTAAAGAGTTATGAGCTTGTTTTTCTTTGTTTCTTTATGAGCTTTTTGTTTCTTTGTACTCGTCTTATGTTGTGTTTGAGTTCTGATCATGGTCTCCTATTACACCATTCGTTAATTTTGACACAACTTTTGGATTTGGTTTTTATGTCTGCGTATTTACCTAGATATAATTTATAAAACTAAAATATAACTTATTTGGCATCTAGAAATTCTGCATTAAAGCACAGTTGACATTACAAATTGCATACGGGAGTCAAAAAACCTAAATAAGCACTGATTAGAATTTAGGAACAATTCAATTCTTTGGTGATGTGCCAATCAATAATTTTCCCGTTTAACCTATCTATAGCAATATATTTTTAAGTTATTATTAATAACTTTGATGAAATCTTCTACAAAAAAAGAGTGACCACAAACTACGTATCTATGAAGTTCCGCGATCGAACTGACTTAGTTGACATCGCCTAGTTATCAACAGGCCAATTACTGACGATCCCTGAGCGTAGCCAGGATGAAATCCCAAGACATGGCTCATATCTCATCTTAGTATCGGATCGTATTACTTTGAGTTTTTTTTATCAATACAGTTTTTCTTAGCCATTTTACTTTGGGGACACTAATAAACCAAAAATATTGAACTTTAAAGAAGAACTCTTTTATTTTATAAGTAAACCCTACATTTAATTTTACTCCCAAATGACCGAAAGTTCTTGTTCCAACAATAAAAGTGTAATATAAAAGAAACGCCAACACTTATTGTGGAAAGTTTTTAAACTGAAGCACAATAATATTGGTGCGAACAAGTTTAACTTTGTAAAACTATTGCCTTGCACTGTAATATTGTTGCAGTCTTGTTGTTAGTGAGACTGTGTTGTAGTCTAGTAGTCGTTAATGCGACTGCTGAATGGCCGGTTCTTGGGTTAGATTCCGAGGTCAGACAAAATGTTGATGATAGTCCCTAAAGTATGGCTAATGATTTGTCTAAATTTTTGCAAAGTTGATGGTAATAATAATTATTATTATTCTAACCACCGGCAGCTTGGACCTTGCTGCCACACCGGCGGATCGCTATTTTTATATTTTTAAATGTTTTTTTTAATTATTTTGTTTCTTTTAAAATTTTTGAAAATGCATAAATGTGTTTAGGTACTTGATGAATAAACGACATAATAATTATGGTGAATATCTCCTTTTATGTTATAACAAGCATTTAGTCCCGGCTACGTTCTATATCAAATTTATTGCCTACCTGGTGGATTGTGTACAAACCTTATCCTGACAATGACGAACACAACAATAAGATTTTTCTGGTTTGGTGTAGTCTTTCAAGATCATTCACCATAGGTGGAGCGGAAAGGGCTGTCAGACTTGTACTGACCAGCCATGGTGTTCCTTCAATAGCTCTTTACGTGACAGAGTCACCTTATAAGACAGTCTTCAGGCTGTGAAATTCACCCTTAATTTGGCTTGCCTGTGTTATATATGTACCTAACCACTTCAGAAGTACTGGCGTAATGCTATACTAAGTTTTTACTAACAAAGACACTATCGTCCGTTATGTTCCAAATATTCTGATTATGTAAATTGGTGGTCCTCTTGTGAATGTGCGCGGTGTTGGCAGACGGCCATATTGCTAATATTTGTCCTTGCGTATAGACTAAAGGAGCAAGTTTTAGAAATAGAGACTTATTTTAGTAATATAAGATGTAATAACAGTTATTAAGTCAAGGAGATTTAATTTTTAAAAAATAAGTATATTACGTTCAAATCTATTCTTATTCTTTTATACTTATCAACTTAAAGTTACACCTATATCACTTGAAAGTAGGCAGAATCTATAGAACGCCCAGTTATGTCTATAAAAACATACAGGAAAGTAACCAGCACACGCCTGCCATGGTTGTGGGACAGTCTAAGCAGTTTATTGTGATCCTGGAACGTAAAGAGCAATTGAAGGAGCACGCTGATATTTTTTGTAGACTTTCTCTGCTCTGATGTTTCAGGTGGGGTATCTATGGATAGGTCTTTCAAAATGATATTAAGGTTACTAATATCATTTTTTTCTAAACTGAACAGTTTCCGCGAGAGACACTTCCAAAGTGGTAAAATGTGTCCCCCCCCCCCTGTAACTTCTAAAATAAGAGAATGATAAAACTAAAAAAAATATGTAATGTAGACCTCAACAAAAACTTCCACCGAAAATTGGTTTGGATGAGATATAGTTAGCAGTTTTTGCCGAAAACCTTGCCATTCATACAAACACTATGAAAAACAAAGTCATTTTTATTGTTTGTGTATGTTACTTACTAATCTCAATATAATTATATCCCTAATCTATGCTTGCTACTACGGAACCCTTCATGGGTGAGTCCAACTTTCACTTGGCCGGTTTTTTTGATTTTACGAATAAAAAAAACCGGCCAAGTGCGAGTTGGACTCGCGTGAAGAGGGTTCCGTACGATGTTACCTATCACGTTTTTTTTTTAAATCTGACGCAAATTGGTACGCACAATAGAGTGATTTACCATATTATTTTAATATCATGGACTTCTTATAGGTTTTCCTATAATCTATAAGTAGAAAACTAATTTCTGTATTTTTTTTTTAAATTTAGGTTCAGTAGTTTCGGAGATAAGGGGGGGAATGGTCAAATTTCGTCTATTTTCTTGAATAACTTGGAATCTATTTATTTTAAAATTACAAAAAATATATATTTAAGATTGTCTCAACAAGACCTTTCATTTGATATGTCACACGATGCAGTTCTCAATTATTTTTTTTAATTTTCCCCTTCCCTCCCAAAAATTACCTCCCATATACAGATATGGACTTCTTATAGGTTATCCTATAATCTATAAGTAGAAAACTAACTGCTGTATTTTTTTCAAAATTTTAGGTTCAGTAGTTTCGGAGATAAGGGGGGGGAATGGTCAAGCTTCGTCTATTTTTTTTGAATAACTTGGAAACCATTTATTTTAAAATTACAAAAAAAATACAATTAAGTTTGTCTCAACAATATCTTTCATTTGATATGTCACACGATGCAGTTTTCAATTTTTTTTTTTAATTTTCCCCTTCCCCCCCCAAAAATTACCTCCCATATACAGATATGGACTTTTTATAGATTTTCCTATAATCTATAAGTAGAAAACTAATTACTGTATTTTTTTTCAAAATTTTAGGTTCAGTGGTTTCGGAGATAAGGGGGGAGGGGGAATGGTCAAATTTCGTCTATTTTCTTGAATAACTTGGAAATTATTTATTTTAAAATTATAAAAAAAATACATTTAAGATTGTCTCAACAAGACATTTTATTTGATATGTCACACGATGCAGTTTTCAAAACTTTTTTTTTTCATTTTCCCTTTCCCCCCCAAAAATTACCTCCCACATACAGATTTCATCCATTCACGTCACACCTCTGTGCTTGGGTCACAGGAATTGATATGTGTACCAAATTTCAACCCAATCGGTTTAGTAGATTCGGAGATAATTGACTGTAAGCGACAGACAGACGGACACACGAGTGATCCTATAAGGGTTCCGTTTTTGTATTCGGACGTACGGAACCCTAAAAAATATTAGCGTATAAGCAATTAGATGTAAAGACAATAAATCAGACTTTCCAACAACTTACATACTATTATATAACTATTACCTTACCAAATTGACCGTCACATCAACTTCAACCCCTCCAAAGCTCCTGAGAGGCTCTCGAAATGGCCGGGTAACAAATTAGTTGAAACTTAAAGGTAGGATTTGAAGTCAGTTGGAAGGATTAATTACAGCACTGGGACTTAGAGGGTTATACGACGTATGACAATGTTAGTTCGGGCTGCAAGTCACCTGTCCTACTGAGAGCGAGGAGCGATAAGCGAGGAGGTTTTAGTCGCACCGCGAGCGGGTCCGACCGTGGTACGAATCGCCCAAAAACTTTTTGGAGTAGTTCGATTCAGACCGCAATAGGGAACAGTTTTCTTTTTGAGTAGGCAAATTCGGACAGCTAGCTAGTTAAATTATTATCTATAAACCCATTGATGGGCGATTTACAAACCAAAAAACATTTATTCAAACAAGGCATAAGATCAGCAACTTTTAAATTTCAAAATTACATACCAAAGGCTCGCCTTTCGCCATTTTCTGACTTTAAACTGTGAAGATGAAGTAAGATTGCCAATATGGGTTGGTATCAAGCGAGTTTTTCAACTAGTAATTTGCTCGCTAAGTGAGGTCTTCGACGAACAAGAATATTTAATAGCAATGGTGGCAAGAACTTTATTTTGGAACATTAAAACTTTGGCCTATTTTTTTACAGACACCCACACACACCTACAATCATTAGTATTACTCGTATTCCTGAGTGATAAATATTATAGCTAGTCCTTTCCTCGTCGGCTGTGAGAGGGGGTTTCCTCAGAAGTTTATACGACATATGATGACTACAATCGTAAGTTCTATTTAATTGGATATATGGAGTTGGACAGTTTCGGGGTATTATTAGAGAACTGTAGGTGTAATAGAGTTAGCAAGGGTAGCATATAACTGGATCTCACTGATTGGATGTTTACTTTGAATAAGCCAAAGAAACTTATTGTTTACCATCGATGAATTATTTCGTTCCATTTCAAAAGATTAAATTAAACTAATTTCGTTATGAATATACATAAAAAATAAGTTAAAGTCTTAATCATAACGCTTCTCTGACCGTCAACCTCTGATGACTTGTAATGAAAGATAAAATTAAACTGAAATGTATCTGGAGTTGTTTCAAAAGATCGCCCATTATTAAAGGGTTTTGAGTTCAATTAAGGATCGCAAAGATCTTATTACAAATTTTCTAAATATAACCTGCAAACGGTAATATCAGTAAAAAGAAAATTCCTGCAAGTCTGCGTCAAGTTATTTCGAGTTATCCAACAAAAAACAAGACAAATATAAAAGTTCACCAGTTCGTTTTAAATTCGCAATACTTTAAGCACAGGAGCCTTTTCTGTTTCTTTTCTTTCAACAACTCTCAATCTACAAATACACAATTGAAATTGTTTTCTCTTAAAATCGAAAACATGCAAAATTGCGAAGCGCTTCCAATACTCGATATCAGTAAAAGATCAAATAAGCATACAGCAAAAAAATGGAAAAAATATCGCTCAAGACGGAAATACGATAGGAAATCTTATGAAGTGGTATTACGATTCAAAATTGCATAAAGTATCATCTCGGGAGGACGTTGGAGGAAATCAGATCTTATTGTAATAGTGTTTGGGTGTAGATTCGAGGGAGGTTGGCGTTCTTGATTCAATAATGTTGAGAGGTAAGGTCAGACACAGACGGATTGAATTGTGTGTCGTGAGGCTTTCCATGGCTCGCCTCCGCTTTTAGCGTTCCGTTCAGAACTGAGAATATTTGCTGTGCAAAGCCTGACATCTTGCCTTTTTACAAGTATCTTGGGACTAATTCTAATGTATACGCTCTGAGCGCCGCCTTTATAAAGACTGCTTTTTATTTCTTTGAAATTGCTTGCGTCATTAAAATTCAGGCGACTATATTGCTGTTGGTTTTTATTTATTCAACATTTTGTTTGAAGTCTCCATTGAATTTAATAACTTTGCGTTTTCTATAAAAAGAGAGTCGTTAAAAATAATTAAGAAATTAAAATCCAGCCTCTGATGAATTTCGCAGGTTTTTAGTCAAAATGACCAAAAGTAAGTACTTTCAATTGTATTTTCATTATTCAATCATTATCAGCTCGGATTCTATCTCACGCCCTTCACTCATCCACAATTAACAATCTTCTTTTAACCACCAACAAAAATTATGAACTTGTCAGAAACGAAATCCCTTACAAAAACATCAAACAGCCATCACTCATGACCTACAAAGGAAACAATCGTTCCCTCTCACAAAGCGATCGCACAATTTTGAGCAACCAAACAAAAATATAGCCCCGACCTTTATTTAATAGACATTTAACCTTATCAAAGTCATACATTACCTCCGTAGCGCCCAATAAATCCCTTCCGATCTCATTACAGGCCCGCGTCGTTTGTTCCGATCGTTTCACGTTACATTGCCTGGTTTGTTCGTCTTATACCTCTGATATACTGTACATAGCGAGCAACGTATAGTTAGCACTGCAATATCGTATTGATGTTTTTTGTAATGTGGTGCGGGAAAGGAATTTAATTCGAAAATAATGGGTTCTAAATTGAGTATGATGTTGTAGCGATATTATTTTTATGTTAGTAATATTAATAAAACTGAGAGGGACATTGGGTGGGTACGAAACAAGAATAACAAAACGTAGTCGAACAATAGTAAATAAGAGAACAGTGCAGTGGTGGATTAGTGTTACCGACCTCGATTTTCAAGTTTTAGGTCATGAGTTCGAACCCATCCAGGTGTATTACTTTGTCTTATTTATTTCATCACGACTGCTCTCCAAACGGCGAAGAAAAACATTGTGAGGAATCTGGCAAGGAGTAGAACCAAAAAACGAAGACAGGTGACATCTACCAACCCGCACTGGCCTGGGGCGTGATAGATTATGGCCCACATCATCTCACAGAGGAGAGGCCTGTGTCCCAATACTATAAGATGATGATGAGACAAACAATCCCATACTTTTTAGTGATGTTCCTTAGAAAGATAAAATATAAGAATGCAGACTTTTGTACAATTACTATCGCACCACAAAAACTTTTAAACGTCTGTTTAACACTTGTCTAAAAAAAATTCAGATTATGTCGTTGAAATAAGGTCCGTTTTGCAGTCACACTTTTTTTAGACAACTGTTGAACAGATGTTCAAGTTTTTGTAATAAGGCTGTTAATATCTAAACTCAAGGGAAAAATACTTGGGTTTATGTATCTAATAGTAATATTACGTTTATTTCGTAGAATTGACAAGTTTTAATATATTAGAAGAGCGTGTAATTAAAATCGTGTACTAGCAGACGTTATTAAAGTAGAAGGAGCCAATTTATAAAGTAACTTCTTGAAGATAAATTTAATATTGTACGTAACAGTTAACAACTATGCCCTTGATCTTATAACGCTTTGGATTTCATAAGATTTTTGAAGATGTCAACGGGAGGCTGTAATATTTTGTTTGACAGGCCTGTTGGTCTAGTGGTTAGTAACCCTGACTGCTATGCCGGAGGTCGTGGGTTCGGTTCCCACCCAGGACAAATGTTTGTGTGATGAGCACGATCATTTGTTCTGTGTCTGGGTGTAATTTATCTATAATATGTCATCATCATCATCATCAGCCTATAAATGTTCCCACTGCTGGGACACAGGCCTCCTCTCTGTGAGAGGGAGTGGGCCATAATCCACCACGCGGGCCGGTAGATGCGGGTTGGTAGATGTCACATGTCTTCGAATTTTTGGTTCTAGGATATGCAGGTTTCCTCACGATGTTTTCCTTCACCGTTTTGAGAGCAGTGGTGATGAAATAAATTACACAAAGTAATGCACTTGGCTGGGTTCGAACCCACGACCTACAACTCGTAAGTCGGGGCCGATACCATTGGGCCACCACTGCTCCCACTGCTATAATATGTATGTATTTAGAAATATATAAGTATGTTTATCAGTTGTCTAGTACCCATAACACAAGCTCTGCTTAGCTCCACAACTATCACACAACGCCATCTAGTCCCAACTAGATGGCGTTGTGTGACAGCAGTAAGGTAAATAAAAATTTGAATGGATGTGGATCGAATGCCGATTAAATTTTCTTTTTTTTTTTACTTTACCTTTCACTAGGAATTTCTCCTCTCATCCATCGTGGCGTGGCGTTTCCAAACAGAAACACACATACACATACCCGAGACCTTCTTGTACCCACAAGTAGTTGTATGCAAATATTTATTTCGTGCGGGGATCAAACACGCCACTCGCTGTGCAACAGCTGGTCGGTCAGCTACTGCGCCAACCATACTGCCAAAGTACTCACACGCGAGTGTGGCCACTGTTGCCGTACAGCATGGCCAAGGCCAATGGCCATGTTCTACGCCAACATTGGCCACCTTTGCGTGTGGTTCCGAGCAGTAACTTTTGAGTGCTAGAATGATGGGGCGTTTTGTCAACTAGAGCGTATTATCCAGTTTCACCCTAGCTATTTTCTGTCAGCTAGGTCGCCTCCTTCTGCGAAGCAGTCATGCTATCTAGGACGAGGCGCATGAGGAAGAGGACAGCGTCCACCTCACGACCCAGCCCCAGTTGAAGATGCCCACGGCAACAGACGTCACAGGACGATTTCCGGCTACCGTAGGCGCGGGCATGCGGACGGCGAGTAGTGGGCGACTCGCTGTCCGAACATGAAGCATGCCTGGGTCGACGGCGCGCGTGAAATACCACGGCCTCAAAGAGTGTCAGCATAATGACGGGGCTCCCCTTTACAGGGCTACAGCCTGCCGGGGTCGCAGGACTAACGAATTACCGTGACCCCGAAACGTAAAGGGCCAAATCCACAGCGTCCTTCAATAAGGACGCTGTGGATTTTAGTCAGTACAAGTCTGACAGAATACTCGTTATATACTGAAAAGCAAAATAAAAACTTAATCAAAATTTAAAACGAAATTACCAGATTTGACTTCCCATCTTCCTCTAACCTCGACACAAGCCGCCAGCCACCGCTAATACACACATAATGACTGTAACAAAGCAGACATTTTTTAATTACCCCCGACCCTCACATAATTGCGGCGCCTTCAAAACGAACGCAAGATCCTTACAAATGGGCCAAATTAAAAAAGGCCATAAAGGGAGAAAAGGGCCCTTCTTTTGTTTATATTTTTTTTCTAAACAATCTGTGTTAGAATTATCCTCGTGTGGGAGAGTCTTATATGAACAATATTTTGTGTAACACCTCTTCTAATTATCTGCCATTTTTTCTTCTGGTTCGTTGAACTGATTTTTTAGGCTGTGTGCTGTGAATTTTGAATTACTTTTCTTTTGTGTCTTTGATTTGATTACTTTTTATTGTTTAAGTCTCAGCAGACATTTGTACAATTAGGTATTTCTGTTCTTTTTTATTATAATTATTGTTTTGTAATATTTAGGCTAAGAAATACTAGATAATAAAAAAAACTATACTCGGGCGTGTATAAATAGTTTTTTTGACCTAAAAATACCAAAAAACAGAATCTTTACTTTTAAATTGAATTTTATTCATAATTGCAAAACCAGCGCTATATCTTTACCTTCTATACAATTTACGAGTCTTTTAGTTTCTACCATTATTTAGCCAACATTTATCAAATATTGTGCAGGGACCCTGAACAAACATCATTAAAGAAAAAACATGTTCTTCAAACAAGCGCTGTCTGTGAGTAAATTAAAAATGTTTTTATCTTGTTCCGGGTAAAACGTGAGCTCGCAAGTCATCAAAATAAAATACGCACAAGAAGCAAAAAATAATTTAAAAAGCTTATAAAAATAGATTTCCGGACCTATTTATTTTGCTTTATATATCCTTTAGCAAAAACAGACGCGAATACAATTGAGAATAACATTCTAAATAACACTTTGCTAAAGTGCTTCATAATTTGATTCCCTAAACTTTGTTACTTAAGTAAGAACATAACATCTCATTTTATAACTCAAACTTTTATTAATAAAACACAAAACCATAAAAATATACTAAAATGTTTGCTACGTTATTCGTAGTACTCATGCTACGTTACTCGTAGCAGACATGCTACGCTACTTGTAGCACATATGCTACGCAACTCGTAGTGCACATGCTACGCTACTCGTAGCACACATGCTACGCCTTTCATTGCACACTTGCTACGTTGCTACGAATCTCGTAGCACCTCTACGTTGCTACGATATCTCGTAGCACTGCTACGCAGTACTTCTTGCAAAAGCTAAAATTTTCTAACATTCGTTCTATAGTAAACCCGCTTTACTTGCATATTCTGTAACAGTAGAGGTTTTTGTTTCGATAGCATAGCAGTAAGTTCTCAAAGCAAACAATTTGGTTTGAATGGCAGATCTCAAGTGGTCAGGCATTGGCTTTGAGTCTGTAAGCCCTAGTAACTGCTGTATTGTAATAGTTGTGTATTGAATTGATGGGAAGGATTAGATAGTAAATTGAATTCAGTATTCAATCTGCTACGGACTTCGTAGCTGGGACTAACTTAGATTAATCTGTTATGGTTCATTATTTTTAACCGACTTCAAAAAAGGAGGAGGTTCTCAATTCGGTCGGTATGTTTTTTTGTTTTTTTTTTATGTATGTACACCGATTACTCCGAGGTTTCTAGTCCGATTAGTGTAATTCTTTTTTCGTTCGATGCTGTATACTTTCCCATTGGTCCCATAAATTTCATCCAATTTGGTTCAGTGCTTTTTATTTTGTGAGCATTTTTATTGATGGACGATGTGATGATCTTTACTTTTTTTGAGTGTTTGTTACGCGATTACTCCGCCAATTGTGGACTGATTTTCAAAATTCTTTTTTTTGTACGAGGAATAGTTCACTTTAGGGAATACTGAAAGTTTCATCAAAATCGGTTCAGCAGTTTTTGATAGGGAATTTTATTAGCTTATTGTGTACATGAGCGATGTTAATACCGGTGCTAAGGATTACCAAATTCTAGTGCACATGTAAGAAAATGATGTATTTGACAAGAATTTGGTTTGAATATTTAAACTAAAAAGAGTAAAATAAAAAACTTAAAATAAAATTATACGCCTTCAAAAACAACCACAAAAAAGGGTAAAATAACCTACAAAATAACTTTTCTTTCGGAAGTCGGTGGCTTTGTTTTTTTATTTCGTTGTCTTTTATGCCACCGACTTCCGAAAGAAAAGTTATTTTGTAGGTTATTTTACCCTTTTTGTGGTTGTTTTTGAAGGCGGTTAAATTTTTTTAAAGGTTTTTTTTTATTGTTTATTAAAGTATAGCAACAGCAAAATCTTCTTATTTAATTTTATGAGAACTGTCAAAGATTTGTTCACTTATTTATTCGGTTTTTTTTTTCAAATTGTTCAGTGGCTCGACTGACGTTGGCGCTGGCGATCGACTGACGTTCATCGTGACACGGGTTCGATCCCCGCACGGAATAAATATTTGTATGACCTGGTCTGGGTGTTTGTGGACAACACAGAAGTAATTCCTAGTATGAGGCAACGTTTTTCTTTATGTTTTCATTACTTTGTCTTCTAATTAAAATGTTCTGATAAAATAAACAATTTATCATGTTCTCTACGCATCAAATTGTAAGTTAATGTATCAAACACAAACATACAAATTAATAAAACTGCTTTTAAAATATTCATGCATGTTTAAATCCGTTTGGGCTAGAAAAGTTCAAAGTTAATTGACAAGAATACTCCATATCTTTTTGAAACTGGAATTGTCAATCCAACCATTGAAACTCAATTGGCGTTCCTTTGAGTCTCAAACAAAACCCGTCACACACATGACAATGGAGGTTTTGTGTCGCAAGCATTGTTCCACATTGTCCACAATACTTGTCAAACGTGACTCAACACCCTTTGAGCTCTGACCCTTTGAGCTCAACTCAATGTAAAAAGAATTTTAGTGAACATAAAGCATAGTTTTGATTGACTCCCGCGCTTGGAACTCAAAGTATTCATTTCAAATAGACTAGCTAAATTATACAAACACAACAAAAACATATTTTCATTTTTCGTTTTGTTACGTAAACCAAAATTGATAAAAAATAAGTTAAAAATAACTAAAACCCGACTACGAAAAAAAAGCGCACTGAAAAGACAAGTATAAAACAAGAACAATATTCATTTGACCGATATTGTGCTAGCCGTGGTCATGTGCCACCTACGGTTCTATCACACAATATTTATTGGCTAGGTGGTATACGACCACGGCTAGCAAAATAAAAAATGTGCTCATCAAGCCCTTTAATTTGATACCCATGTCGATACTGTACGAAAAAAAAATTTTTTTTCGATTACGTCTTTACGTCCCCTAGAGGGCGCCATATTAGATTTGGTGACACGTCACCTACCCTATAACCAGCGGACAACTGAGACGCTTCAAACGACACCTTATTTGTCATGTAATGATAAGGAGTTCAGCAGTTATGAGGAAACAGACAAACATACATACATACAAACAAAGTCAAACATACATACCGGTCAACATCATAACCCTCCTTTTGGCTTTGCCGTAGTCGGGTAAAGATACAACACTTCTAAAAATCACAAAACGTCACTGGGTCGGTATAATTTTACAGGCGTTATGACGTCACAAGCCCCTACTCTCGAATTACGAAACGTTTTATCATTGTCAATATTCATTGATTTGAGAAAACAAAATAACCAATACTCTAACTGATGGACTGAGCAGATTTTCAATTTATTTATGCAGTAAGAAACTCTATTGTCCGGGGTCACGACCGTGACCCTGGAACATAAAGGGCTATTAAAGGACACCGTGGATTTTAGTCAGTGCAAGTCTGGCAGTCACTCATGCTCTGCCCTGGGTGGGAGGAATCATTTGATGATTTTACCACGCTAAAAAAAACTCTGTTATCAAACCTCGTAATGCGATACTGTCTAAGCAAGATACTGTGGCTGACTTGCCTTGGGGTAGGAACGGGGTGGACTTATAGTCAGTACGAGTCTGGCAGTCCTCTCCGCTTCTCCCAAGGTGTGATTATTTGATGATCTCACTAAGCGATAACAAAATTGAATTTATCGCAAGCTTGAAGCGAGATTGAAGTCTTGTTTTTGATTACTATGTCGGACAGTGACTTTGAGTTTTTCCATCAGAAATTTCTGAGCCTCCAATCGCACCTCATTATAATAATAATAATAATATTCCACAACTATCACACAACGCCATCTAGTCCCAAGCTAAGCAGAGCTTGTGTTATGGGTACTAGACAACTGATAAACATACTTATATATTTCTAAATACATACATATTATAGATAAATTACACCCAGACACAGAACAAATGATCGTGCTCATCACACAAACATTTGTCCTGGGTGGGAATCGAACCCACGACCTCCGGCATAGCAGTCAGGGTCACTAACCACTAGACCAACAGGCCTGTCAATTCATCATTCATCATTGATGGCAATAGACTCGTCTATTTTATAGGATTCCAACAAACATGCCAACTTATATTTTATAATACACCTCTTCGAAATGCTCATGGGATTGCGTTGCGGATGTTACGTTTAAATTTTGTATTATATTATATTATATTCGAAGCCTTTGTTTCTGCAGTAATTAAAACTGCATGCAATTGTCTGTGGAGATTGTTTGAGTGTCGAGTTCAGTAACAGTTGCTTTGTTTCAAGAATTAAATGCATTTACTAATTACAAGCTTCAAGTCTAGAGAGAGTGGAATGACAGTTATTTAACTTAAATTTTGTTGCGCTGCCACCTTTGTTTGATGTTACAAAGCTTGCAAACAATAAAATATTAGTAAACTCGTCACTGTTCCATTAAAAACCACCCTTTAAAACGGTAACAACAACTTTTCAATTAATTTTAAATAAAACCTCCGCACGGTCGGCGGAACATTTGTAAAGAAGCCTCCACGCCGCAAGATACAAAGTGACCGGCAATAAGTCTCCGCACAATAGGGGCAGCCCTAATGAGCTCCGTGGATTTATTACACACACACACACACACACACATATGAGTAGACAGTTAAATATGTGTGTGTGATCTAAATAAGGGTGAAGAGTCAACGTTAAGCTATGCTAAGCGATCCTGTGACTAATAAATTTAAAGATAGATTGAATCAGTGAGTGCAAAGATACAATTTGCAAATCTATAGGCAAAAAATGTGTCAGTTTTACATTTTTAAATATTTAAAAGTTTGGTTTCGAAGGCTGATTTATCAAGCCAGGCAGTCTTCCTGCTTTTCGTAAGTGAAATATCACTTTTTTTAATTTTTCGAGGTTAAGGACCGGAAGACGCAGCGTAGGCAGGCCTCCCACAAGGTGGACCGACGACATCGTTAAGGTCGCGGGCAACCGATGGATGCAAGTGGCGAATTGTCGTTCGGCGTGGCGGTCTAAGGGGGAGGCCTATATTCAGCAGTGGACGTCTTTCGGCTGATGATGATAATGAAGGACCCTGATATAATAAAGAAACACTCACTACGTGAAATATTCGTCAAACGTTCTTGAACTCACTCAAAATACAACTATTTCAATCTTTTAGCAATACAAAGCAGTCATAGTTTAAATAAATAAAGCAAAAATTAAAAAAATACATAGCAATCTATGGTAACATAGCGCTTCACAGCAAGGTATTAGTATAGCTTACTATTGGGTATTGGCACATATATTTATATAAGAATGTATTACAGTGTATACGTGTGTGTGTATGTGTGGGTGTGCGAGTGTATTATCAACCATGACCTAAGCTATAGTCTATAATGTGTTGTAGTGTAGTTGTACTGTTGTGTAGGTTGCGAAGTATATACTTCAAACGGCGTATACATATACTTAACTTTACTATACTTATTACAATTATCTTTACTTATTAAAAGGCTGAATAGATTATGTTTGCGTGCTTATCTCAAGAACTACAAGTTCGAAATGAAAAAAAAAATGGATATTCTATTCAGAAATCTTTCGTCCACATTCATATATCAGTAACTTTTTGCCTATTTCATTACACTTGGGGTAGGGAAAGCGAGTTTTCTTCTTCCAGATATCTGTCAGACGTCATGTCAAACGTGGAAGGCTATAGGCCATATAATATCACGCTACGACCATTAGGAGCTGAGCAGCGGAGATGAAACCATGGGGAACAGTTAGTAATTAAACAATGTAATTGACTCATGCCGTGAGGGCTGGTTCCAAATGTAGAAATAGAAGAAGAGCTCTTGAAAAAACTTTGAAGGAGGCCGAGCCCAGTTCTGGGCACAGTGGGCCGAGCATAGTGTGGGCACAAAAAATATCAATATCTTATGAATTGTTGAAATAGTCCAGTTTTTGTCTAATTTAACTTATATTAAAAATCAATATAATAGAGCCTAACTTAAAAAAAAAGATTGGTCCATCGACATGCTAAAATAATATGTAGGTAATTTTACGTGTATGTGTGTGTATTATTATTCGACTAATTACTAATGAAATGTTCTATTTTCGCAGGTATGTGGAGATCTACAAGCTGACAAATCAAAAGTTATTCGTAAGTAAAACTACACAATAGTTAAACTTTTACATTAGTAGTCTTAAGAACTAGTTTACTTTTAAAAAAACAAACCGAAAAAGTTTTCAGCCTTACCGCACAAAATATATATCCGCACAAAATATCTATGAAATGTCGTATGGTCTAGTTAATGAAATTCTTTATCTAATATTTGATATTCAATTGCATCTATTTGGACTGAAAACCACCAAAAAAGTTGTTAAAACAGTTGACGATAATTCATGAGGAGAATAGAGTCAGTGATAATCACCACACTCATCTAAAGGCTTATCTCACAGCTATATAGCATATAAACAGGGGTAGATACAGCCACTCCTTCCCGTGATTTACAACTCTATTCGTTGTTATGGCACCCATGGGGGCCTCGGATGAGGGGCTTGAATTGGGAGGCTACGTAACTGAGACCTCAACCTGAGTATCGTTAGTGTCTCGATTAAAAAATTCTATGCGTTTAAATGGGGATAGATACCATGATGGTTATTAGGTATATCATAACATAACATGCAAGGTATTCTACAACTTTAGATGCAACTCTGTCACTGATCTTATGAGCAATTTTAAAATTAATTTTGTTGTTTAAATTAAATTATATAATATTTCCACTACATCCATTCAACTCTTCAGCAGTTTTCGTGGCAATTTTATAGCTAGCTCTTAAACTTTAATTTTGTATCATTATATTTTTAAATTAAAAATAACAGTGGTCGAGCGATTAAACTGATGCGATACAACCGTGTCGAGGGTACGATTCCCGCACGGAGCAAATATTAGAATGATCTACAAGTAGTTCGGTCACACTATTTGTGTGTTTAAATGTTTGTAAACTAATCCACGAAACAGGAGAAAATACTAGTGTAGGATAACATTTTTTTTTAAGTATTAGGTACTTATTTTTATAATTTCTAAACAATTAGGTACATTGTAAAATCGCTCATAAGGTAGGTGTAATAAGATCCACGCTTCCAAAAGTTGTCAAGGTCAATATTCTACAGTACCTAAATAGGCTCAACCAACAGCTCTATACGACCAATTGACTGAAGTGAAAGATGGAAGTAATCCTTGTGAGTGAGGGACAACGATTACAAAGCCTTCGAGCCTAGTTTAGGAGCTGTAAGAAGTCCCCTAGGAAATATGTCTGAAAGATTGTGATGAGGCCGATTTATAACGTTTGTGTCCACAAATATAAACTGAAAGGTTTTATATCGCAAATAGCAAGAGTATAATAATATGGTTAAAAAAGAAGTGATTTGAAAACTATGCAAAAATTGCATATTATTTCACTAGATTTTATGACTGAAGGGCCGTTAAAGTAAGAAACGATGTATCTTTATGCATTTTTAAATTAACTAGCGGAAAATAAATTAGTAATTCACTTAATATCCGTGGCACATCGCCAAAATACCAATAAAAAAATCGACTATTTAATTACGTTTCTATAAAAACACACCGCAATAAACACTACTATCAGCGATTAAGCGTAAATCTCACCACCCAACTGATTCACTGTCCCTCTCCAACGCCAAGTCAAATAATGGGAGAAAGCGAGACGGCAGGTGAAATATGTTTACGTCTTGCCGTAAAAAAAAAGCGTTTAGGAGAAAAAACCAAGTTTCGTAAAATAACGTTCGGTTGTTTTAAAACAACTTGGTTTTTTTTCCTATTTCGAAGCGAAGTTGCACTTTTTTAGGGTTCCGTAGTCAACAAGGAACCCTTATAGTTTCGCCATGTCCGTCCGTCCGTCCGTCCGTCTGTCCGCAGCTTAGCTCAGAGACGCCCAGCACTAGAAAGCTGTAATTTGGTGTAAATATACGGATTTGTTGCGTCAAAAAAGTGGTAAAATAAAATCTCGTAAAATATTTTTTTTAGGGTACCTCCTGTACACGTAAAGCGGGGATGTTTTTTTTTTTCTCGCGTACCCCTTAGTGTGGGGTATCATTAAATAGGCCTTTAAAAAATATTGGTAGTTTCCTTCAACAATTTTTTGATAAAAAGATTCGTTTGTGAAATATTAAGCTTTAAAGTGCTAATTTTTGCCCTACTCGAGTGTCCCCCCCCTCTACCAGCTAAACGGTTATGTTTGGGGGTGTGAAAAAATTTACAATAGTAGTATATATAACGAAATTTAAAAGAAAATTATCATGACTAAGTGGGCTTTACAAGTTTACGAGTAATAGTTGACCAACTTATAAAACGTACTGGGATAACATTTTCCTAAACAAAATGTATCGGAGAACAACTGCAAATGTAAGTTTGTCAACTTCATTTTTACAGCTATAATAGGTAGTGGAGTGGAGTGGAGTGCAGTGGAGTGGAGTGCAGTGGAGTGGAGTGCAGTGCAGTGGAGTGGAGTGGAGTGGAGTGGACTGGAGTGGAGTGGAGCGGAGTGGAGTGGAGTGGAGTGGAGCGGAGTGGAGTGGAGTGGAGCGGAGTGGAGTGGAGTGGAGCGGAGTGGAGTGGAGTGGAGCGGAGCGGAGTGGAGTGGAAGGGAGTGGAGCGGAGCGGAGCGGAGTGGAGTAGAGCGGAGTGGAGCGGAGTGGAGCGGAGTGGAGTGGGGTAGTGTGGGGTGGAGGGTCGAAAATCGCTTGAACCTTTTTAACAGGTTCATAGCGATTTTCGACGTGCCTTGACACCTCTCAAGTTTTTTTTTTTAATACGTCATAAATCGTAAACGTTTCAAAGTTGGAACCAACTACAAGAACTTTTATAGTATGTTATTACTTGCTGCTACGGAACCCTTTATGGGCGAGTCCGACTCGCTCTTGGCCGGTTTTTTATTTTATGATGAGGAATTTTTTTTTTTTTCTGCAAACATATTTCCTATCTACTTGTGAGAAAAATACAGACCCCAGAAGATCTTTGTTTTGGTTTTCAAAAACACTACACTCTTTTTCAGGTAATGCAATGTAAAAAAAACAATAGGCTTTTGGAACATTGCCTGCAAAAGCATATCACTATCTCTTAGATACCATTTTCTAAGAAATTAAAAAATTATCACAGTAATTAATACCAGTTTATCTGCTAAATATAAATGGACTATATGCATAATATTGTAAGGCTTTTTTACATGTTTATAATATTTAGTGGGATAGGATTAGTAAGATAAGATGCAAAAATAACAGTGATCTTTGTTATTTTCATATTTCAGCTTGAAATTATAAACTTCATAAAAAATGAACTTTGGCAAAATTGGCAGGTATGGAAAATATCAATATTAAACCCACATTCAAGTTACCACTTAAGTTAGATCACTTAGAGTACTAAGTACAAGTAGGACAGACATCTCAGAGTACTTAGTCAAGTACTCTTCGCCAAGTGAACGTACTGCTCTCAGTTAAAAGCTCCGAGTTTGGACGCAAAGCCATGACTCCTGACAGTTGAAAGTAGGTATTGCATTTTATGTTTCAAAAATCGACCGCTTTTAAAATGTGGTTTTAAGAGAACGTTGAAGCTGTCAGAAACACTAATGGACTTGTGTCATTTTATGCTTCGGTAGCTAGTGTTTAAATTGTTTTAAAAATGCAGTTTTAAATACTTTTTGCTTTTTAATAGCGACTCAAAATCTGAAGTCTTTATTTACTGCACGAAAAGATACACATATGCAGTATCGTTGTGTCACGTCGTGCCGCGTCGCCTCTCGGTGTGAACTGACTGTAAACATTCAAACATACATTTGGAACTAAATAAAACATATATGTTTGCCGTCATATCTTTCTTGTGGTAACCAAACTGTTCAGTGCAATCGACACTGAACAGTTGAACACATTCGTAATTGTCAATTAGCCAACCAAAGATGTTGCTCTTCCAAGCAAGCCAAACTCCGGCTTTTCTTTTTATTTTCCCTAGATAAGCCGGAAATAATTATTTTAACGCTAGTTTTCATTACAAACTATTAAATTGTGGGGCAAATAACAATAATTTATAATTAGGTATGCCAATAATTCATTATCATATTTTGAGAACACATTCGATTTTGACAAGAAGTCGATTATTTTTAGATTCTAACAAGTTATTCTCAACAAAATTTTATTTTAATATTAGTCTTAACCTGATGGTCAGCAAAACATGAAATAAAATGCCTTACCGACTTTACTTTTTCAATTTCTAAACTGATAAAACTTTAGAAAGACAGCTACAAACCGTCGTTCGTCAACAATCGGATAACAGGACACGTGCCGTGAACCCGGGGCGGTACAACCGACACACCGACACACCAACACGACCGACAGGCCCGACACACCCGACGTGTTCCCAATAATGTTACACTCACCGTGATCCGGAACACCCAACGCGTGTCTTCCTGGCACGGAAACACGGATCACGGGTTCGAATATTTTAGGCCTGAGATGAGGGATTTTCTTCACTTTTAAGAAAATTTTCCTTATTTCATGTTTTTTTGTTAAAATATTGCAAGGGACTACTTAGCTGATGAAAGCTCATGTTGATAAAACAACGTGAAGATGTCTCAGGTTTTCCGTTAACCTTAAATTTTTGAGTAAACAAGAAAATAGGGATCTAAGGGCTTTTTATAATTCGCATATAATTGTACCACACCTGATGAAAATATCTTAATTATGTCTATAGGTACCTAACCGCGCACGAACTATTAATATTCATTTACTGTTCACCAATCATACAAAACTTTGGTGACTACGTTACATAATCATCACCATCAGCCTATAATGTTCCCACTATTGGGGTGTGGGTTGTTAGATGACCCATTTTTTTTTTTTTTTTAGGGTGGCAAAATCATCAAATGAGTCCTCCCGCCCTGGGTGGGGCGGCAGGGACTGTCAGACTCTTACTGACTAAAATCCACCCGTGTTCTGTCGGATGCCCTTTACGTTCCGGGGCCACGGTATCCTGGATTAAGAAAAATCCGCGACCCCGGCAGGCATTTGGCCCCATAAGGGGCCCCGTCGGTGACGCGTGAAACACGACGCGCCACCGACCCGGGCTTGGTCCTTGGTCCGACGGCGAGCATACCCATTACTCACCGTTCGCAAGCCCGCTCCGCCGCTGTGCCCTCTGCTGTTCAGAGGGACACGCGTTGGAGCGTCCACCCGACAGGCTATTTGCATACGGGCAAAGAAACCCCTTAGGCACTCAGTGCCTAAGGAGAGTTTTTGCCCGCATCCCAGGATGCACCCGCCCGAAAAACTGGTCTTCCCCCCGGATGTTTCCGAGAGGGAACTCCAGTCCACGGGCGCACGTGGAGGTTTCCTGTCTTAGCACCCCGTTAGATGACCCATGCACAAATTAAGCTAAACATTGAACCTATGTTGGAAATGGTAGATTCGACCTTCTTTTTGCAATATATCTTCACAGCCACTTTCTTCAATGTATGAGAGCTATCCTGTTGAAACTTGGTAAGTAGATGTATTATGTGAACCGCATTAGGATTTTTACACAAAAATAAAAACAAAACAAATTTTGGGGGTACCCCCCATACTTACAATTGAAACTCAATTTATTTTTCCACCAAACTCTTTAAAAATTATATTGAAGTTACTACTATATTTTTTTTCTAAACTGAACAGTTTGCGCGAGAGACACTTCCAAAGTGGTAAAATGTGCCCCCCCCCCTGTAACTTCTAAAATAAGAGAATGATAAAACTAAAAAAAAGTATAATGTAGACCTCAACAAAAACTTCCAACGAAAATTGGATTGGATGAGATATACTCTTTTTTTTAAATTAGGATATTTTTACCTGTCCTACTGGCTCTAATTTACTTTTAATTTTCGACCTTAATCTCCTTTGCCTACAAAAACAGACCTACCTCAAGGTCACCGTCCAGTACGTGGGCGTTCCTCACTCCTCAGTGATTAATGAAAAGAGTGATTCAATTCGCGTCAGACGTCAGTTGACAGTCGGTTCTATTGCCTCCGTTCTATTGCTTGTGTTCTATTGCTCGTGTTCTATTGCTCTGTTATATTAGAGAGGCTTAAGTTGAAGGCGTTATTGATAGACTTGATACGTGATGTTTGGCTCGGCGAGTTAAGTTTTTTATTTGGTCGTAAATGTCTTGTTTATTGAAATAAACACATTAATTATTGTGTACCAGGGCTCCAGAGGCATATAAGCTGTGTCTCTGAGCGATGCCTCTAGAGTAATTGATAGACTGGATAAAGCTGCTATTACTAGCTGTTACCCTCGACTTCGTACGCGTAAGGTACTAACCTTTTTTCCGATTTGATTAAGCCCCCTTAGTAGTTACACAATGCGACGAAAATTTCCGATATCTTACGATTTTGGTTTCGCGTTGCCGTTTACGCATGCCTGTATACGAAACTCTATGGATTTGTATTGCGATAGCCACCTAGTTATCAAAGTTTACACCTGTTTAAAAACAGAGTTTTCAAATTTCTATCTATGCGGCTAATTACAAAAATACCTTACGAATTTATGAAAAACTTTTTCAAAAAAAATGTAACGGCCTTCAAAAACAACCACAAAAAAGGGTAAAATAACCTACAAAAATAACTTTTCTTTCAGAAGTCGGTGACTTTATTTTTTTTTCATTTCATTGTTTTTTTCGCCACCGACTTCTGAAAGAAAAGTTATTTTTGTAGGTTATTTTACCCTTTTTTGTGGTTGTTTTTGAAGGCGGTTACATTTTTTTTGAAAAAGTTTTTTATTTTACTCTTTTTAGTTTAAATATTCAACTCAAATTCTTGTCAAATAAATCATTCTCTTACATGTATGTGCACTAAAATTTTGTAATCCGTAGCACCGGTAACAACATCGCTCAAGTGCACAATATGCTAATCATTTTCAATAATCTTTATTATGCATAAAACACTTGACAAAAATGCACTTACCCTAAGATACATTAACACAAGAATTAAGGCACTTTATTAGGCTAGAAAATCGCCTTTGAAAGCTTTTAAGACATAGTTTAAGACTGTTAATAACATAGACATAACACAACAAATAAAGGAACATCTAGTATAATGTAAACTATTTAGAACTAATAATTTTACTGCTTGCACGTAGGTATGTCAACAATTATTATAAAAAAGTACTAATCACAATATGCTAATAAAATTCCCTATCTCAAAAACTACTGAACCGATTTTGATGAAACTTGCAGTATTCCGTAAGTTAAACAATACTTAATACAACAAAAAAAGAATTATTTAAATCGGATTTGTAGTTCCAGAGATATGCGAACACAAACTAAATCAGTCGATGCCTACTCCAAGCCGTTGAGGAGTTGTACCTTCTATCATCAGCTCATCCACCTGAGATGATGATTATCAGATGCAAATACTTGAACAGATTTAGAAAATATATGAAAATGGTACTATGTGCCTATAAAATTTGAAGGTTGCCCTCGATTTCCCTGGGATTCCATCATCAGATCCTGACCTGATGATCATGGGACCAATTGGAAAGTATACCCTTTCAAACAAAAGAAAAATTTTCCATATCGGTCCAGGCGTCTTCGAGAAATCGGGGAACATACATAAAAAAAAAAAAAAGATTCCGACGAATTGAGAACCTCCTCCTTTTTTTGAAGTCAGTTCAGTAAAAAAGTAGCGTATGTCTATGCCTCGGCAAACCAGGATAAAATCCGTATATTTTTCATTCAGATCTGTCCATCTACTCTCACAAAGTTTCGCTTTTCTGAAAGTTTCTCACTATGCAGCGTCATAAGGATAAGTTACGCATAAACAAAACACAACCTCTCTAACAAAAGGAACCATAAACACTTCCCTCTTTGAACAACAGCAATAAATTTATCTAAAAAAACGCTTTTAAACTTCAGTATTAGGCAACAAATAAAATCGGCAATCGGCGAAACAATCAGCGATATCCGACGGCTATTAGCCGGTGACTGGTCCGGGAGGGGGGGGAGGCAATTAATCTTCGACGGAAGGCGGGGGGGGGTCTGTCGGCAACACTCCAACATCGGCTAGCTTGTAAGGTATTGATGTGTGGTCGATGTAAGATTGTGATCTGGTTATGTATAATGTGTTTGTGTCATATAGAGATGTGTGTGTCAATTTTGTGATACTGTGGACGCGGTAGTGTAGCACATGTAGGTTTACTGAAATGTAACCATTTGACTTCTTACTGTAACATTATAATACTATCTGATTTTAGACTACCTACTTAATTTTTCTTGGTCTTTCACTATCGGCCTCATCTCAAAGCTCAAAGTCGCTTAACGAGCTATGGAGAGGGCTATGCTCGGTGTTTCTCTACGTGATCAAATCTGAAATGAGGAGATCCGTAGACCAACTAAAGTCAACGATATAGCCCACCGGGTTAGCAAGCTGAAGTGGCAATGGGCAGGCCATATTGCACGCAGAGCAGATGGCCAATGGGGTCGAAAAGTGCTAGAGTGGAGACCGCGGACTAGCAAGCGCAGCGTAGGACGTCCATCAACGAGATGGACAGACGACCTTATAAAGGTCGCCGGAAGACGCTGGATGCAGGTCGCTTCCAACCGGTATATGTGGAGATCTAAAGGGGAGGCCTATGTTCAGCAGTGGACGTCTTATGTCTGAGATGATGATGATGATGACTTAATTTTAAAAGTTGCACTGACTTAAACCCGATTGAGAGCAGTTTCGTGGTCTTAATCTCTAAATGGTTATTTCGACTAGTCAAACAAATCTTTAATGATAGCTTCAACGTTAACGTTAGATAAAACATTACAAGACCCGTTAGGTACTCCTTTAAAGAACGTCGCGCGTTTGTATGCATGTGTGATTATTTGTGAGTGAGTGTGTGTATGTGTGTGTGTGTGGTGCAAACGAACAAAGGTGAGACAAGATTAGCAATCAAAACACTATTAGCAAGAATAGCAAGTTCGTCGTCAGTTTCGTACGTGTAGCTCAGCAGATAGACGTGACAGCCGTAGACGTTACTTTACTTTGCAATACAAAGGTACTGTGTCAGCTATAAAGACATTCTCCATTTCTTCTCAGGGGCAGTAACCTAATATTCTACATGCGTAATTTCAATTCTATATCTCTATGGCATTAAGAATAGACAAAGTTATTTCTATATAATTTCGACTATCGAGTAGGGCACCGTACACTACTGCATGATAGAGACAACAACGCCATGCCACAGATGATAAAAACCTTTCTATAATATGTCATTTTGTCTATTCTTCAATTTCTATGGTATTCCGACTTTTTTGTGAAATTTCGTTCTATATTGTACCACCCTTTTTTTAGCGTGGTAAATTCATCAAATGAGTCCTCCTACCCAGGTTAGGGCGGAAGGGACTGTCAGACAGGGGCTGATATTATCATAATACGAGTAACATGCAGTTCAGACGAAAAACATATTATTTGTTAAAACAATAGGGACACGCCTATTGTTAAAAAAACATTTCAATATTGAAACAATCTGCCAGCCGCAACGATTCCCAATAATAAATTCCATCCAAAATTAATAAATTCGATACTCTACGATACATTAGCATATTATCTGTAATAGACAATTTAAACAAGCGCGTGCTGATTATTATTCGCAATATAATATCGATTCTGAAACCATTGAATCGAGATAAAATATAAATTAACTTTGATGTCTGTATTTGAATTTGAAATTAATGTAGTTAATGTTTTAGTTTAAATATTATAATTTGCTCTACGAGAATACGTGATTTAGGCTTTCAAAAGTAATTAAATGTGCTAGAATAAATATAGCAGATGAAACCACTTGATGAATTACAAGTGTGTTCAGACATGACACACACAATTACTTAAAATAATGAGTTAGATATTCAATATAAATGTAGATTATTTAAACAGCTTTCTTCAAGAGAAAGATATACAACCGATCAACTAGTAGCCACCTCATTTATTTTCTGCGGGTAGCTCGCCGTCCGATCAAGGACCCTGCCAGGGTCAACATCACGTCGTGTTCCACACGGGCCGCAAAAAGCTGTCTGTAGTCTAATGGGTCCCATAGAAGGCCAAACGCCTGGTCGGGTGGCTGGACAGACTGCCAACCATGACCCTGGAACGTAAAGGGCAATGGAAGACTCATTTGATTATTTTACCACCCAAAAAAAAAGTCATAAGAATTCTTACTAGAAACTACATTTGTTACAAAAGCCCCTAAAAACACAAATTACAGTTCCTGAAAAAAATATTTTCTCCAACTTGCCCAAAGGAAAAGTTAGTGCCAACACCTGCGGGCTATAAATACTTATGACCCACTAAACTTGATTCATATCAGCCGAGGTCACGTATAACTTACAAATAGGTGTGACCCGCGACTACGACCCACGAACTACGACCCACACTGGCGATCCGCCAAATATTAACACGATCAATAATTTTATTATGCTTCTTTGAAACTGCATAACTCAGTTAAAAAATTCAATTAGGTTTTAACCCAGGTGACCACAGCTCTACTTTGACCATTTTTGTAGGCAGGCATCATGATGAGCAGTCGTATTTGCAACCATACCAACTTTTTAGTATAATAATTATGTTTACAAATTATACTCGTAATTATACCTAATTGTTTGTTTCTGCCATCCATAGAATCAATGAGAAAGCTAAAAAGTACGGTGCTAATAAAATAACAGAGGAATGAGATATTTGTTTATGTACAGACGCTAGCACATCAACCTACCCCCATCTGTCAGAAATCTTTAAGCAATTTTCAACTTTATTACAAAAATATGGCTTTACTGCAGAAGTTTGACGTTTGGGTAGACTGCTGTGCTGGGCGTCTGTACCTAATTACAAGTGAGGTAACACAACAGTCCTTTTTTTTCATGGTACAATCATTAAATGAGTCCTCCCATCGAGATCGGGAGGGACAGTCAGACTTGTACTGGTTAATATCCACGGTGATCCTTCAATAGCCTTTTACGTTCCAGGGTTCTCTAATGAGATGGTCTCGCGATCCAACACAACAGTCCTGCTATCCTGTGTGTTAACTTACGTTTAAAGATACCTCGTCAGTTTATATTAGCGATGGGTAGCTATAGCCATAACTAGCCAAATACCGGCTATGAGCAAAATAGCCACGGCTATGATATCCGTCAACACGATAGCTAGCTATCGGCTACTGGTTGGCTAGATAACTGACAGGTTATGATATAGCCGCGTAGCCGCTCGTAACCGCGTAGCCGCGTAGCCGCCACGGAGTATAGCTAACTGCTACGTTTTATAGCCGTACCGGTATTCGGTAGCCAGGTAGCTAGAGTAGCCAAAATAGCCGATAGCTGTGTGCGCGCTTACTGCGCTACGCGTGTACGATCTTCATTGGTATCGTCGATCTTTTTCTCACAATATTCACAAAATAGATTAGACAAAGAGAGAGCATTATACTTAGTAATTCCGTTCGTTTAATGAACGAACTTATGAAATACGATGATTAGAAAGCTGGTTAGTTACCGTCAGGTTTAAAATAAATAAAAATTTGATAGTTAGTATTTTAGTTATTGTGATCTCAGAGAGGAAATCATTTCTTTTTGATTTAGGATCGAATTCAGGTCGGGCAGTTGATGTTGCGTTATTTAAGTCCTACCTAGCTACACCGGCGCCGCTTCGTTGCGCCGCTAGTTACTAAACGATATTGTTCAATAGCCAAGTAGCCAAATAGCTGGCTAGCTAGCTGGCTATTACACCACAAATAGCCGGTTAGCTAAGCTATTGAAATTTCGGCTAGTTACCCATCTCTAGTTTATATCGCATTAAACTCGCGTCCGTTTAAATAAAAATGTTTGTTCCCACCGCTCTGTGCTGCCACTGCTTTTTACTCTTAACCCGGATTCGAGTCAAATACTGTTACCTAGTTTCGCTGATGTAAAAAAAAACATCGCTTTTTCCTCGCTTAGGATTTTGTTTGTTTATCTAAAGCCTTAATGGCTGAAACCATTCGGACAAACGGCAGCTAAAATGTTAAAAATTCTCTGCTTTGTGAATTTTAATGGAAGATTTTTTTTAAAGTTATCCATTGCATAATATATCAAAGTTTAGTGTACAAAACGTGTTGTGAAACGTTAACATACATCAAGAAATCACAGCGCCATCTATTGATAGAAAATGGTACTTAATTATAAGCACCCGCCAATAGATGGCGCTATTATCAAGAACCATTAACCCTCAATTCCCTCCCACTAAATCTTCTTAAATGAAAACGTTTCCTACAAAGAGGTTTTAGTGAACGTAATGAACCGTCAATTTTGAACGTGAATATATTAAAAATAATCCCAGTTTACACACGTAAGCCTCATTTACTCGGCGCCCGCGGTAAATGGGACACTACATCATTTTCAGCAGACATTTTCAGAATAAAATAGGTATTATAACCGTAATGTGTTTTGATAATTCGCTCGAACGACTGCGGCATTTATTTTGTTTGAGCTAAATGTTTGTATATTTCTTTCTTTATTGCTTGGTATTGCTTTCCCTTATTCGTAATATTTTGTTTGCCTAAATGCTTACTGTTTCTGGTAAGGACCTAGGCTTGACTTATTATAGCTTCTTGAGTCACGTATATTTGTTTCTATAAGATATTTCCAGTATTTTATGATTTGTGGCATGCCAAGGCGTACCCGAATTTATCTTTTTAGTTTCACTCTAAGCAGGCCACTATAATGCAAAACTTAAAAGAACATCGTTTTATTTTGTCTCTCGATCTATCATTTATTTCTTTTCAAACTTTAAGTACAGTAATTAATACTTTTTCATTTGGCTTCAAATCAAACTTTCCTTTGTACGTAACACCCGAAACCCTGTTAAGAGGAAAACGTACACCGTGTAAAAAAAGTTGTTTTACCAAAAAGTTTCCATGTACACCATGCGAACTCTTTGCCAACTGCCATTTAGATAATTCCGTGCCACAAGTTTGTGTTAGTGAACTAACTTTTATATTTATTTGCGTCATTGAATTAAGGCTTTGACCTCATTTATTTCAACGTGCTTTGACTTCAAAGACTTAACGGGTTTTGACTTTTCAATTGATTAGGGTAACTTTCTAAATCTATTTAGTGGTTCTACAAAGTGAAATTTTGTCAAGTTAATACTTTTGTTTGATTTTGTGCCCAGGTTTGCTTATCATCATCATCATATCAGCCGTGAGCCGTCCACTGCTGAACATAGGCCTCCTCTACAGACTTCCAATAGGACCGGTTGTAAGCGGCTTGCATCCAGCGTGATCCTGTAGCCTTCATAAGATCGTCTGCCCACCTTGTGGGTGGACGTCCTACGCTGCGCTTATAGTGCTGCTTATTGTGCTGGTTTGCTTATAGTGGGGCGAAAACCTTTAATATTCTCTCACTGCGGAACATAAGTCTACCTCCAAAATCGTCAACCATCCCGGTCCTGGGCTGTCCTTTTAAAAATATCAATTCATTGTGTCTCAACAGGGCATCCCAACAGTACGTTTACCGATACACAGTCTCCTCTCTAACACGGCCTTACTTTACCTTCATCATCTTCATATCAGCCATAGGACGTCCACTGGTGAACATAGGCCACATCCCGATAAATTTCTATGGAACAAGTTGCTTTAATTTACCTTCCCTTATCTTTAATATTGCACAAAAGAAAAGACTGATAATAATAAAAACTTATTTTGTAATCTGATCTGAGAGTTCAGCGATATTAATTCGAGACCATCGCTAACTAAATAAGTAGAGATTCCATTACAAAAATGCACAAAAAACTAAGCGCTATTGTTAGCACTCCTGTCACGTTATCGCTAAGCTGCAAGTAAAGCTTGGAAGTCAAGAAGCACTCACTGAAGTAAACAGCTGACGGCTGTTCCTGAACTTGAGTGCTGTCTTACAGTAAAAGCATTTTTTCTTAAAGATTAAATATTTTAGCTCAGGATGCAGCTTGTAATTTTAAGTGCAGTGATACTAAAGTTTTTTGTTGTTTGATGCTTTCTATGATGGAGAAATCGTCCTACAATCTGGTTAAGTGTTTCTATGACACACACTTTGAAAAAATAATATACACTTATTGTGTATAAACAACATAAAGCAAGCAAAATAAAACAACATAACAAAAAAAACAAGATAGGTAATGTTGTGGGTCTGCTATGCCAAATTGGTATTTTTGGCTTTTTTTATTAGGACGTAATTAAGAGCGCATATTCTGAAAGTTGGCAACGTCGTAATTAGTTGTCAAATATTAACAAGTTTTAATTAACTTAGCAATGTTACTGTATGGAAATAAGAAATAATATATGGCTCTGTAGTGCTCTAAAACGTTGATATAAGAATGCAATTAAAACACTGAAATTGATGTTGTAACCGTGTTTCAGGTGTAAAAAAAGCATTTAGAAGGTTTCCAAATACTTTTTTTACATCTAAAACTATATATTCGGTGTTACGATATTAATTATTACATTCCCTAATCAATGTTTTAGTGCACTACAGAGCCATATTTCTTATTTTCATACAGTAAATTTACCAAATTAATTTAAACTTTTAAATATTTGACAGCTATTTGCGACGTTGCCAACTTTCTGGTTATGCGCCCTTAAGGACTCTTATACTAATAACGATATTTTGAATCACTGTCTATTTATGAAAATTGCGTTAAAATCCATTGTGTAGTTTAAAAGATCTACGCGAACAAAGGACGGTAAGCGACTTTGTTTTATAAGTAGAGATTAATAAATAATACATTCAAAAAACACAAATAAAATATACAACTTGTACGAGTTTATATCCTAGATTTGACTTTATTCTGACTTTAAACAACAAAACGATATAAAGAAATTAAGCAAAAAATAACAAAAACAAAATTAGATTCTGCAATTTATTCATGAATAAAATGTATACGTTAAAAAAAGGAAAAATTATATCTCTAAGGGCTGATTTTTCAATAGTCAGATAACTTTTATCTGAGGAATAAAAATGGCGGTTTGACAGCTTATCTATAAAAAAATATGTCAAATCGCTATTTTTATTCCTCCGATAAAAGTTATCTGACTATTGAAAAATCAGCCCTTAGTTTTGTTAAATTAGAAAGGCCATTAATTGTAATTGTCCACTGATTCGGAAATGTCTAATTTGCTACAAGTAATAGGACGAGAGAGGTGAGGGGAAAAGGCAGAAGGCGGGGGGGGGGAGTGTCACGCCCTGATTATAGGGAAAACAGTTTAAGTTGATTTATAGTTGACATGCTCGTTATGAGTTCTGAAGGTTGGTTTGAAGGATTTACAGTCTTTGTAATAGTTTGCGTTCAAAAAAAAAAAAGAAAAATAACACGGTTGGTTTACAAACATATTCGTACCCAGAATTTGAATCTTTATTTGCTTGAATTCTAGTAGATGTTACGTGCATTTTTTTTTTTTGAAAAAAGTTTGCCAACACCATGATTTTTTTCTAGGTGTGTTTACAAACCTTACACTCAGACCCAGAACACTTGCCTGTGCATTCAAATATTTTTTTCCGTTTGGGAATCGAAACCGCGACATGCCGCGCAGCAGCCGCTCGCTCAGCCACTACGCTAAACGTACCATCAACAAAATCAGTTATTTATAATAAGTTACAGTTAGCCCCTTCATGCACAACGCGACGCAAGTCTCCGATAACTTACGACTTTGTCATCCATTGACACGTGCCTTTGACGAACCACTATGGACTTGTGTGAGCAGTGGTGGCCCAGTGGTATCGGTTTCGACTTACGAGTTGGTAGGTCGTGGGTTCGAACCCCGCCAGGCGCATTACTTTGTGTAATTTATTTCATCACCACTGCTCTCAAAATGGTGAAGGAAAACATCGTGAGGAAACCGGCATGTCCTAGAACCAACAATTCGAAGACATGTGACATCTACCAACCCGCATTGGGCCCGCGTGGTGGATTATGGCCCCAGTAGTGAGAACATTATATAGGCTGATGATGTGATGGACTTGTATTGCAATAGTCACCTTGATACCAAAGTCGTAAAGTACCTATCGGAAACTTGCGTCGCGTTGTGTACGAAGGGCATTATATTTAAATCCTTTAAGTAAACACAATATACAATGGGACTGGGTAGGTTTTGTCTGCCGCATGCCATCACAACTGTGAGTTCGAATATCACAGGAATGGAGCTCTAAGAAAGTTAGGCGGGGTCGCGGCAGAAGAAGATGGCGGGACGGCAGGGCTTCGACGTTCGTTCATAACCAAGCGCAGACCTACTGTCAGTTCTCCCAGCAATTTTAATTCAATATAGTTGTCAAAAGTACTTCATTTGTTATAAAGTATTCATAATTAGAAAGTGCAACATCCAAGTTATAATCTGTGAAAAAATTGTAGTGATAAACCCAGTGGATCTATATGAAAACATCATTTATAAAAAATAACGAACTCATAATTTTGTTTAAAAGTGAACGTAAAAGTGAACTTCGGACTGTGTGATAACGGTACCAACCCAACCCACAACTACATCGGCGACTCGTTGCAAACTCTGTTAGGAAGCTATCAACAATTTCGTCAACTTTTGTAGCGTACATTTGGTCTAGTGGTCACCAATATATTTCAACGCTATCTCCCGAGTCAGAGTTCAAACCCCACAGGCGACAATTCTTTTTGTAGCCTTTCAAGCCTTGTTTGTGCCTTACAGGAAGTTTAGCATCGAAATTGGAGTATTCCTTCTGATTTTTATTTTGTTTAAATTGTTTTTCTATTTTTTTTTTCCATTATGGAAAAGTCGGAAATAGAAAATATTACTTTTCGCAAACCTGCGAGGGCAAGTTCAATGGACAGTATATTTAATGCTAACATGACCACAAACACCTCATTATTAGATACAACAATGATGAGTCTGCCAAATACGTCACTCAATGACAGCGACGCTATCCTGAGTCTTAAAGACATAATAAATAAACTAAATATGGAGCTCAAAAGTGCACATATAGAAATTGAAAATTTGAATAGCGAAAATTTTAGACTAAAAATGGACATTGGACAATGTCAGAAAATCATAGAAACTTTTAAAAAAGTAAATATATTAGACACAAAGAGCTTTTCTCCGAGATCTGCGAGGAAACGAAATAAACTACAAACGGACAGTTCCTCTACACCGGCTAAATTGCATCTCTCTCCTACGGCGACTCACCTACAGGATGCTCTCATACAAACACCAGATTCTGTGGATGACTCTTTCAACTCAGCTTTATCAATCGGCAGCTCAGAGGCAATAGTACTCAGGAAGCCATCACCAAAAATGGCACGAAATATCAGTTTACGCAAAGAGTCGGAAATCATATTTACCTCCGATACCGAGTTTAAAAATACAGGTACACAAACAAACAACACCATAAATACATGCCAACCCTTACTCAAAAATCAACTAGCGCCCAATGCAGCCGAGACTTCTAAGGATTCTAACCACAACTTAGAGCAGTTCCCTCAACAGAGTTATAATCAACAAAGAAACATCACTGGAAGACACAAGGTGTGTATCTTAAGTAGTAATAAAAACAACAAGATACTAGCGATTGCAGAAGATTCATTCTCGAACTACGAAATTTGCCACTACTTATCCCCTAACTGTGGGATAAAGAAACTTATTAATAACATTGATCAAAAATTAAAAGACTACACAATGAAGGACTTCTGCCTAATATTAATTGGCGAAGAGGATTTTCGACGAACGAACAACTACATCGACTTAACAATTTATTTACGAGAAACTCTTGTGAAGATACAGCACACAAATGTTGTTATTTGTGCGCCTACATTCAAATTGAACAACTTCTCAACAGTGTATAACGGAAGAATAGAGACATTTAATAGCCTATTATACCTAGATAATTGCACTCATAATTTTGCGTATTTGTTCGATTCAAACTATTATCTATCTTATGATTTCAAAATGTTCTGGCAGAAAAGTGGATATGTTAACAATTACGGTATGTCAATTATACTTTCAAATCTTCGTCTAATGTTAAATGAATTTGTATATAGCGATGATGAAAATGGCTTATCGATTGACGTGGAATCAATAGATGCACCACCTAATGGCAATTTAAATCAATCTAATGAGTTTTTTCTTTTATAATCACTTATACATTTTGCACCAAAACATAGCTGGTCTTCTCAATAAATCGGACCTTTTGTCAGTACATGTTCATGAATTGTTACAAAAGAAAATAGATTTAGATGTGATCTGTATAACGGAACATTTCATAACAGCTGGTCATGAAAACTTGGTTGACGTACCTAACTTTAAGATAGGCGCGTGTTATGCAAGAAAAACACAAAAACGTGGAGGTTCCTGCATTCTAATTAAGAATATCCATGAATACAAAGAATTAAAGAGCATAGCAGGTTTTTCAGTAGCGGGAGTGATAGAATGTTGTGCTTTAGAACTAGTTAAGCAAAATACTGTAATAATATGTATATATCGTCCGCCTAATTGGTCAAACATAAGTCTTTTCTATGACAACCTAGATTCTCTATTAAAAACTGTTTGCACTAATTCAAATAAAAAGGTGGTTTTGTGTGGAGACTTTAACATAGATATAATTAAAAGAAATAGATTTACTTTAGACTTTGAATCTCTACTTCTCAGTCACAATCTTAAATTGGAGATAAATCAACCAACAAGACTAATGAGCAAAACTTGCCTAGATAACATAGCGCATAACTCTAAGCAGAAATGCAATAGTGAGATAATTGACCTTGCTTTATCGGACCACACAGCTCAAATACTAAAAATCCCTGTTAAAAAAACATGTATTATTAAATCTTGGAGAGTACAGAAACGTAAGTTTACAAAGGACAATTTGTTAAAATTTAAAAATCATTTACAGTGTCTTACTTTCGCAGACGTATTTGGTACAGAAAACGCTAATGAAGCCTATGACAATTTCATCGACATTTTTTGCTTATTATACAATCTCTGCTTTCCGTTACAGTGGGTAATTGTTAAACCTGACAAAAAGATTAAGTGGATTTCTCGGGGTATAAGAATTTGCAGTCGGAAACAAAGAAATCTACTGTGGAAGTATAGGCGATCGCCTACGCAAACAAATAAATCTATTTTCAAAATATATTCACAAAGACTCAAAAAAATTATTCGGCTAACCCAAAAGGCCCAAAATAACTTTATTATAAACAGTTCCGAGAATAAGACTAAAGCAGCATGGCAAATTATTAATAAAACTAAATTCACTAAAGATCCTATCTTACAAATCAACAGTCAGAATTCCTTAATTAAAGACCCGCAAGAAATAGCTGAATCTTTTAATAATTTCTTTGTTGACCAAGTACAAGATGTAGCAAGCGGAATAACAAAATTAGAAAATAAACCTAGTATAGCCAATAACCCGAACTCAATATTCATGCCACCAGTGGTTCCACAAGATATATCTAGTGCTATAAAATTATTAAAGAATAAAAAAAGCCACGGTTATGATGGCATTACCACTTCTGTAGTTAAATTTGTGGCCGATATAATTGCGGTACCACTAAGTTACATTATGAATATAAGTATTAGCTCAGGTATCTTCCCTAGTAATCTCAAAAAAGTAATTATAAAACCACTGTATAAAAAGAATAACAAAGAAGACATGGCTAATTATAGGCCAGTGGCATTAATTCCTGTGTTTTCCAAAGTTTTTGAAAAATTATATACGAGGCAGTTGATAAATTCTTAACTAAAAATAAAATCTTATGTGACGAACAAAAGGGGTTCAGAAAACATAAAAATATTAATATGGCAATATACGATCTGCTGAATAATGTTATGCCAAGTGTTGACCATAAAACTCCCGTGTGCGCTATCTATACTGATATGACAAAAGCATTCGATTACGTAAATCACGACGCTCTCGTTAACAAACTTTACACGTACGGCATCAGAGGAAATGTCTTGAGTCTGATAAAGTCATACCTTACTAATCGAAAGCAGTGTACAGAAATATCGAGGATTTGTGTAAAAACAAAAAAAGAACATAAATATCTATCCCACTATAAAGAAGTCAAATTTGGTGTTCCCCAAGGAAGTGTACTTGGTCCTTTGTTATTTATTTTATACATTAACGACTTGCCTCGTCACATTCAACAACCTATGGTGTTATTTGCAGACGATAGTACGGCTATAGTAAAATGCGATAATAAAGATTACTACGAAACAGACATTAATAATACATTGAAAAGAATAATTAATTGGCTTAATCAAAATAATTTAATCATTAATCTCCAAAAAACACAAATTATGCATTTTCATCAGCGCTTACGTGTTGAACATTATGATGTGGAATTCAATGGACAAAAAGTAGACTCAACAAATGTTACAAAATTTCTCGGTATTTTAATTGATAATAAACTAACTTGGAAACCGCACTCTGAGGAGGTATGTAAGAAGTTAAGTAAGTCAGCATACGTACTATATAACTTATCAAAAAAAAATAAACACTCGCTCCGTGCTGGCAGCATACCATGGTCTAGTTGTGTCAGTTTTGAGATTTGGAGTTATTTTCTGGGGTAACTGTACTGAGAGGGAGAGGATTTTCAAAGCTCAAAAACGTTGCATAAGATCAATGACTGGTCTTAATAATACCGACAGCTGTGAACCTGTGTTCAAGTCTCTAAAATTACTCACCTTTCCATCTTTGTATATACTTGAAGTTGCAATATTTATTAGAACTAATAGACACCTATTTACCCTAATGGAAGATATACGAACACGGCCAGGATCTGTTAGATCGCAATATAAAAATCTAATGTTCACAGGTAGGCACAAAACAGCATTATTGAGAAAAAGTATTTTGTCAATGGGGCCCGTCATATACAGGGTGTCCAGTAATGAATGGATAACCTTGGAATGGGTCATAGTAGAACTAAAGGCGATTCAGAAAAAAATACAAAAAAAATCAATACCGAGTATTTCCTGAGATATGTCACTTTTAAGAATATTGATATTTTTTGGTACCCTACTTTACATTCTTGCACACCACAACCACAAATTGATGAATTCCATCTTTTTTTTATTGTTAATATAATCTACATTAACTGAGCTAATAGATGAGCAATAAATAGTAACACTGCTACTAAACAGCTTTTTAGAAAATGAACTCGAATTAGTACTTTAGTGTAAAAAAATGAGAAAAACTTAATTGTGACAAAGTTTAAGCAACCATAGCATGAAAAAAACGTATGGCAACACAGGTGACCAATAATTTTCAAATAATATGCACTTAATGCCAATTTCAAAATGGTATTACTTATCATTGTACCTAATGTAAATAATGAATTATTGCAAATTGAGTTGGAAAGGAGAGCAAATTGCTGCTGAGAAAAGTTTGAAATATTCAGGTATTCCAGGTAAACCACACACATTTTAAGAATGTCACTGAAGAAAAAAAAAGTCTCATCTTCTAGACGCTTCGAATGACACCTATTTCAAATCTGTTGGATACCTTCACCCACCTTCACCCAGGTTAGGTTAGGTTAGCAAATTTCTCTCCTTTCAAACATAAATAGCAATTATTCATTATTTTCAATAGGTACAATGATGAATAATACCATTTTGAAATCTGCATTAAGTGCACATTATTATAAAATTATGGTCACCTGTGTTGTCATATGTTTAATTCGTCATTGTACCTATTGAAAATAATGAATAATTGCCATTTGTGTTTGAAAGGAGAGAAATTTGCTAACCTGACCTGGGTGAAGGTATCCAACAGATTTGAAATAGGTGTCATTCGAAGCGTCTAGAAGATGAGACTTGTTTTTACTTCGGTGAAATTCTTAAAATGTATGGGGTTTACCTGGAATACCTGAATATTTCAAACTTTTCTCAGCAGCAATTTTCTCTCCTTTCAAACACAATTAGCAATAATTCATTATTTACATTAGGTACAATGATAACTAATACCATTTCGAAATCTGCATTAAGTGCACATTATTTTAAAATTATTGGTCATGTGTGTTGTCTTACGTTTTTTTCATGCTATGGTTGCTTAAACTTTGTCATAACGACATTTTTTCTCAATTTTTTCACTAATGCACTAATTCGAGTTAATTTTTTGAAAAGCCGTTTATTAACAGTTTTACTATTTACTGCTCATCTATCAGCTCAGTTAATGTAGATTATTTTAACAGTAAAAAAATGATGTAATTCATCAATTTGTGTTCGTGGTGAGCAAGAATGTAAAGTAGGGTACCAAAAATTATCAATATTCTTAAAAGTGACATATCTTAGGAAATACTCGGTATTGATTTTTTTTTGTATTTTTTTCTGAATCGCCTTTAGTTCTACTATGAACCATTCCAAGGTTATCCATTCATTACTGGACACCCTGTATAACAAAATACCCCATACTATTAAAGATCAGTCATTAAGTATATTTAAGAAGAGGCTAACATCATTACTAATAAATAAATGCTATTATTCAGTACATGATTTTTTGACTGATAAGAATTTATAATGTTATATTAAGTAATCTATTAATTTTGGTGCAAATTTAATTTTTCTTTTTTTTTTGTTTATTACTATTTTTAGAATTAGATTATTGTTTTATGTATTGTATTCATGCATGAATGATGTTTGTTCCATCCATTCACTGTATTTTGTTTATGTACTTTTGTTTTTTTGTTCAACTTAGTGGATCTAGAAACTTATATACCTACTCCTTTGCATGCCGTAAGGTAGAATGTGGAAGAGCCATTATGTTAAAATGTGAACACCTTATTTTGTACCCACAGTCTTTGCAAAATAAATGATTTCTGATTTCTGATTTCTGATTTCTGATTTCTGACGCTTTGGATGGTTTCCTTGTGAATTGACGTGAGTAGGCACACCATCGAGAGAAGTGGAAGGAATGAGGAGGACTTTGCAGAAGAGAGGGACAGAGTAGGCTTGTAAAAAAAAAAGTAAACGCAATATACTTATGACTAGTTTCAACAAACTAGAGGGTTATCTTTTTGAGTGAGTGAATTGTCAACAGTTAACTTTAATAATGTAACAATCTAGACTAATTACTGTTGTGAACTAACGCATAACGTTAACTTTTGTAGTTCTTGTGGAATCGTTTATTTTAATTGCTGAACTAGTTTGTTGACCTTAAAATGGGTAATTACAGTTATTGTACCGACATTCATTTTATTGTTTATTTAAGGTGTTAGGCTAGAAAGTGTATGTAAATTAATGACTTACTTCGAGGCTATTTTTTTATGTTTGAAATATTTATTATACAGAAAAAAATATCTGTGTTTTTTTTCATAATGGATTAACTCAAAAGCAAAAAATATCTGTGTTTTTTTTCTTAATGGATTAACCCAAAAGCAAAAAATATCTGTGTTTTTTTTCTTAATGGATTAACTCAAAAGCAAAAAATATCTGTGTTTTTTTTCTTAATGGATTAACTCAAAAGCAAAAAATATCTGTGTTTTTTTTCTTAATGGATTAACTCAAAAGCAAAAAATATCTGTGTTTTTTTTCTTAATGGATTAACTCAAAAGCAAAAAATATCTGTTTTTTTTCTTAATGGATTAACTCAAAAGCAAAAAATATCTGTGTTTTTTTTCTTAATGGATTAACTCAAAAGCAAAAAATATCTGTGTTTTTTTTCTTAATGGATTAACTCAAAAGCAAAAAATATCTGTGTTTTTTTTCTTAATGGATTAACTCAAAAGCAAAAAATATCTGTGTTTTTTTTCTTAATGGATTAACTCAAAAGCAACTGTACTGATTTTCGAATTTTTTTCAGCGTTAGCAATCCAAATTATCAGCGATTAACTTAGTCTATTTTTTATGTTCAAATAGGGTGTTATTTGTAGACAAAACTAGCGACGAGACCTGGCTTCGAATATGTATATTCGAAACCGCTTCGTGTCGCTACTTTAAAATATAAGTCTATAGTAAAAGAAACACCCTTTATAATGTCTACTAATTCTTTTTTTTGTAACTTATAAGTTAATCTAAGAAGTTTTACAAAAAACTTAAAGCACAACTGAAGCACTAGCATAACTTTTCAAATTAACGGGACCTTTGACGTTAATTTGTTGAAAAAATGTCCCTATTCTCTTACACTAGAAGCGCCTTTTAATTTTTCATACAATAAACGTATAAATACTTCAATAAACGTATAAATACTTCAATACGCTGTAAGTAAATATACAGAATTGTTGTTATAAGGTCTCAGTATTCCTTTGATACAACCTTTTCTTCGTATTGTGTATTTTATAAAACCTGTTATCGAAGAAAAATAATCATTTCATTCACAAGAATACTCTGATATTTAATACTTCCTCTGTTCAAGCAATAAACCCTCGTAGCATATTCGTAGCACTTCCGTAGCACCGACGTAGTACTTCTACGAATATTCGTAGAATCTAACTTCGAGATCAAATTCTGAGTATGCTTTTATTGTACTGTAAACTCAATATTCCGAGCTTCTTATTATTTAACTTCCACTAGACTATAATATAGAAATACTGTTTTCTATAATTATCTAACTTGAATTCTCAATTTGAAAAAAATAGGTTGGTTGTGGACTGCGAAGACCAGGATGGTTGGCGCTCTTTCAGGGAGGTTACGTTCAGTTATGGACGGCAATTGGCTGAAAAACATGTACTCTTTGGTTCATAAAAAAATCTTTTTAAAAAAAAATGTAACCGACTTCCCACAAAAAAGTTCAAAATAACCTACAAAAAAACTTTTATTTCGAAAGTCGGTGACTTTCTTTTTTATTTCATTGACTTTTTGTCACCGACTTTCGAAAGAAAAGTTTTTTTGTAGGTTATTTTGAACTTTTTTGTGGGAAGTCGGTTACATTTTTTTTTGAAAAAGATTTTTATTTTATCCTTTTTAGTTTCAATATTCAACCAAAATTATTGTCAAATACATAATTTTCTTACATGTACACTAAAATATTGTAATTCGTAGCACCGGTAATAACATCGTCAATGTGTGTACTCTTACACAATGAGCTATAAATGAAAACTACTGCACCAAACTAAATGAAAATTTTATGGAACCTAATGGCAGATATACTGTATCGAACAAAAAAAGAATCATCGAAATCGGACCAGAAACCTCGGAGTAATCGGTGTAGACAATGTTGAAAACTTTTTAGGTTTTTGTCGATTTTTGTTGATTTTTCAAAAAGTGCTAGTCCGATTTCGATAAAATTTTAATAGGACCATTCGGGAAGTATACTCTTTCCAACAAAAAAAGAATTTCTCAAATCGGTTGGTAAACGACGGAGTTATGCCCGAACAAACATAAAAAAAAAAAAAAATACAAACATCCGAATTGAGAACCTCCTCCTTTTGGAAGTCGGTTAAAAAAGATGCGCTACGGTGCTGCTGCAGTACGAACAAGTCTTATAAAAACTACAGTTCAAGTTTTCTTGATGTAACTACAATATCACGTAGAATATTAGCAACCACATAATAAATTGTGTCTCACCAAAAACGAATTACACAAGCTCGAAATATACATCTCTAAGCGATGCTACGGGACTCGTAGCACTCGTAGCACTCGTAGCACTTGCTACGTAATATTGTAGCACCAACATGTGGCGTAGCACATAACGTTAAATCAGTGCTACGAGCGTGAAAACTTTTTTATGAGTGCTACGAAGCTGTTTGAGCTTGTTTCTACTTGTGGTAGTAGATTTTATGGGTGTTTAACCATAGTATACTAGTACCTTTGTGAGACTTGTATTGTAGGTAACTTTATTAAAGGTTTAAAGTATATATAGGTGAGAATATTGATTTCATAGAATCTAGACGAAGTGACAGTATATCTAACCAATATTATAATTGTGAAAATAAGGATTTTTGGATAGATAGATGGATGAATGGATCAATATTTGTAATATTAGAACGGTTTAGCGGATCTTGGTCAAAGGCTCAGATAAATATTATAGTTTGGAATAACACATAGGATACTTTTATCCCTGTGTTATGTTTTAGTTGGATAATTTTCGAGTTAGACGCAGGCGAAGCCTCTGTAAACAGATAGTCAACAATAACAATGAAATTAAATATTCAGGTGTCCTATACCATAAAGCATATATCAAGAAGCATATATTATTATCTATCCTGTTAGAAGCCATCATAAAAAACTGATTGAAAAGTTTTCAAGAATAATGATGTGTAATGTAAATAATTATGTAATTTCTAGGAAAGTTCTGTCATAAATACTCGTATCTTATGAAACCCTTGAAAATATTACCGTAAAGTCAAGTAATTTTGCATGTCTTACCATAGATTAAATTTAAACTAAAAATCAGACAACAACTCTTGTCAAGGTAAATCGTATTACTCAGTAACTGATACAAAAAACAAACAAATAAAATCCAATTTATCACAAAAATTACCTCAAAAAAACACCTGAATACTTGAGTGCATATTTTTGCGGTATTTTCCTCGTGTAATAATTCCCCATAAGGATACATTTAATCCTGTTGACGTCGTCTAAGTAATAATTTAAGACGGCTCCAATTTTCCGCGTCGCCGCCGCCTCACTCATTTTATACAGCGGGGGATGTGACGTACATTGTGTTGTGAGGAAAGAATGGGGTCAGAAGGTTAAGTTATTTTATTTTAAATATTGACTCTCAATTAAATTTTTCTTGTACCACAGACGCATTTTAGACGATTAAACTGACATAAATTCAACCGGCCTCGACAGCTATTCCAGAAACAATAAATTGTAGGCGACTGTAATCGTACGAGAATTTAAACCCGCGGCTGCGTTTGAACCGGATAGATAGCTAAATTTTTGTTAATTTTAAATGAAACTCAGCGAGCTCAGCGTATCATTGGCTTACTGACAATATATGTAAGTCGTCACACAAATCATGCCATGGTCGTGCCAGCGTTTAGCAGGACGATGCATGCTAAGGACACGCCACGCTGCGCGCTGTAGCGGACGTAATTAAGTCTACACAAAGAACACTGTGACACCTTAAAGCTATAACGTAATTGGAGAACTGAAATCTTAATCCTATCTTTCAGAAAACTCGAGAACAACTTTCGGGAAGTAGCCCACTAAGTACAGCACCCGTCTGGTCAGAGTATCTTTACTTTTCAATGGGAGTTGAGGAACTTTACGCCCTGTTCCTCATTACCCCCAAATAACAAAGGACATCACACAACATCTGCCAGTACTTCTGTCTGTATGTCTGTCCCTTCAAGCGCTGCGGTCGCTTTCAATTGCTTCCCCCGCCACGCTTGAAGTTTTTCGAATATTAACATGAATGCTCTCGTGGCGGGGATGCGGCGCTGCATCATTACGCTGAGAGCTTTAAAATTAATATTCGACATTTTATTAGCGACATTATTAGTCGTTGAAGCTGCGGTATAAATTAAATTATAAGTGAAATTCGAAATGGTAAAAAAATTGGAACTGTTTTTCCTTTTCAACTTTGGGCGTAAATAGGAAACAGATACTTTTTTATTTATAAATATGACCTAGCATCCTGCTAATGTAAAGTAATTTTTCATCACATTGTATTATCATGTTATAAAACGTCCCACAATCCGGCCACCTATATAAAAGTACTAGTAAATAATAAGTGGCCGAATAAAATGAGGCATTTTACTGAAAAACATCTTTTCAGTTTCCAGTCGAATAGGTTTTCACGGCCCACTGACTCTTCGATATTTATGTACATACCGTTATGTAGTAAATACTATCGAATCATTGAGTATTTATGAGAAAGGGTGGACGGATTGATACGGTTGCCACGGTTTTTGAAGTTATTGTATTTTGGCATACGAAATGTTTATGTTTCGTAAAATAAATAGCAAAGAGGAAAGTCATTGAAATTGAAAAGAAAAACAAATTATTCGTAAACTAATTTATTTTTCGTTGGTAAATAAATAGGGATTCGAGAGGTGAAACGAGCCCCGTAGGGGAAAACCCTTCAATATTGATGTGATCAATTTCAACTCAATGCGTTTTTTAAGAAATAGACTAACGTATTTTGGAACACTCTCTTGATCGAACCAGGAATCGAACCAACAAAAGCTAAAACGAAGATATTGTTTTCAAGAAAACCTTCCCCCACACTTGTAATTTCTCCTGTGTCGTGGGTGCATTTACAAACATATAAACTTACATACACAAACACCCAGACCCGAAACAACTACTTGCAGATCATACAAATAAATTTATTCCGTATGGGGATCGAACCCGCGACATACAGCGCAGCAGTCCAATTCTTCTCCTTTCACTAGTTAGTTCTCGGTGTTACCAGTCATAATATTATTAGAATTAAGTTAGAGTAAACAGGCTTCTTCTGGGTAAGCTCGCTCCATCGTCGACCTTGTCTTAGTCACTCTTGTCCTAGACTAAGGTCAAGAGCAAACCCATTACACATAAAAAAAAAAACCGGCCAAGTGCGAGTTGGACTCGCCCATGAAGGGTTCCGTAGTAGCAAGCATAGATTAGGGATATAATTATATTGAGATTAGTAAGTAATATACACAAGCAACAAAAATAACTTTGTTTTTCATAGTGTTTGTATGAATGGCAAAGTTATATTTGCGGTTTTTTAAAATGTACTATATCTCAAAAACTGCTAACTGTATCTCATCCAAACCAATTTTCGTTGGAAGTTTTTGTTGAGGTCTACATTACATATTTTTTTTAGTTTTATCATTCTCTTATTTTAGAAGTTACGGGGGGGGGGACCAACTTTTTACCACTTTGGAAGTGTCTCTCGCGCAAACTGTTCAGTTTAGAAAAAAATGATGTTAGTAACCTCAATATCATTTTTGAAGACCTATCCATAGATACCCCACACGTATGTGTTTGTTGAAAAAAAAATTTTTGAGTTTCAATTCCAAGTATGGGGGGCACCCCCAAAATTTGTTTTGTTTTTATTTTTGTGCAAAAATCCTAATGCGGTTCACATAATACATCTACTTACCAAGTTTCAACAGGATAGCTCATATACTTTGGACAAAAAGTGGCTGTGACATACACGGACAGACAGACAGACAGACAGACAGACAGACAGACAGACATGACGAATCTATAAGGGTTCCGTTTTTGCCATTTGGCTACGGAACCCTAAAAAAAGTGGCTGTGACATACACGGACAGACAGACAGACAGACAGACAGACAGACAGACAGACAGACAGACATGACGAATCTATAAGGGTTCCGTTTTTGCCATTTGGCTACGGAACCCTAAAAAGTAGCTTCAAGAATCACGCCTGTATTAACTTAGGAGGTATGCAGAAGAATATTTAGTAGCTTTACAAAACGAATAGTTCCAACAAACGAAACCCTTGTTCTACATAGGTACCTAGTAATTTCTAGCCTTTTTACCTTTCAGCGTTTAATTTAAATGCTTTCAGCGCTATCTGTAAACGGTGTGTAATGGACGTTTTCACTGAAAAATGTTTTGTCGGAAGCATTACAGAACTATTCGTTTGTTTCTCTTAATGAGCGCTTTAAGAAATAAGTAAAAATAAATGAGGGCTAGATAACGTTGAATTTTTAGCAATGTTTGCGTAGAAATAAGGGTTGGTTTTTTATTATTTAATTACGAGATTATGTTAAGAGATTTTCCTAGTAATAAATTTTATAACGGGTTATATTATGGGTTACATTAGATCATAATATGTAATCTACATTACATTAAGTTAAATAGAATACCAAAACGATATATACTATTCTGTGGATCATGTAATAAAGGGACTGACCTATGTGGATTTGTGGGACTAAAATATAAAGAAGATGAGGTTGCACTACAAGTCATCTCTGTGTTATCTTTATTAGCAACACTATCGAATGGTGTATTATTACAGGGTGTGATTTTTTTCCAAAACAGCAGGTTCGATTTCGGTCAGGATTATTAAATTTTCTAAAATCCAATGATGCGTTAGTTTTCGTCAAAATCGACCTCGAGACTTCTTACGTTTTTCGATATTTCCTCTTAGTTTCGGATAAAGCTATGCATGCTCCGTTGAAAAATTCAACCTCTATATAAGTTAGTCAGAAACAGAACCAAAACTCAAAAAAATCACTGACGAGCTAGTGCTACGTATCCTAAAATAACCTCAAATACCTTCACAGTAAAGCCGTTATTACCGTCAAAAGAAAACACATTCCAATCAGAACCTCTTCATTATCACCTACAAAGACATCGGGGGACACAAAAAGTGCCAGAGAGTACCAAAAAAGTACCGTTGCCACTTCATTAGCAGTGACGACATCACAATACGGTACCTTCCCATTGTTGAGCGTAAGAAATTGCTCGCCGGTTAGAATTGAGTTTTTTTTTTGTGTTTTTTGTTGGGCAGTCGGATATTTTTCGTCTGGTTGATTTAAGGTGTTATATGCTGTGTCTTATGAGGATAAAATTAAGACCGTTCGTCAACATAATTTTCTATAAAATGTCGTCTTGTTATCGGGCGGACCAAAATGATTAGGCAAAAGGAGTAGAGTAGTACAACTGTAGTGTTTACCTACCATTATGAGAAAAGGTGTGAGTTTATGAATGTAAGTGTATAATTCAACTACCCCTTCGGAGAATGTAGAGGTTGGCGGCACGGGAGACGCCAAACAATTAACTGCTGTCATTGTGCGTGTCGCTGGTTCGATTCCCGCACAGATTAAATATCTGCGTGATCTACAAGTAGTTGTTTCGGGTCTGGGTGTGTGAGTTGTGAGTGTAAGATTAAATGTTTGTAACGTATCTAAGAGAAATAACAAATTCCGAGAGTGAAATAATTTATGCAAAAAGAAAAAAAATGATGATTTACAAAGTTCCCATCGCCGATACATCGGTTTCATCGCTATATGAGAGGCGAAAGGAAGATATTGGTTTATAGGTTGTTGTCGCATGGGTACCGCTTAGATTTTTTTGGTGCAAAGACTTGCCCGGTTATGAGGGCTTCTGACTAGGTACCTACTTACGGATACCCAACAAGACTGGGAAAAGGCAGATGATAGGCTGACTAATCAATATCCTTTTCAAAATATTATCTAAAAGGTAATACACTTATCACATCAGCATCCCCTATTTGAACTCCCACAAAGCCTTCAACAACGTAACCCATAAAATGTGACCTCTCGAGCGACTGGCGTTGATCCGCCAAACTATTTCTCACAAGTTTGTAACAAGGAGCATAAAATGGCGACGATAAAAACGATCATAAATTCCGGACACATTGGTGCTCGTCCATGGTTACTATATTTTAGTCTTTTATGAGATATATTGGAATCTAATACTTCATATAATTATTATGTAGGTGCAGTATATTCTGATGACGACGCTGAAATATTATAAAATACCAAAATAAGTATTGATGGCTAAGACAGTTTGAACCTGGGCATGCGGGCGGCGAGTAAAGGGCAACTTGCTGCCCGACCATGGACTATGCCCGGGTCGACGGCGCGTTGTGTTCCACGCGCGCCTCAAAGAGCGTCAACAAGATGACGGGGTCCCCCTCTAGAGGGCCAAAGCCTGCCGGGGTCGCGGGACTTATCTCATTACCGTGACCCCGGAATATAAAGGGCTATTGAAGGACACTGTGGATTTTAGTCAGTACAAGTCTGACAATCCCTCCCGCCCTGCCCGGGGTGGGAGGACTAATTTGATGATTTTACCACGATAAAAAAAAGAACGTTTCAACCTAACTAATAAGAAACTTCAATTCAATTTTACTTCAGCAAGAAAATCTACATAATTATTGAAACAGATCTAAGCAAAAAAAATAAACATAA